>CP144689.1:600000-815000 GCA_036885675.1 Vigna mungo
TTTTCACATAAACATCAACAAATACTTCATATTATCACTTAACCTTTATGCATGCCATATAAAAGCTTACAGTTAGCAATCACAACATATCCTTTAGGGTCTAAGTTTATATCTTTGAACTGAATTTTATGAAAACTGATAAGGGACTTTCTATATTAACATCCTATACATCACAAAGTTAAGTGACCAGCGTCCTTTTGGCACTTTGATTCTACTAATCTCATTGTTAATTAAAAGACAACAGTTTGGCCTTTATATTTTTTAGGTGTTTTTGATGTATTTCTCCTTCAATATTTAGCATACTGTCCTATTATCCTGTAGTTTCGCCTTGACAGACCCGACCATAAAACTACAGCGTCATGAGGTTAACTACTTCACTCAGAAATTATAGTGTTTTGTAATGACAAGCTCCACTTTCAAGATTTTGACTTCACACAATGCTTTTTCATAACGAGCAAGCATTAAGTGCTACAATTGTGAGGTAGCAACCCATGAGTAATTTCTCATAATACACTTTAAAAGGTTTTGGCAGGAAAAAGAAGGCTATGGTCAATTATGCAACAATGCAAGTTTATACAGTTCTTCCGTGCATTTGCTCAGAAATGAATGCCATATTCTCAAAGATCACTCTACCTTTACTTTTGATATGGTATAGGATTTTGCCTTTTACTTCTCTTACAATATAAACAGAGGGATCTGAAAACGTTTTGGTTTTTATAGCCATTTTCATTTTGGCTTGATACTTATCTGTTTCCTTTTCTCATTTCAGGATAATGCTTTTGTGCCCATAGATGCATATTGTCTTTGTTTCAATTAATACTCCATTCTTTTATCAACAAGCAGAAGAGAGCATGAGATCAACAGAATTTATTCGGAATTCATCTTGAAAACTTGAAGGTCACTGAAATTCTAGCAATTAAAATGCTTATCAATGAAGAAATAAGATCATAAAACATTTGGAATGGAAAAAAGAGGACAATTAAAAGTTGCAGACCTGTAGAAAGAAATTTAAGAAAAGCTAGAATAAAGAAAAAACATTATCCTGAGTTTTCTCCCTTTGTTTCATTCCGGGAAGCAAATAGTATATGCTTATTCATATTTTATTCCTGGATCAACACAATCCTGTCCTATTTATTCCTCCAATCTTATTGCAAAGCATTAACCTATTTCATTTCCACAAAATGTTCAATCCAAGTACCATAGGGTATGCAGAAATAAATGTCCATACTAAATAAGAACGAAATCCTAGATAGCAGTGCGAAGCAACTGACCTCAAAACCACTAATTAGGGATAAAGGTAATGAGAGGGACGACAGCTATTCTAGATATTTTTATGACTATCATTTAGTTTATTATATTATATGTTATGCTTTATTGGGTTTTTCTATGACTATTGTCACTTGATTTACTATATTATTTTGATTACTGCTACTCTTTCTTCTATTGTATTACATATTATGCTTTATTTAGTTTATTATTGCTATTATTATTATTATTATTATTATATTATATGTTACTATTTTAAAAAACAAAAATATGAAAGTTAAACTAGACTCAAACTGAAACCCAAAAAAGAAAAAACAAAGGGAGAAAAGAAACACTGAAAAAAGTGTAGCCCACACGGCCCAATTTCACTAGTCAGCTCTCTGCTAGCTAAGTGTCACCACCTGTGTCTGAAACTGAAACCTAATGGCACCGATCAAAGATGGAAGACTGGAAGGTTTAGGTAAATAGCTACAAAAGCAAGGTACCAGAGCTATCCAGTAAAGGGGCATGCAGCAAACACTGTCCAACAACAGGCCAGGTTGAGGAACCTGTCTGGCTTTCGATTTTCGGCACTGCTTCACAAATTGCAGACATAAAGATGCAAGATTTCCAAGTTTCCTTCACAAATAAAAACTGTTTTTCCTAAATGCAAGAACCTATTGTGTCGCCCAGGCTCAGATTTTGCAAAAGTGTGCCCCCCATTCACTGTGATAGTGACACTATTGATTACATAGCATACTAAGTTTAGAGCACTGAAAGAAAACTCCGAACTTTTCAAGTTATTCTTATCCCAAAGGCTGATAGACACGAAAAGAAAAAGAGGCATAGTGGAGTAGAAGAATGGTTGACCCCTTTTTAAGCGATACATGTGATAATTGGATTACTTCATTTAAGGACAAATGACTGACAAAGATAAGGCGAGCTCAGGATAGGGAACAAAAAGGAAAACACATTACAAGGACACTTTGGTTTTTTTCATTTTTTGGAATCCGGTATTATTAATGAGAAGGAAGAAAGATTTAAGAACAGTGGAGAATAAGCCCTACTCCTAAACAGAGGAGCAAGGAAAAACCTAGAAGAATGAGGCTCTACAAAATATTCATGTAGCTATTAAAGAAGGCTCCTTTATAGAGACCATAGGCCAATCAATAAAGGGTAAAAATAAACAATGTTATCAATTCTCAAATCTGATCAAGATCCTGAAAATAATTCTTGAAATATAAAAGCAGTTTATTCAAGCTAAATAAATAAAAAAGCACTATATTAAGCATAACCCCATAAATGCTAATCAAAAGAAACTGTATGAAACCGAGAGCCAGAACCCTGTATATTACCCAAAAAATAGCAAATAACTTATTTGAAATGACAGTGGCTTTTGGCGGATGTAAGGAAAACTGGGCAATCCTCAGGAAGTTACGAGTTATTCCTTAATCTTATAACTCCCCTAGTTCCACTCTTATCAAACTATGATGTTGGACATGCAAATCAAATGTCACAAAAACAGCACAAGTTTTTAATATGATTTAGTTTACCAATTTGCAGAACTATTTGACATTATAAAGCTTTTATAGGACAAATATTCTCAGAAAATTTGAGATAGAGTGTGCATTTAAAAATAATTTTATATTGCTGATAGCAAAATTAGTATCATAAAACTACTACAGGACTCTTCATCTTCTCACCCGTTCGTTCTTAAGTAATTATCTCAATAGCCATAATTTACAGTGGCCCACAAATTTACAGTCATTTAAGACTCATTCTACAAAAAACATCAATTTAACTCTAATACTACTTTTCCTTCTGTGAATGAGAATGTGAAACTTATATTAAAATTGTATCTCAATAGCCATAATTTACAGTGGCCCACAAATTTACAGTCATTTAAGACTCATTCTACAAAAAACATCAATTTAACTCTAATACTACTTTTCCTTCTGTGAATGAGAATGTGAAACTTATATTAAAATTGTATCTCAATAGCCATAATTTACAGTGGCCCAAAAATTTACAGTCATTTAAGACTCATTCTACAAAAAACATCAATTTAACTCTAATACTACTTTTCCTTCTGTGAATGAGAATGTGAAACTTATATTAAAATTGTATACAAGTAGTAAATAAATAATTATTTTAAAAGTATAGATTCTTCTAGCTTCAAGCTACATGATATACTTGCTAATTACGAACAAATATATATAAGAACCATATAACAGAACCCTTAAAGGTTATTTAATATTACAAATTTTACAATGACATATATGCGTAACAAAATACTCTTTAACCCAACAATAATTCAACTCCAACTTCATAATAAAGCAAAGTATCAAACCACAATAATAAGGTCTGATAGTACATTAGAACTAAAAGATCAAACTACATCAATCACAATAATTCAACTCCAAATCATTTGTTCAAAAGTTGAAACATAAGTTATTAAAGTGAAATATTTAAAAAAAGGAGTTAATTTCTTCAAATCATTTGGGCCATGATAGACACTGTTAGTTTGGGTAAAAATTGTATTTGATTTCAAGCTAGCTTCTTCACTCAAAATTTGACGGGAGTTTATCTAGAAAGTTAGTTTGTTTACCCCTCGTAAAATTGTAACAGTTTGAGTTACTGTGAGAGTTTGACAACCTTATCTACGTGGGTAGTCCAGGCTATTAGGATATGACACAAACCTATAAACATAATGCGAAAAAAGAAAGAGAAACGAAGAATCTACTGGTTGTTAAAAGGAAGAAGATAAAGCACAAACTATTTATTATATAAGACACAGGTATTCTTTCAATACCTACCAAAAGATAAAAACAAAACAATCTCAAATAGTTATTGATCGTAGAGGTTTATTTTCTTACTATATAGCATATAAAAACATGAGAATCCTTCTGCTAACAGAATTCTCAGTAGTTTTTCAAAATCAAGGCTTACGTAACACAACATACATAAAGCAAGCGTGGATGTGATACTATGGATCTAGATTCTGAATGCAAAACTGAAATAAAATATATATAAAAGAAGGGGAGCCAATTGCACCAAAAGAAGTAAAGTAAGCCGCCCTTCAAACTAGTTTATGGGGAAATATTTCTCTACAAAGCTTCTACTAAATGCTAAAAAGGGGCAGCTTTGAAAACTAATAATTCAGCCATCAGATCGGTCCAAGTTTAGCTCGGGCGGGTTTGAAATGATCGACTAGGTTTCTGGCCGTGGGGATTGTCTGTCGTCCATAATGTTCTCGAAGGCTAACATATGCAAGTACAACCAGAAGACGATACAGAAAAGCAATGGCACCCAATAATGTAAACTAAGTTACTAACGCAATTATCGTAGTCTGACGTGAGATCTGAGGAGGATGTGTCCTTAATAGAAAGAAAACAGCAATAAAAAAACATAAGAAGCGATACCCAACAGAAAATATACAAGTTTGGGGTTAGGTTATGTACTTGGGACCTCAGATCTAACCCCAAAAGCCCTTATCATACTGGCAAATAATCTACAAAGCATAAGTGTTGTGGTTTAGAAATGAAATTCGTGAAGAGTAAATAGAAGGACACGTGAGATTGAGGGAGTGAGGAAGATACTCTTTCGTGCTGAGGAAATCGATTTTGCTCCGACCCCATTAGATAGTAGTAGCTGGGCTGTTTCTGTTGCACTCTACTAGGACTGTCGGGTGAGGCTGTTGGTTGTTTGTTGTTGCTTGCGTTGAGGGCACTAGCTTAAACCAAGATCTTTCTCACATTTCTTCTCCAAAAGCTGAAACCCCATGGACTTCTAGCTTCTCTGTGTGATGAGAGGGATGGGGAATATTAATTAATTTATGGCAACAATCAGAGGACAAGGAAAGACAAAAGTGAAAAAGATTGAAGTGTGTGTGATGAAGATAGAGAAAAAGCATGGAGGCCGGGCCAAGGGCTATACTTTATATTATTAACATTATTACTGGAAAATCACGCATACACATTACTGTCCAGATAAAATTAAGAGTTTACTTATGCAAAAAAATTCATTTTATACCGATAAATAACTACAAAATCAACTTCAATTATATTAATTAATTGAACATCTTTTAAGGTAAGATGGAAATGACAATGGAGAGAAACAATGGAGAATGAAAATGATGAAAGTTGAAAAAGTATAAATAAAAGGCTGAATAATATGAGAATTTATCAATTTTTGTGTGTATTCAAATTTTATTTAAATATGTATGTCTCGCATATACAATTTAACAAAAACTTGCCATTCTCTTAAGAAATTTCTCACAATTTGAATATAAAATTAAACATGAGTATTTGTATAATTACTTTAATAAATAAATTCTATGAAACCTATTTGGAGCATCCATCAAATCATTTTCTATATTGGAGAACAATCGTTTCATATAAATAATTTCCTGAACTCAACCAACTAAATTATCTTTATTTTTAATTTCAAATGTATGTGTCACTGGATATATTTTAAAAGTTCAAGTTTGATGGTCCATTTTATTTATTTTGCAGTGTTAGAAAATAAATTTAAATTCAATTCAATTTTATAGAGTGAACTTCCGAGATTTATATTTATTTACATATTTTACTTTAATTATATTTTCAAAGATATAAAATCTCCAACGATTATTTGAAAATATTAAGTGTTTAGAAGGTTTCTAATCAACTAACATATTTAGCAGGTGGTGAATTAACCTCATACTTTAGGTCTTCAAAATAATGATGTTGTAACAAAAATAACGGGGCATAAACCCTTGGTATTACCAAAAGTTGTTCACTAAATCACATAAAGATGTTGGTTCATACTTTATTGGTATGCACTAAGAAAACTTTTCTCTTTTAGCACATTTTAATTAAAAAAATCTAATGGTCCATATGTGGTGGATTAAAGTGATAAGCATGAGAAAAACAAATTATGAAAAAAATGATAAAGAAGAAAGAATGAAAAATAAAAGAGAAAAAGAATAAATGGTTATGGAAGAGTGATTCAATATATTCTTAAACTCTTTTCTACTAGACTAAATTGTTTAGTGTAAAAGTGATCAAATAACACAAACTTTATATTTTATATTGTTTCTTTCTAAATTGAATTATGTCTAGTTTTTCTTAAATAATATATTTAAAGATTTTATTAATCAAATCAATTATTATAAACTAGTACATAAACTACTCTTGCAAATACACAGATCATTTTTAATTTTCAATAATACATAAATTACTCTTAATTAATAGGAAGTTGTCAAATAAGAGTCACTCCTTTAATGAAGTGTTTTATAAAGAGTGAAGAAAACAATATAAATATGGTTAAACAAACCCTAAATAGTCTTTCATCAATTTTAGTGCAAAAACTTCACTTAACTTTAGGTGCAAAAACTTCACTTAGAACAACTTTTATTAAAGTCTGTAGCAAGGTATTATAGACATAAACAATAAAAGTTTTTTTTAAAAAAAATAAAAAATAAAATAAAAGATAATAAAAATAAATAAAATAAATATAAAAAGTTCATCTCCAAGTCTTACATAATTAAATTCTTCATTGATTGTCGTGTGTTTATTACTTAATCAGTTTTAAAATACATCTCAAATTAATTAAATAATTATCCAATCAATTTGTTAATTTTCTCACCTATTTCAATATATATATATATATATATATATATATATATATATATATATATATATATATATATATATATATATATATATACATGTATGTATGTATATATATAAATAAAAATAAGATCCTTTTTAAACTCTACATCTATAACTACAAACAATGTAAAGTCCTATCTCTTATTTTACCTCTGTTGTTAAGCTAACAAATATATAAGTTTGAGTTAACCAACCAATTAATTCATCTAACTTCTTACTCATTCTAACATCTATGAATAAGACTTTATTTACATTTTATCCATTCCATCGTATAATAATGAAGTACAACATATAATTTATGTTTATAACTGTTAACAATATAAAGTGTAACTGGTTTTTTCAATATGAAATCAAAATAAACTCAATTGTCAATGTGAGACCCGAAAAATATGTAACTTAAAAATTAAACACTTGGGTATGATGAAAGTAGATGAGTCTAGCTAGAAGCGAGAATTTTGAGAGAGGGATAGTCCTACAAATGAGGCAATAGACAAATGAAAGTATTAACGATAAGATGAACTATTAGATTATAGGCCCTTAGGTGTAACAATAGACATGTGAACACATTAGACGATGTGAGTAACAAGCATTAGAAGCTAAAGGACTCCTTAGAGTAGACGTTGAAGAGCAACAACATATCAAAAAATACAAACAATTATTCTGGCAAAATGTTATTAGCTCAAAGAACATGCACTCATGGTAGACGCTACATAGCGGTTCTCATTAGACAAGGCCTTATACCCTCCTTAGTTTAGTGAGCCTATCAAACTACTCATTACCAATTAAACTTTGAGTTGTGCACTAGATCAGGCTTGCCATAATGTAAATGCAACATGTTGCGTATAATGAGTCAATAGTAATGTGTCATGTGCACTTCCTGGGAATCCACCTACTTCTTCTTGTTAAGCAACATTCTCCTAATAAATAACATACTCTTGTTGCTCTTCAGTAACATAACATCAACATCAGCTTCTTGAGACTGTCTTCTACGAGTTGATGTTGTAGGTGTTCTCCTCTCACCTTGTGATGAACTCTCACCACAATAGGTAGATTCACCTATTGTTTTAGCTGTATTTGTGAACCAAAATATATAAAATTACAAAATTAAAAAAATAACAACAAAATATAACAATTTTTTTTTAAAAAAATAAAATTCGTAAAATATCTAGAAAATTCAAATAACAAAAAGAATTAGAAAAAATGTAAACAAATTTTGAATGTTGGCAAATGATAAAAAGACTTTGGAAATACGACATAAGCTTAACTGGCATTCGAAATTCATTTAATCCATCACTGACATTCAAAATCTGTCACGCCTTAACTAGCATTTGAAATTCAGTTAAGGCTTCGTCAACTTTCGGAAGCTAGTTAAGGTCTCGTTGAATAATTTGTTGAGGTCTTAACCAACTTTCGAAAGCCGACTAAGCTTAAATGGATTTTGAATGTCCGTTAAGGCCTCCTAGTGCTCGTGTTCCACATCAAACAAAACAAAAATGAAATTCAAACCAACCAAACTAGCCAAATCAAGTATCAAACAAATTTCAAGCAATTCTTACATGTTTTTCATAGAGGGGAGTGACCACGACAGTGTTTTTCATTTATGAGAGTGGCCACGAACACAGTGGAGTGCACAATGGAGACCAAACTAGCAAAGGAAAACAAGCAACCAATAAAATGGGACAAAACAAAGAGAGAATGAAGACAAAATGAGAATAAATGAGAAGGAGATCTAGGGAAGTTGCGAGGGAGGTTGTGGGAAAGTTAGGGTTGAAAGAGGAGTGCAACGGTAGCGTGTTATGGTTTATCCTTTAACATGCAACAAACAAAAGATAAAAAAATAGGTGAAAAGTAAAAACATTTTTACTTTGGTATAAATTATTTTAATTAAAGGTTAGATTTTTCATTTTTAAAAGAATTTTAAAAAGTTGGAGGTGGAGGGAGAAATCAATTAAGTGCAGGGAGAACAAATTTTTTTCCACAAAGAAAGATGTGTTTTAAAATATCTTACTATTTCTATGACACTATGTTTAATAAACTACCATAAAACAACACATAATTGGAACATCAATTTCTATTACTAAAATCATTTATCTTTAGTTGAAACAACATTATCAGTATGTGTGTTTTTTTTATAGATGCCACATACAAGACAAACAAATATTGTTTCCACTTACTTGAGATAGTTGGCTTCAGATCTACAGAGTTGACATTCTCAGCCGTTTTTGCATTATTATCAAGTGAACGCCAAAATAATTTCACTTGAACATTGGAAAGCTTTAGAGGTTTATTGATGACATTTGAGGACAATCCACACGTGATTGTTACTGACAGAGACCTTGTTTTAATGAATGTCATTGACAACGTATTTCTTAAAACTTATCATATGTTATGTCAATTTCACAATATGAAAAATGTGAAAGCCAAATGCAAAATGTTAGTGCATTTTGTTCAGACATGGGATGTGTTGATGGAATCATGAGAAAATGTGATGGACTGTGAGGAGGAGTCATGTTTAATGCTTATGTAGATTGTCTTCAGTATATTTCTACTGCATGTCCTTTGTTTTTTTAATATGTTAATTGCACTTGGATAATTTCGTGTAGGGCATATTTCGTTAAGGTGTGGACAAATAGAGTTATGCATTTAAGCAACACAATAAGAAAGAGGTAATTATTATTGTTATTTTCTTTACTTATTTATGTTTTATGTGTTATGATATTATTAATGTCATTTATATCAAGGTTGAGTCTACGCATTGAAACCTGAAGAAAGTATTAAGGACTGGGAGACCTATGTTTGTGACTAACAACAACAACAACAAAATATATATAAAAGAAAAAATCAAACTATTCATTACCAACCAAACTTTAAGTTGTGTACTAATTCGACATTGTTATAAGGTAAATGTAACATATTGCGTATAATGAGTCAACAATGATGTGTCCTGTGGACTTCTTGGGAATCCATCTACTTCATCTTCTTGTTTAACAACATTCTCCTACTTAATAACATACTCTTCAATAACATGATGTTCCTTAGTAACATCAACATTACCTTTTTGAGTTCGTCCCCTACGAACTGATGTCGAAAGTATTCTCCTTTCATCCTATGATAAACTTTCATCACGATAGGTAGATACTTCTCTTGTTCTAGCTATACTTGTGAACCAAAATATATAAAATTACAAAATAAAATAAAAAACCGAAAAAATATAAAAAAAAATTAAAAAAAACAAAATTCATAAAACAACCTAAAAAATTCAAATAACAAAAAAAAAACAAAAATTAAAAGAAATGAAAACGGATTTCGAATACTAGCAAAAGATTAAATGACTTTTGAACATGCATTCGAAATTTGTTTAGTCCTTCACCGACATTCAAAATTCATCGGGGCCTTAACTAGCATTCGAAATCCAATTAAGACTTCACCGACTTTCGAAAACCGGTTAAGGTCTCATCGAATAATCCGTCGAGGCCTTAATTGGCTTTTGAAAGTTGAGAAAGCATTAACCGGATTTTGAATGTCGGTTAAAATATTTCGGTGCTTGCGTTCACATCAACCAAAATGAAAGTGGAATTCAAACCAGCCAAATCAAGTATCAAACAAATTTCAAGCAATTCCTACATGTTTTTCGTGGAGAGGAGTTACCACGACAGTGATTTTCATTAACAAGAGTGATCACACAACAATAGAGTACACGATGAAGACCAAACCAACAAAAAAGAACAAAGCAACCAAGAAAATGGACAAAACAAAGAGAGAACAAAGACAAAATGAAAGAAAACAAGAAAGAGATCCAAGAAGGAAAACTGCAAAGAAGAGTTAGGATTGAAGGGTTGAAGAGGATGCAGTGACTACATGCTAGGGTTTATCCTTTAAAATGGAAAAAGACTAAAAAAAAGGTGAAAAGTAAAATCATTTTTACTTTTGTATAAATTATTTTAGTTAAAGGTTAGATATGTTATTTTTAAAAGAATTTTAAAAAGTTGGAGGTGAAGGGAGAAATCAGTAAAATGCAGAGAGAACGGCTCTTTTTCCACAAAGAAATGCGTGTTTTAAAATATCTTATTATTTCTAAGACATTATGTTCAATAAACTACCATAAAACAACACATAATTGGAACTGCACTAAAGATCAGTACGTGTGTTTTAATACAATGACATACTTTATAAAAAACTATATACACAACCTGATAATCTAACACTTCTAATGCAATTAATAAAGGAAAATGTCACAGCCCAATTAATTTTATCTAAGCTTGTAAAGTTAATCCTTAATAACAATCACATTATTTGAATTAATCATTTATTCAAATGTAGCATCCAATATAAAAAGTTTCTATAATTGATGATATCTGAATGAATATTTGTAATAAATATATAAAAAGTTTGAGACTTGGAAAAAGAATGCTAATAATAAAAAGAGCATACTAGCAAAAAATAAAAATAAGTAAAAAACATATAATGGGAAAAGGTTGACATTCGGATAGTAAATAAGAAATCAAACGTAAAAGTATATTAAAAATATCTAATTATACTTTACCTAATCTCTGAATCCTTTGCTAAAAACAGCAGATCGGCATGTGCGCAAATATATTGTGTAATACAGTATTCAGAAACCTTTTGCTGCAAAAATACATTGACTGTAACATTATGCATGATGGTAAAACCACAAGGGAAACAAATGACTAAACAAAAATTGTTACCACTACAGTATTCAAAACTTTGCTGCAAAAAAGTGGAGCACCAACCTAGGAATTTCATTCTAAAATTTCTCCCTCCTCTTCATCAGATTTCTCAAATCCCTCTTCTTTCACCAAGGAAAAAAGTTCTTCGTGTGGATGATTATGCACAATAGAGTCATTCTCATCAACATCACTGTCTTCGTCTTCACTATTATGATCGTCATCATTATTTAGGCTAACAATTTTTTTAACAGCTCCCTCGTTCCCACGTTTAGAAACATCTTTTTCAGTGTCAACTTCAGACCCGTTCTCTTTAACCATGACTGATGGATATCTAAGGGGCTTGTCAGGACAATGTTTGAAGAAAGAATTTATTACCATGAACCTGAAAACCTGAAACAGGTGGCTCTTATCTTTACTTATATCTGCACTCAAGAGTTTCTGCAATAAAGTTGGCTTCCTCTTCTTTAACAAAGGGCTTTCTGAAAAGTTGTCCGCAAACTTTTGCCTCTTGCCGAACCGACCTTTTCTGTCTAATTTCTTGTTGAACTTGTTTTGGAACTTTCTTTTGTCACTAAATTTGTTTTTCCCTTCATTTTGAAGACCTCGATTTTCAGAATTCTTAAGGTAGTGTGATGGTATTTCAGCAACTTCGATTCCCAATTCAGCTTGCTTTGCTAAAACCTCCTTAAGCTGCAAAGACAAAATATATACACTGCTAAGGAAATGGAATACCATTTGCTGAGTCCATGAAATATTTATGTCAGCACTTATATCTCCTGCTAAACAAGACTATTTTCTTAACTTTACATATTGAACATTATTAAATTTTACGACATGATAACATTATATTGGGAAGTATTACATGCTAATAACATCCCTCTAAGTATACCTCTCTTTGTAAGACCTCCCTGTTAATAACCTTGGAGTCCATCGGGCATTCACTGTGCCTCTGCAATTAGTATTCAGGAAGTGATATTTAGAAAATAACATCTGATAAACACGAGCAGTAGATAGATCAGTTTGTTTACAACCTTCTGCAAGTTGTTACAAGGATGATTCTTTTTCCGTGCTTCACGCCATTGTTGGATTTCTTGTTCAGTGTAAGTCACAGAGAAAGATCTAAACATTTAAGAAATGAAATAATAGCAATCATAAACAAAATCAGGATTAGAGTTAAGGTATTTTCAGTATAAAAGAATAAGTTGTGAAATTCGAAGTTTAAGAAAAGTAATTCAATAATGAAAAGACAATAAAAATCTAACAAGAAAGCAGACATAACTTTATAAAAATAATACCAAAAGAAAATCTAATTTCATTTAGAAGGTTATCTGGATTTTGGAAGACATTTATTTGGACAAAAATCACTAGTCTGGTACCGAAATCTTGAAGGAAGGCAGGACATTGTAATTAAATAGAAGCACATGTATTGTCTGACTACCAGACTTATCTTACATTTAAAAACTCAGATGGATCAAATAATACACACAACACATACTTATGTTCATGTTGAATGTAAAAGTTAAAAATACTATACTAGATGTATTCTCTGTTTATCACGCCTCCTTTACAAGAACCAATTTGCAAAATTCCCTCCAACAGAAATTTCTAGACGTAAGTTTTTCCAACTGTTGCACCTTTCTCGACCAGAGGCCCTTTGCAAAAAAGATTCTATTAATCAATTGTTTGGCGCAACATCATATATGATTTCTTTGATTGAGTTGCATCAAAGAATAAATTTTAAGGGATTAATCCTTTTACAAATAATTTAAATTTCATAGGTCTAAAGAAAAAAATATAAATATATAAAATCAAATTCTAACCCATTCTTTATTGAATAATACTTTTCTCACTAATAATTAAATATTTTACCACTTGCTTTTTAAAATCTTCAAATAAAATTCACTAATAATGATTGGCGAATATATGTGGGTTGAATATCATGATATCCAAACCTGATTCATCAACAAGAATAATTAAAATACTCGTACGCGTACCCATTACCTGTGGACAAGGTTATCAAACTCGAGAGTTTACATAAACTCGTCAGAGTCGAGTAAACTCGACTCGTAAACTCGACTCGTAAACTCGACTCGTAAACTCGGCTTGTAAACTCGGCTTGTAAACTCGACTCGTAAACTCGGCTCGTAAACTCGGCTCGTAAACTCGGCTCGTAAACTCGGCTCGTAAACTCGTAAGAGTTTACTTTAGATGAAAAATATTATATAAATAATATCTTAATTCAAATAAGTCTACAAAATTATATAACTTCAAATAAATAAAATTTATAGATATATTGTTCATAAAAATAAATATTGTAAAACATAAATACTTGGATTATTGTCATTAATTTTGATGTGTTCCATTAAATATATAATAAAAAAAAACCAACAAAACCTGGTTTTTCTTAATTTCCCCCCTTTCAAGCTCGCAGAATCGCTCCAAACTCGCGATTCTACATCATCCTACCGATTTCACAGTAATTCTACCAGGTTTACGCAGAAAACGAGGTCGAGTTAACTCGGAAACCATGTCTAGGAACGTAAACTCGTAAGAATTTAAAAATTAACTCAAGAGTTTGTTAACCATGCCTGTGGATATTCATTACTAGTATTCATTTAGTATATGTTATGTATTCTATCCACAAATTTCCTCCGGTGTAGATTTATTTGTCATCCCTAATTCTATTGTCTATTTAGTGGGATGTATTTCTTATCCTAAGAGCTAGGTTAGAAGGCAACATGATAAAATGGTCTACCTTTCTATTCTCACATCACTCCACCAACTCCATTATTATCACTATCACCATCCCTCCCATTATTGCCTCTGTTACCACTTTCACTACCCTTATTTTGTTGCCACCACCCCACATACATCCCCTATACTACTATCATCATTATCTCCATCATAACAACCACAACCACATTGACATTACCACCATTAGTATACCACCACTTACACCATCGTTACAAAACTTCTGCCATCACTTCCCCTATTGTCACCCACCAAGTTACCATTATCATCATTATCCCCATTTCATTTTCGCTATAGCACCTACCACTACATCTTCACTACCATTATTAACAAACCAATTATCATAACCATTGTCATCATCTCATAATTACCATTGGCTTTGCGACCAACACCACTATGATCATCACAATTGCTACCATCTCATTATAATTGTGATCATCACTATTATCATCATTGTCAACACTGTCACCACCATCACTATCACCGTGACCACAAATTATTATTATCCAATTTGTAGTGATGCACAAAAAACATTGGAAAAGATTAATGTTTTCGTATATAGGTTTGCTTTAACTCATTGGTGTTAAATCTCTAGAGTCTATACTCGTAGAAAAATACCAACATGGCTTCCCCCAACAACATTTATTAAAGTGGTAAATGAAAATAGAGTCCTTCAATTATCATATTAACATTGATGATAATAGGTTCTAGACCAACACTTTTTTTCTAGTCTTTTAAGGACATGTGTGAGAAAGAGCGAAGTGATACTTATGTGGTTCTCTTCCTCTTCCATTCTTCATCTACAAACTACAACAATTGAGGAAGACTCTTTGATAGGGAATAATGAGGGGAAGAAGCTTTAGGCAGTTATAACCATATTATTAGTATTATTAGTTTGGGTGGGAAATAAAGCTCCTATATAAGAGCTGAGGTGGGTGAGGATATTTTACGTTTTTGGAATTGTTAGAGTGGGTAGACAGGATTACGTTTATCCTGTGGAGAGAGAATTTGGCTCTCTTGGAGGTTGTTACAGCTGTCCAGTGGCTAAACTGAATAGAGAATAAACAGATTATACTCTTTTTCTAGTGTATACGTGTGGGTGAGTGCATTGCAGATAGGTTTTCCAATCCAGGAACCTATCAATTTGGTCCAACCTGCCGGATCAGCGAGAGATCGGAGAGAGATGGAGGGAAAATTAAATGCATTGGAAGGAAGATTGGAGGGGAGGATGAACGTGATCGAGGGACGAATGGAGACCTTAGAGACGACGGTGGATGGGTTGAAAGCGGAGACGATGGGTTTACGGCAAGAACTTAAAGAGTTCATGCGAATGTTTGGAGAACGAGGACGAAATACTGAGAGCCATCGGGAGGGAAGTCAAGATTCAGTGAATGGAATCAAAGGAGAACAAAGAGAAGATGACAAAGAAGATACGAGTGGCGCGCAACCAAACTGGGTGAAGAGGGTCGAGTTACCAACCTTTGAAGTAATCGATCCGCTAGGATGGATTTCTCGCGCGGAAAAATTCTTCGAAATCCAGAAGGTGACCGAGAGGGAAAAGCTCCGATTGGCGTACGTCTGCATGGAAGGGAGCGCAAGTTACTGGTACCGCTTCTGGAAAGAAAAAACGCAAGTGCAAACATGGGAGGGGTTGCGGGAAGCTCTAATAAGGAGGTTTGGAGGTTGCGACCGAGGAATAGTGTTTGAGAGGCTAGCGGCAGTCAAGCAGAACAACACCGTCGATGAGTATATCCAGGACTTTGAAATGTTGGTGGCGCAGACGAAGGGCGTGTCGGAGGATCAGCTCCTGGGATATTTTTTCGTAGGTTTGCAAGGGGAAGTCAGAAGTCAGATCCGTCCGCATAATCCCCGAGATTTATTGTCGGCGATGGAGGTGGCGCGGGACGTAGAGGAGGCGAGTCGAGGCGCGAGAACGGCGGGAGGAACCGGAGCCAGGAGCGGCCAGTCGTGGGGCGATATCAAGGTGGGACCGGCATAGTAGCGAAATCGGAACCGATCAAACAGGGTCTGGAACGTTCGGGGGTAGCAGAAAGTGCGGCGGTGACTCGTCGGGATGGTCCTCAAAGACCGGTGACGTCTGGAGCGGGGAGTAGTACAGTGAGCGACGGTCGCGGACGAGGATCCAAGAACCTGCCTTATCCCGAGTACATCAGAAGGAGGGAAGAGGGGTTGTGTTTCCACTATGGTGGTCCTTTCAGTCCCGGACATCGTTGCCCAGATAAAAGCTTGCGGGTGGTGATCATGGGGGAAGACGAAACCGACAGTGACGAAGAGGAAGAAGGTAGGAAAGAAGCTGGACATAAACGCATGGAGTTGTCGTTGTTATTCGCGAGTGGGCTCACCCAACACAAAATTATGAAGCTACAAGGCTGGGTTCGAGGGAAGGTGATGATCCTCATCGACAGTGGCGCTAGCCACAATTACATTGCAACCGAGTTGGTGGAGGAGTTGGTCAATTCTAATATTTCAAATACTTCACAACTTGACAGTATTCACAGCAGCTGCATTACTTATTCTACTTCCCAAGGGATTTGTATCATCGGGTCTTGTGGGATTGTCTCTTTCTTATGCGTTGACATTGAAAGAATCCCAAGTATTTTGGAGTAGGATGTATAGCATGATGTCGGACCATATTATCTCTGCTGAAAGAATCAAGCAATTCATTTACATTCCAACTCTTTTCAAGGGCAGCATTAAGACCAACTTGGACCCACTAGGCTTCTATGAAGATGATGAAATATGGAAGGCTTTAGAGAAATGTCAGCTAAAGGACACAGTCGGCAAGCTACCAAGTCTCTTGGACTCTTCTGTGAGTGACAAAACAGGAACAATTATCAGACTTCAACCTTGAAGACAAGGTTGCACATCAGGCGGTGGGTAATGATAGGGAATAATGAGGGGAAGAGGCTTTAGGCAGTTATAACCATATTATTAGTATTATTAGTTTGGGTGGGAAATAAAGCTCCTATATAAGAGCAGAGGTGGGTGAGGATATTTTACGTTTCTGGAATTATTAGAGTGGGTAGACAGGATCACGTTTATCCTGTGGACAGAGAATTTGGCTCTCTTGGAGGTTGTTACAGCTGTCCAGTGGCTATACTGAATAGAGAATATACAAATTATACTCTTTTTCTAGTGTATACGTGTGGGTGATTGCACTGCAGATAGGTTTTCCAATCCAGGAACCTATCACTCTTACTAAGAGCTTTAACTACTATGCCAACCCACATGAAATGGGAGTTGGGGAAATTAATCTGCTCAGAGCTCTCAACCCTAGCTTAGTCTTTGAATCATGTGTGTAAAGACCATATCAGAATCCTTGGTTATTATGGCTATTAAGAGAAAACATAAGGTCAACTTCTAAAACTAAATTTAACTACCCAGGGAAATCCTCTTAACACCTTATCACCAATATCAAATACCCATCAATCTATATAAGAACCATTAAAAGGCAAGAAAAGTTACTATGGTTGGACCCTTAATGCCACATTCACCGCAAGAGTGTGTGCACTAAGGTCATCCCAAATAAACTTTTGTTTTCAGAGATGTTCAAAGAATGACCTACAAAGTACAGTTGTGGACACAATAGCGGATCTGTAACATGGCTTGATGGTTACCATTATGTCCATCCAGTATTTTCGGTCTCAGATGTTTTTTAACTACATGCTTCATCTCACAGTTCAAAACTAAAATAGACCGAAATATTTCCCTGTACTACAAACGGGCTTATATGTCAACAATTTTTACATTGCTAACCTTTGGCTAAAATGAATAGCTGATTTCTGCATTTATTGAAGCTAGCGATAAGGGTTATATATAGAGTTGGCTTTATCTATCCCCCATAGGTAGTGACTAATGACAGTCAAGAAAACTGGACATCTGGACACAGAATCAAAGATAATGTCCAAAACTTCTAACAGAGTGGCAAAAAATTTCTATTAACATTTTTCTACTTTTCGGGTGTACATCATTCTTTTTCAAGTAAATTCTCACATTTTCAAGAAAATATTACATTCAGTTGATATCTACTAGCACCTTTTTTAGGACTCCAGAAACAGCAATGTAAATTAACCTTCAATTTCAGGAAGTAGCAAATAAACTAAAACTATTTAATTAGCATCTCATTGTTACACATTATCATTAACAACTAAGACAATTAAAAAACGACTGCAAATAAGTAATAGACTGGGACCAGATAAAAAAGGATCAGAAAGTGAAGCAGAAGCTACCTTTCTGGTTGCTGCTTAAGTTCCTTTGATCTTAACCTATCCTGTCCTGTCCTCCCACTGTAAGGGCCTGCTGTCATCACAACATTAGCCTAACCATAGAAAATGTTTCATCTGGGAAACAAGGTAGAAAAGTTCAAACCTCTTCCATTATGATCTTTAGGAAACCCAGTTCTCCTCTTTCCATTGTTGACAGCATGAAATTTAGACTTCTGGAATCTAAAGAAACAGGACAGCAATTGTAACGCACAGAAAAAACGTGCAAGTGATCAAGAGTAACAAAGAGAAAAGAAAATAACATACCCTCCTTTAAACCCTCCTCGTTTTGGTCTATTTTTGAAGTTTTTGCTGGGTGATCCATTCCAGTTGGTATTTGGAACATTAGTTTTAATATTGCCATAAGGATTCTCCTGCAGCAATTATTAGGATTTTCAGTAAATATATTACCACAGCATCATTTACAATAGTATTTACAAGTAGTAGAACAATAAATTCTGCTAACACATTGAAAAGATAGAAAACACTGAAGTTTTAAATACCTGCGAGTGTGACTTCAAAAATGCAGGAGGTTGAGAGTTACTTGTATGAGCCAAATTAGAATTAAGTGACCCACAAGTATTCCCTTGTAACTGCTGAGATGAGAAAGGCAACTGTGATACCAAAGCATTTGCATTCACGTTTGGTGGTGCAAGGTTTTTCTCGTTCGGATCAATCTGCAGCCGAACCTGCCCTCCAGGCTCAAAGCCTAACTGTGGACTTGCTGAAAATAAAGAATTCTGAGGGACCATAGCCTGAGGCCGTTGGTTTGGAAACCCAAACATGGGGCAGGAACCAGGATGCATGCCATGAGGAACCCCTTGAGATGGGCTTGGCATTTGTGTAGGTAACTGTTGATTCATATTCTGAACAGGATAAGGGGCACAAAATTGGCCGTTTGGCATACTAATATTCATATGAGACGGCTGAAGCATATTCAAAATACTCTGTGCCAACATTTGTCTCTGTAATTGAGACAAATTGAGTTGAGCTGCATTCTGCATGACTTGTCCCTGAACAGGATACATTGAATTGCTGTAATTGGGATTGCCACCGCTATTTTGGGGACCTAAACCCCCCACAAGTGGTTGACCCTGTTGATGACCAGGCATACCCATTTGAGGCAGATGCATCTGATTATTTTGCAAGGGAAAATGATTGTGATTTGCAGCATTCATAAAAGGTGCTGCATTCATGAGTAGTGGCTGCATAAAAGGGGGCAACAAGCTTTGGCTTTGGTGGTTGCCAGAACAAAACTGGGGTTGGGGTGTCATGCCGACACCATTGTTTTGTAAGAAATTTTGATGGTTAGGACTAGGAGCATAAGGGGGTTGGGTTTTGGAGGAGGAGTTGCCATTGTTAGCCATGATGTTAACATAAACACATGAAATTTATACAATTCAAAGTTTCAATTAAACACAGTTTTGGAATCTGAAGTGTAGGAAAGGAACCCAATAACTCTGAACGTGATCAAAGCAACAAGGACAACAACCTCCATTAAACACAGTTGCGATCATTAAATATATGGAATCTTCCTGCATGCCAAATTTTACAAGATTGGAAATACCTGTTAAGAAATGAGCCAAGCAACAGAGGAAGAACAACAACTGATTGAGAGAGAATGACAAGACAAATAAAAAAGAGGTGACAAAGGAACATCAGAATATATCAGAGGCAAATAACTTTTAAGAAAGAAGGCTTACCATGTGTTGATATCAATAAGGCAATTACATGCACAGCCTTATATTCACCAACAAATTGACCCGCCAAAAACGGAGTCAAACCAAAATGTCAAAATTTACAGCTAGTTCATGTGAGAACTTTGCAAGTTACACATTTAAACATAAATATAATAAGCCAGTAACTATACATTCACAAAATATAACAACTCGGTTTCCCCCTCCCCCTACCTTCCTCTTCTAGGAACTAAACAGGCCGACATCAAGTTTAAGAACTTCCCAAAAATAGCAGACTAGTAATCAATGATTTATTTTGCAGCAACATTCAAGTAAAAAAATAAAATAAGGTGATGCTTCAATCACATTATCAACTCAATAAGATAACTTTGCATATATCCTGGTTCGCTCAGGTGAAAATGAAATATTTCATATATCTGTTTATGTTTGGTTATGGTGACTGATTCAGATAAATTTTCCTCTTTATTTATTTATTGATTTCAAACACAGTGATTGATTCTGTTGCTACTGGTATTGGTATTTGTTGGTAATAGGAAAGATACGATGTCATCTCTAGGCACTTCCAAAGATATTCTAGAAATTGCCAAGTTTGGTGTGTACGTGACAGCCAATCATTCTCATGTACACTTTTGCCAACAATTCCAGCAAACTCCGCAAGTTCATGGGAAATGTATTCTCCTTAATCATCTTCTCGTATCTCATATATAATCATTTTGGGGTTTATGTACTTCAACCTATGGTCATCAATTTCTTTTTATTTATATTAAATATTGAATAATTGAAAAATGGAGTATTATGAATAGAGTTCATTTGTCATAAATGGTGAATAAGCTAGCTATAAAGGTATATCTATCAGTTTTGCACATCCAAACATCCTGAAATCAGATTATGTAATTTCAGATACAACTATCCAATCAGTTTAAAAGTACAATAAGCAATTTAAATCACAATTTGTGCACGAATTGCATGAAGTAAACAATGGGTGGAAAAAACAATTACACAAGCTTGTCAAGAACCAAAACCAAAAAGACAAGAGAATAAGGTAAACCTGGTCCAGAGGGAACAAGTGGCAAATTTGACACCAATGAAAAAAGGCTTCAGGTAGCCAACTAATTGCAAGTGACTGGGAGATAGAAGATTTTCTTTTACTGCTTGGAGATCAAATTGTGAACCGGCACTCTAGGTTGATGATAGATATCTAGAAATTGATGTTAGGTTTTGTGAATGTGAAAGTATAGGGTTCTTAGGAGTGATATTTGATTCCAAAATTTGGGCATTATAGGGTTCCTTCGCCTTCTGAGGTGGCACAATTGGTAATTGTCAAAATGGGTCACCCCAAAATCACATCTCATTTTATTGATGATCAGGTCCATGATATACCCATTTTTTCCTCTTTCCAATTGCCACAAAATTACTATCATCTTAAAACTAACTTATCCAGAGTACTTAAGTTTATATTTTTCTAATAACATATGTCATATGTCCTTGTTCACTTTCTTTTCTTATGACAAAAAATAAAAAAAAGTATTACTACAATAATTATTAAAATAAAAAAGTATAACAAGATTAAAAAATTAAGGTTTTGCATTTGAGGTTTATGATTTGGGGTCTCGGGTTAGAGTCTAGAATCTAGGATTTAAGGTCTAGAATTTAAGGTTATGATTTCTACAAACGTCATCTAACAAGCTCAAATAAAGATTTTTTAGAAGTCCAACATATGATTTCTTTTATAATCCACAACTAAGACAAGGTTTGAAGCCCGAAACAAGGATGAAATTGAGACTGGAGGAGCCCATGAGACCACGGGAAGAAATGTAGTGGTTTGTGGTCATCGTAGTCTGGTGTGTGGACCTCACACACATGACTGAGCTGTGTAGAAGGGTAGCATGTGGTGGCTGTGTGGAATTTGTTGCCTCAATGCCCACTATGTTTGTCGCTGGAAGATGTGCACCAAATCTAGAGGTCAGATAATGAAGAATGGATAGCCGTTGCCTCAATGACCACCACAGTTGCTTCTTGTTGGATGAGGTGCACCAGCTATGAGGTCGGCAGCTGCACAGGGCAGCCAGAAGTGATACTGGACAGTGTATGGATTAAGAATAAAGCTTGAGAGAGATCTCGCAGCCGATAGAAATACAAAAGCTTGTCTTCATTATTTACTAGTAATGTCAGCAATACTACAATTACTAATTACACAAATCACAGAGTAATCACCAAACAAATCACTTATACAGGCAATGGACCCCATTTCACTCCATAGATCTCTTTCACTCTTCATCTTCATCCAAAACCCTTCTCCCAAATATTTCAATGTATTCTATAATTCTTCATTGTTTTATTTCTAAATAAATCCATCACATCAGTATCCATAACCCTATTTTTATACCCTATAAATTCACATAATCACATATATACAGGAAGAACCTAAACCAATAAACACAGAAAAAGGTGCAATTACAACTACCACTGGAAAACCAAATCATATCACTGAAAATCTCAGAACCCAAACCAATACCAATTCCAAACACAAAAATGCATCAAAATAAACAATGTCTTACAATTCTATAATGTACCATTTTAAAAATCTTACCTTTAGGACAATCACAACACTGTCTTTGACCTTCACGGGAGGAGCAGTAGCGCCACCACGTGCTCGACCTCCTCAGCAGCGGGTTTGAGCCTCTCAAATTTCCAGTTGAAGATTCGTGTTTCACGCACGAACTTGATTTCGAACGACTGAATTTGAGACCTATTAAGGCTCTCGCCAATGCAACACGGGTTTGGGAGTTTTCCTGAGGTTTGAGACAGTAATCACAAATTCCACTCGGTTTAAAGAAGGAAAAGGATGGGAACAAATATTAGGGCTTCCGATTGTATAAGAAAGGGCGAGAGTGTAACGTGGCAAAATTGACAAAGGTTTCATATTGTATGAGAAAACTAGTTTTAAGAAAATTTCCTTAAGTAGACTTTCACACCTTTATTACTATCAATACATGAATTTTATTTCTTAATCTCACTCTTTTTTTTATGAAGTTTGATTTTTTTTTTTGGTTTGAAAAAATATAATTTTTTATTTGAAAAAATATAAAATTTTTGTTTAGGAAGAGAACCATCCTCTCACTTATCATAATCATGATTATGGAAAAGAATGAAATTAGTGTTTTGTTTTCTTTAATTCATTTTTATTTCTATTTTTATTTCAATTTTATTATTATGAATCAGTTTGAAAAATATCAAGAAAATAAATTTAAGCACAGGTTATTAATGTAAAATATATTTAGAATGTATGTGTATTGAAGAAATTCGTGAAAACCATTAGTATATAAAAAATGAAAAAAATTATAAGTTTGATTTTTAGGATTTATTTACTTTTTATTCTTGATTTTTTTTTTTTAGGATTTTTCAACTTTTTTTTTTCTTTTTGATTGGTACCATTGAGAGAGTACTTAGTAGTAGTGACTGAATCGTTGACATAGTGAATTTTTTTTGCTTTAAAAAAAGGTTGGACTATGTTGAGGGGCATTTTGTGATCTTCACCATTTGTGAGATTTGAGCATTGTGAGCATTTTTTGAGAGCTTCTGCAGTCTGAGATAGCAATTTGTCTTTACTTTTGATTTTGCGAGTTTATGTTCTTTCTTTCCTTTTGCACTTTTCTATTTATTATTTTTTTTTTTGCTTTAGGTTATTTCTTAGGTTTTCGTTCTTTTCTATTTGTTATTCACTTTTCTTTTTTTCTTCTTTATATTTTTTAATGTTTGTACCTTAACTATAATGGGTAAATAGGCCAGAAGCTTTGGACTTGGATATAATAGGATCTTTTTGCAAGGACCGTGAAGCTGATCTATCCTTTCCATCCTTAAGCCTAGAACTAGACAATTGACATCATTGAAGACTAAACTAACTTAAAAAATTAATTGCAAATACATTTGACATGGACATAATCACTCTTTCACTTATGCTATTTTGTTTAGAATTTTCTTAGTAATAGAAAAAAAAAGATGAACAAAAAGTTTGAAGACTCTAGATGTTGAAGATAAGAAAGAAAAAAAATTATGTAGCGAAGGAGAAACTATCTCTACTAGAGGCTTGCTACCATCGTTGGTTTAAGCATCCTAATCGAGAGCAAGTACATGAAATCACTAAGACCTCGATGCCATGGCAAAATTAGAGTCTACAACGTTTACAGTTGGTTCTAAAACTATAAATATTGAGAGAAGCAACGAGGTAAAAAGAAAAGTGTCACCTCTGCATCTCACTCCCTCCAGCCACTTTTGGGCGTCATTTATTAGTGAAATTTTTTGAGTTTTAATTATTTTTCCTCCTTTTTATTATATTTTCTTCTTTTATGTTTTTGTTTTTTTAATTTTCTAATTCTTATTTCTCTTTGTTTATGTAATTAGAAATCATTTTAGGGTAGCTCCACCCATTCCAACAATCGTGACCTTAGACCTCTTTTTGATTCCTTCTATACATGTTGAAAAAGATGTTACTCTTTCCATGTCACTCCTATCAAAGCTCTTTCGATTGAGTTATTGTTGAGGCGAGACCACCATACTTCCTATCAATAGTCTCATGAAGAAACTATTAATATTTATTTTTGTGTTTTTGTATTTGTTATTTTTTATTTTCTTGTCTTTTATCATCCACTTGTGGTGGTATTTGTGTGATTTTTGTATAATATATATAATTAGATAGTTTTCATTTTCTATGCTTTGTTTTTTTTTTTGCTTTTTTATGTTGTAATGTATGTTTAATACCTATTTTGGTCCCTCTTTTTCGGGGGTTTGTTCAAAGTGGTCCTCCCTTTTTAAAAAAGTTCAATAAGGTCCTACTTTTTGCAAAAACTGTGCAAGTTAGTCCTTTTTGCTAACGGCGTTAATTTTGCTAACGGCAGAACTGTCAGCTGACAAATATTTGATGACTTGTACAAATAAAATTCGTTTTAGTCCTCATATTGGTTTAAAAATGTTCATTGTGGTCCTCGTATTGGTTTAAAAATGTTTATTGTGGTCCCGTTGGGTAAAATTGTACCCGCTACCCGCCCCGCTACCCGCCTTAAAAAAACCCGCAGATTTTTTTCAACCCGCGGGTACCCGTTGGATACCCGTTTTCAACCCGCGAATATTTAAAAAAAAAATTTATAAGTTTTTAAATGAAAAAATCCAAATTAAATTGAAAAAAAGATGCAAATAATATTTAAAACATATATCAAGTAAAGTCAATGGATAAATAAATGAAAGTTAAAACTTAAATTCAAATTAAGACAAATTAATAGTAAAAATAATTCAAATTAATACAAATTATTCAAATTAGTACAAATTAAAACTGAAATTCAAATAATTGTTTCTTCTTCTACACCTTCAAACTGAAATTCAAATAACACTGTAAGATTTATGTTTCTTCTTCTACACCTTCATTTTGACTACTTAGTTCCTGCAACAAATAAATACAAATAATCAATCAATAACAAAGTGACACTTAATAAAATTAAAATTAGATTAAAATGATTTATACAGAATCGGGCAGGCCAAAATATCAACTATATACTAGGAGTTAAAATGAGGAATCATATTTAGATAACTTTTTATAAAAGTTATACAGAAGAGAAGGAAATATATGATAAAATAATTTAAATGATTAAGAGAAGTAAAGAACAAACAGTAACACTGTCTGCAAACATGTCTGCAACATTAAATAGAGTTTATAACTAATTTATATTATGAACATTAAAAATATTTAAAAGTTTGCTCGTAATTTGAGAGACTGACATTTTTTATGCATGGGAAAACCACTTTGTACTGCATGTCAAACTATGATTTGGATTCTCAGGAAAGTGTTATTAATAACTCAATCAGAAAATTTTAAAACTGTTCTAATGCTAAAACGACCAAAACATTATCATAACTATGCTAACAAACCTAAATTTACCATTAGAAACCATTCTCAAAATTATCTCTAGAATTATAAAACCAAAATCTGAAAATGCCCCTACACTAGCCTAAAAGTACTGTAGTAAAACAGAACAATCTACTCTAACTGTTTTTAATCATATATTTCTCTTAAAGACTTGAACATATTATCTACTCTAACTATTTAGATAACTTTTTATAGAAGTTATACAGAAGAGAAGGAAATATATGATAAAGACTAATGAGTTCAAAAACTACAATGTGTAAACATACCATGCGACTGTCAAATAATCTTTGTGCAGTTTGGTGTGGAACCTGTAAAGAGGATAATTGTATGCATGTTAAGGATCACTTCTTCTGAAATGCTGTAAGGTAAAGCATCTGATAATTTTCCATCCAGTTTTTCGTAATATACACATAATAGCTGTTTAAGAATACTATTCAAAGCACTCAATACAACCTTATTCTAAGTCCAACATACGTTGACTAAATATATTTTTAGAGAAGCCATTGCTCTTTGGGATAAAGAAGTTATATTTGACCCCAGTATACCCAAGCCATTAATGAAGCTTCACTATTCTTTTCCAACTATTTCATTGTTTCTTCACCTCTATATCTGTTTGTGAATTTAATTGAGTTGAACAGAAGAGGCTCATTGCATGTGCATCTCAACAACTGCTAAGTAGCTGGCCTCATCAAAGTTTGTGATCCAAAGTACTTATACGGATTCAGACACACTATTTTTTAGTACGTATGGTTTCTTTTATATAATGCCTTCAAAGTTCACCTGCATGTGCAAGTCCTATAAATCTAGTTTCTAATGTTTTTCTGAACAAGATTCAAAAGTTGGACATGGTTTTTTCTTAATAAACTTCTTTATAACGAAATTTTTGTTTTTTAATTTAATAAACTAATCAAAACCCAACTATGAAAAGTTAAAATGCACTTGAATAAGGTTAATGGATGATTATATTCGTAACAGTGGAATGTTTATGCTGTTAATATGAAACGAGACCCACAATTCACTCTAAAATATAATAAATGTTTATGCTGTTTTAAAATGAGTTACTACACCAAACATTCTAAAGAGAAATTCAACTATGGCATCACAGGCTCAATCTTCTTCAACAAGTAAATCTCTAATTTATTGAATGAGTGACAAACTATGGCATACAAGAAGTAAACTTTTAAATGTTTATGCTGTTTTAAATCCTTGGGGAAGATTGCAGTGAGGCTTATTTTTTCAGCATGCAACTTCATGTGGGTTTAAGAGTAATTGGTCTTTTATGAGGAAATTTTCAGCTAATAAACAATCAAAGAGTTGCCTTGGAGAGGGCTCAAAAAATTGTATACATTGCAGTGAAAGGAGAGACTTTTCCAATGAGGAAGAGAAGGATGCAGAGCAAAGGTTATAATTTCATTTCAGTAATCAGCAACAACAATCGTACCACAGAGTTTAAAATATCCTTTTGTGCTTCCTTGGATGCTAGGAGGCCACCAGCAAACTTGGCATCAATTTTCTTCTTTACGAAAGCCCCAACCGATTCTCTGGTTCTTGTAGCTTTACAGCTGTAACAGGATTATTCCAAGCATTATGAAACCCCCCAACACACAAAGTATCCTAAACCCCCAAACAAACCAAAAACAGAAATCCATTTCATCCCCAAACCCAAAACCCTACCGAGAAAAGGTAATTAGAAGAGATATAGAAGGACATTACGCTGTGCGTCCCGAGAGAAAATTTTTTAATATCTTCGTTGGAGGAGCCGCAAAGAGGACGGTGTTTGAGCTGTAAAGATAGAGCTGCAAAGAGGCACGCGAATGAAAAGAAGCAGAATATGTAACACCATCATAAAAACCTAATTTAAACAAGGACAAACATGTAATTTCATCTTCTAAGTGGGTAACGGGTATCCGCGGGTATGGATAATATAGAACTCGAACCCGACCCGATAAGGAACGGGTATTAAAAAACCCGCTACCCATTACCTGCGGGTACCAACTATCCACAACGGGTTTAATCCGCAGATACCCGCGGGCACGAATTTTTTTGCCATCTCTACCTATAACTGACTTTCATAGTGCCTTTAGCAGGTACCCGGCCAGACAGGGCTGACAGGGAGCGAAAAGAGGACAAGAACAACAAGGGTGAACACGGAGGAAGTTTGACCGGACACACAAAGGAAATTGTGTAGATAATGGAAGACACAAATCCGACCGGAACAATCCTCGAGAGGTCAATTACAGATATTTTTTATTGTCAACTTATTTGCTTTTCTAAGTATAAACAGGGGGCAAAAATCTTTTAAGTTTATATCATACTCTTTTGTATTTTTATGTTTTTCTACATTTTATTTTATTTTTTGTATTTGTTAGTCACTTGTTATTTCGCAATAATTCAAAGCAACTCTATAAAGATAAATATATTTTTCTTTCTTTGTTTTTGTCAGCCACTCAATCCATTATTTTTGTAATAAGTCAAAGTTGTATTTTATATATATATATATATATATATATATATATATATATATATATATATATATATATATTGTTTATGTTATGTAATGTTTGAAAATTCATATGAATCAATGTCCATTTTGATGTTATTTTTAGTTAATGGAATTATTTTTTTAAAATTTATTTTTGTTTCTTTATTTGGTCAATTCATTTAAAAAACGTTTAGTTTATCATTTGTTTCGAAACATTATTTGAATAAAAAAGGAGAAAAAAAAAGAAAAGAATACAGTTAGAGTTTTGTTGATAGGATTGTCAAGGCGAGGGCTTTGAAAGCAGTCGCTGACTTCCCCTTCAAAAGAGGACAGTGGAAGATCTATTGAAAACGAAGAATCCCCTCTCTTCCTTTCTAGAAAGACTCTGGTACCCCCACGCCTGCCCCTCAAGAGCAAGATTCACACGATTGGTTAACACAACCCACCTCTTGCACCAGATCTGGTGCGGGATAGAGAACTAAAACTATAATGCTGGAATTACAACCGCAAGCAGGGGAAGGACACAAACTACAAGGCTCTAACAGTATTTCAAACTAGGAACGGAGAGAGAGAGAAATAAGGGTTTTATGAAGGTGCAACTGGTCGAGAACTGCATGAACATAATCACCATTTTATAGAGCCTTTCAGCGAGGGAAGCAACTAGGAAGACGGGTGGATCGGTTAGGGAAGCCACTTAATTGGCTTCTGGGCCCTGGGCCTCCTTTCTCGCTGACGTCGTTGATGCCCGTCAAAGTCTCGTTGAAACTGTGGAAGAGAAAGAAAATGCTCTGTTTATGGGTCTGACGATGAAGAGGAAATGACTATTAAACTAGAACGTAGGAGAAGTCGTTACGTGAATTTGGAGTCCGCCCTCGAGGCTATAGAACATGTTTTCCCAGCGGGTGTGCGTGGGAGGAGTATACGAAGAAATTTGAAAGTGAAGAAGAGTTTATTTGAGTTGGTCAAAGAGAAGAGAAATTATATTTTATATTAAATATGTCACTACCATCTTCAATGTGCCACTACTTTATATTTGTAAAGCAACATATTACATCACCACAATCTTAGGCTGTGTTCTTTTACAGGAATTTGAGAGACATGATTTGGAAGAGATGATTTGAGTGGATTTGAGAGTAATTTTTTTGTTGTTTTTTTGAGTGGATTTGTGGATAATTGGGAGTGGATTTGGAAGTAAAGTTCGTGAAAATTAGTGTAGAATTTGATTGATGTGATAGATTAAACAAATTTATTTAATTGGTAGAAATTGAAGATTACCAAAATACCCCTAGCTATTAAAGTAATATAAAATGATAATTGTTAATGTTATATTTAAATTTAAAAATGTTTATAAAGAGAAAAAAATAAAAATTAATTTTTTAAAATTTAAAAAATTGTAATTTAATAAATTGAAATAATTTTTTTAATAAGTTTAACTATTTAGTAAATTGAAATAATTTTTTTATAAGAGAGAAAAAAATAATAATAAATTTTGAAAATAAAATAAAATTATTTTTAAGTAAAATTAATAATTATGTGATATTTAATTATTGCTATTAATAGGATATTTAATTAAGTAAAAGTAAAATCATGTAATTAGTTATTATATACTTTATTTCTTTAATTAATTATTCAAATATGAAATATTAATCAATAGTAGCATATTTAAAATATAAAATAAAACTTATTATTTTTTATTGATTTGTTGCCATTGAAGAGCTTCATGTCAGCAAGCAAGCTGCACCTCCTCCACCATCATGAAGCTTCGAAGCTTGGAAATGCTCCAACACTGGAATCGAATACCGTGCTTGAGAAATGAAGAAGCTTGGAATGGAATACAATGGCTCCAACTGAATACAACACCGCACAAACTTTTGTCTTCTTCTCCATGGGAGACATCTCCGTCCTTTCTCTCCTCCCTTTCTCCACTCCACTTTCTGTCTGGGTTTCTATGTTGGCATTCTCCTCAACCCGAAACCACCATTGCATCCATGGGGATCTACACGTTTAACAACGACAAAGAAAAATGTCTCCTAGATCCAGATACGCGAAACCTGTATTCGGATATCCTTCCTTCGAAAAATCATGGAAAACCTGGATCCAAATACGCGAAACTTGTATCTGGATACGCTTGGTTCACAAATTCGTGGAAAACCTCTTTTTACTGGATCCGAATACATCTGCTTGTCTTCTTCATCCGCTTGAGTCGTCATCATCAAACGCCTTCGTCCTCTGCTGCAAAAGCATGGCAGGCACATGCCAAACTCCTCACTGTAAAATTGTCCTGGAATTATAAAAATAGTAGAGGGGCATACATAACTTTTCGCTATAAATCATCGCAGATCTTTGTAAAATTGCGAGATGCTAAAAAGTGGACAATCTCACAAATCCTTCCTTTTCCACGCTTTTCTTTCTTTGCAAATCAGCGCATGCGAACGCAACAAATCAGCGCAAATCCATCCTCGCTGATTCTCGCATACAGTAAATCGCCCCAAACGAACACAGACTTAATGTCGTTCATTCAAATCGACGAGAATGATACAATTGAATCAATTTTAAACAAATAAATTAGAAAAAGGACTTATTTGAAACGTTTCTGTATAAATAAGGAGCTTGAAAATGATTAAACCAAAAATAAATGATGTTCTCATCAATGTAAATAGCGTCCCCCATCTTATTTATATCTGTATGGTCTAAAGAACAAAACTCGGGATTCAGCCAACTTCGGAAAACCTTCTATCTAAAATCATAAAACATGAAGAGAATTACTCACCCATATAGAGATGATAAATCGTGCAACATTGCCACTTCATTGACATGTCTGCAAAATTAAATGTGGCTATAACAATTTAAATAAAGAATGTAACATGCAAAATAAATGTGGAAATCAAGCCGGTCTGATCTTCCAGATGGAGTTGCCACAGACTAAGAAATTCTAACCAAAGTTAAGCATTCAATTTGAATAACATTTTGTAGCGCTCAACAAGGGGCTACCACAAATATTCCGCAAGGATAGTTTAGCACCAATGGTGACTATACTATATGTTGGTACCAACGACGTAGTTTTAAGGAGCTCTGTCAAAGGGTAGTGTATCATTGTAACAAACATCCCATACAGCTTCCAAGGAATCCTCGGCGGCAAAACCAGAGCAATTGGGGTTTGCAGACAAAGATTTCAAAACTTTTCTTCTCACACATTCCTTAAAGTACCATTACATTGATTCAGTATTGAACAAATAAAAGCCAACAAAAAAAGTCTAAAATATCAAATTAAATATACTAAAGAAAAGAGAGAAATGCATGACAGCAACAACAAAATACCAACAGATGTAATTTCAAGGAGAACAGAAAGTTTGTACTTGACACAAGTTAAATGGATTTATAAACATATAAATACTTTTTTGTCCCTTTAGACGCCAATCATGTAAAAGTCTTTTAATATGCTTGTGAAGAGGACAGCCTGTCCCCAACCAAAGAAAGAGATGGGGATACTATTAAGTAAAAGGGAGAAGCAGTAGAATTCAGACGACTGTTGGCACTAATCCATTTCTAATTAGCCAATAACTAAGAAACCCTCTTCAACTATATGTCATTGTGTGAATTACCCTTGTTCTGGATCAGGCTCGTTGTCCAATCCATATAACAAGGCATCTTGGCCCAAATGAAGGATTATCCCACTTGTTGGGTGTCGGCCGAAGTTAATGTCATTATTTGGGAGAGATATTACTATAATACACTTAAGCGCATTATAGAGTATGTCGACCTAGAATAAAGTAACAGTACCTCATGTTAATTTTAAAATTATTTATAGCTCAAAAATCACAATGGTTTTGAACCCAATGTTGAGATATAGCAAGCTTGTTATAGGGTCCTTTTGGACAAACTACTCCTTGATGACTTCTATAACAGAAAAATAAGAAAAAATTGAAAGGAGCTCGTAGGTAAGTTAAAACTAGTTTGTGGCCAAGTTAAAAATTAATAATTTAGAAAAACCATATGAATGCTTCTACAAATCAGCTTATGCTTATGCATAAACTTATTATGACTTATGGAGAAGTTCATTTTAATTTTTCCTCTTATTTGTTTCTTCTATAAGTACTTACGAAAAAATTTGTCCAAATAAACCCATAGAATAAAGCAACATATAAACAAAGTGATTATTTGATGTAATATTCACATAATCATAGTAGATGAAAACATTAAAAAAGAACAAAAAAAAAAAAGAGTAGACCAATCCACAATTCAACTTTAATCCTGAATTTGACTTACTACACAATAATATGGACAACAGAAAATTATGCTTCAGTTTGTACTGAGGAATGTAATACAAAACGTCTGACGTTTGATTTTCTACATATGAATGACAACTCAGGAAGATGGAAATTAGAGATTTAGTAACATGCTGGAATCCAACAAAATTGGAAATAACACCACATCATTATGCGGCATGGAAAAGAGCAAAAGCCATAAGTTTTTCTTCACCAATGCTTAATGTATGCTATTAGACAATATAAGAACAATTACGCTATAATAAAGCACACTAACAACATAAACCACCATCTCATAATTTTACAACTCTGAATCTTCAAACTTATCTTTGATCCAAATTGAAGTAAAATTCATCTTTCAAGTACCTAAGACTACTACTAGAAACTATATGTTCTTTCTCAAGTTTAATGTTAAAACCAGGCCCCCCTGGTGATTAACTCCCTCTACCTTAAATTTTATACTTTCTGTGAACTAATTCAACATTGATGCTGTGAACAAAACATATGAATCCTCCATGGCTCCTAAGAACAAACTGCAAAGTGTTTGGTAATGTGGATTTGGGATGACAAGCATACAAGACAATGTGTAGTACATACTAAACAAGTTACCAGTCCATATCAAATAATATCTTACATACATATCAGTCAAGTATCATATATCCAATCTAAACAAGTTCTTTACAACTCTGCACAAAACCCTACTACAACATTGGTACTTCAGCAGATATATGATTAAGGGGATTCAACTAAAAGGAGGGGTAGTCATGAACGGATTAGCTGAGTAATTTAGACAACAGACAAACATGAAGACTTGCTTTTCCTTATCTTCTATTTTTAATAAAGCACTAATTGCTCCCAAGGGGTGACATTAGAGGCAGTAACAATAGATGCAACCTTCAATTAAAATTAATTTCAAATAAAATGGTTATAACTAAATTCTTCATTTTAATAATTTTCCAATGATCCTTTACTTTGATGATTAGTTTCAAAATATGCAAGTGCAATAACTAGTTTTTCATATTGTATGCTTCCTACCAATCCTTCCTAATCCTCCATGTGTACATGCATGAACGCGACAAAAGACCGAGATGCTTGATATTACCAATCTATGTATCTCATAGCAACTTTTAAACTTCAGATGAGAATAATGCTTCTATGGAACGGCAAATTTAGTTAAACTTCATACTTTCTCTTTCTCCAATTGATAACTAGATACTGTAAACTTGAAAGTAACCATGAAATGTTTTAAGTAACATATTATTAGGATAAAAAGTATTAATGATGAAAAAATATCTTTAGAATTTTCCTATATCATTTAACACATTTTTATGTCATTTGTTTTAAATATTTTGATTATTACAAATAGGCATGATGAGAATGTAATGGGTATGACTCTATGATGCATGGATTACGATGTGTTGGATACCATGTGCATATGATACAATGATACACTTATCTTAAAAATAATAGAATATGATACGATATATATATATATATATATATATATATATATATATATATATATATATATATATATATATATATATATATATGTATGTATGATACCTCACCCTCTTTCTGTATCGTTGTGTCAGTCGGAGCACTTTGGATTTTTAGGGTTTCTCCCTCTTCATGACGTCTTCCTCGTTTACAAACACATTTGTTGGTGGCTCATCATCTGATCCCTCAATATACACCAATTATGTGAATGCACACTTGTCCATTGACAAGTTAGATGACACAAATTATGCAACATGGGCGTCCGACATCAAACTTTGGTTGAAGAGTCAGGGGTATGTAGATCACCTTACTCAAAATGTGACTAGTGGTACCACAAATGACACTTCCCCCTGAATGAAAATTGATGCCCAATTATGCATTGTCATAAAGTCCACCATTCACTCCTCACTGAAAAAATGTTTCGATCATATGAAACATGTTCAGAAGTATGGGCACAAGCGAAGTTGTTATACACAAATGACACTCAACGTCTTTATGGTGTTTGTAAGAACCTATTCATTGCTATTGGTCTGCGCAGTCCTGGTCCCATGGCAGAATATTTGGGTAAAGTTCATGCCCTCCTTCATGATTTTAATGAGCTATTACCTCCTGCTTCCAATCCTGCTGAAGAACTGGAACAATGATCAAAGTTCTTCATGTTGTTGGCATTATATGGACTCTTTGATGATTCCTCTCATGTCCGTGATCAGATTTTGGGTTCTTCTGTCATACCCAACTTTACTTCTACTTGTTCTGCTATTTTGCGTATACCGAGCAAACCAGTCACTGAGACATCTCCCCATACTGATGATTCCTCAGTTATGGCTGCCCAACATGGTGGTCGAAGTCGGTCTTGCAAGCCAAGTAAAGGACATCCAAAATGTGACCATTGTGGCAAGCTAGGCCACAAAATTGACAGATATTATGCGCTTCATGGACATCCTCCTTGACCTATAGCAATGGCTAATTTTGATCCACCTCCCCGATCACTGTTTGTAGACCATCATACTTCATCAAATATTGTAGACAACCCTGTAGTCTTTCGGGAATTTCTCAGATGGTATGAGGACCACCAGCACACTAGTTCCACTACATTTGCATTTGTTGCACGCACAAGTTGTTGGTCTGACTCACTCTCTTGGATCTTGGGTCCTTGACTTAGGCGCCACCGATCATATCATTGGTAACAACTCCTTGTTTTCTTCCTTGTCATGTCTAGATAATTTACTCTAAGTAACAATGGCTGATGGGTCTAGAGTCTCATCTCATGGTATTGATATTGTTCATATTTTTCCGTTCATATCCATTGATCATGTACTTTATGTCCCTGGGTCTCCTTTTAACTTATTGTCCATAAGTCGTCTAACTCGTTCGCTTAATTGTGTTATTTCATTTACCAAAGATTTTGTTTGGTTGCAGGACCGGAGTTCGAAACACATGATTGGCACAGGATGTGAGTCTCATGGCCTATATCATCTCCGCCCTTCTCCACATGCTGGCGTAATCATGTAGTCACCATCCCTTCTTCATGCTCAGTTAGGTCATCCCAGTCTTGCCAAACTGCAGCAACTTGATCTGAGTTTGTCGAAATTATCAAGTTTGTCATGAGTCTTGTCAGTTAGGAAAGCATACTCGTAGTTCCTTTCCTCGTAGTGTTTCACAACAAGCGTCGTCCCCCTTTTCATTGGTTTATTCTGATATTTGGGGACCTAGTCGTGTTAAGTCCACTTTAGGATTTCAGTATTTTTTTACCTTATTGATGACTATTCCAGATGTACTTTGGTTGTTTTTAATGAAGAATTGTTCTGAGTTGTTTCCTAATTTCCAATCATTTTTCAATGAAATAAAAACACAGTTTGGGGTTTCTATTCGAACTTTACGCAGTGATAATGGCCGTGAATACCTTTCTCAATCGTTTAAACATTTTATGACTTCTCATGGCATTCTTCATCAGACCTCATGTGCTTATACCCCTCAACAAAATTGGGTGACTGAGCGCAAGAATAGACACCTTATTGAAACAACTCGTACACTTCTAATCCATGGTCAAGTACCCTCGTTTTTTTGGAGTGATGCAGTTCCCACTACATGTTATCTCATAAACTGCATGTCGTCTTATGTCCTAGATAACAAAATCCCTCATTCTTTCTTATTTCCTCAAGACCCTTTACATCCATTACCTCTTAGAGTTTTTGGGGCTACATGTTTTGTTCATGATTTTAGTCCTGGTCTTGATAAGTTATCTCCTAGATCTCACAAATGTGTCTTCTTAGGATTTCCACTGTCACAAAAGGGCTATAAGTGTTTTTCGCCTTCCCTCAATCATCATTTTATCTCTGCTGATGTCACTTTTGATGAATCTTCATTTTACTTTTCACATCTATCTTCTAGTTCTGTACCTCCACCTACTACTGTTGATATTCCTTTTTTTCTATGATTCTTCTCCTTCTTTAGACTCTCATTCCCCACAAGATCGTCCTTCAACTCCACCCCTTCAGGTTTATAGTCGCCGCAATCATCTCCCTCATGACTCACTTCCAGTGCCGCCTCCTGTGTCTCCTCCGGCTCCAACAAATGAGTTTGACCTGCCCATTGCCCTCCATAAAGGTATACACTCTACTCGTAACCCTTCCCCCATTATATTGTTCTTAGTTACCACATATTATCTCCATCTTTTTACACATATCTCTCATCCATTTCTTCTGTGTCAATTCCCAAGTCTGTGGGTGATGCCTTAACTCATCCTGGCTGGGGTCAAGCCATGCTGGATGAATTAAGTGCTTTACAGAAAAGTGGAACTTGGGAGCTTGTCCAATTACCATCTGGAAAGTCTGTTGTTGGTTGCAGGTGGGTGTTTGCTATCAAAGTTGGCCCTGATGGTACAATTGATCGTTTGAAGGCTCGACTGGTTGCCAAAAGCTACACACATATTTTTGGTTTGGATTATGGTGATACTTTTTCTCCAGTGCCAAAAATGACCTCTGTTCGCCTATTCATTGTCATAGCCGCTCTTCGACAATGACCTCTTTACCAACTTCATGTAAAAAATGCTTTCCTTAATGGTGATTTGCATGAGGAAATTTATATGGAGCAATCGTCTGGCTTTGTTGCTCAGGGGGAGTCATCTGGATTGGTATGTCGTCTTCGCAAATCCTTATATGGCCTAAAAGAGTCTCCTTAGGCCTGGTTTGGTAAATTCAGCTGTGTTGTTCAACAATTTGGTATGTCTCGCAGTGAAGGATTATTCAGTGTTCTATCGCCACTCAAGTGCTGGATGTATCTACTTAATAGTGTATGTCGATGACATTGTTCTCACAGGAAGCGACTATCTTGGCATCTCTCAGAGGAAACAACACCTTTGTCACCATTTTCAAACCAAAGATCTTGGCAAACTCTGGTACTTTTTGGGTATTGAAGTAGGCACAATCCAATACTAGTATTGACATATCTAAGAGGAAGTATGCGTTAGACATCTTGGAGGAAACAAGGTTAATGAACTCTAAATTTGTTGAGACACCTATGGATCCTAACATCAAACTCCTACCAAATCAGGGGGAGCCTTTCTCATATCCTGAACGGTACAGAAGATTAGTTGGTAAATTAAACTATCTTACTGTTACACGTTCTGACACTTCCTTCGCGTTAGCATGGTGAGTCAATTCCTAAACTCCCCATGTGAAGACCATTGCGATGCAGTTGTTCGCATACTGAATTATATTAAAGGATCACCTGGAAAAGGCTTGCTATATGGTTCTAACAACGATACAAAAATCCTTTGTTATTCAGATGCTGATTGAGCTGATTCCCCTTCTGATACGAGGTCTACTTCTGGATATTGTGCCTCTATTGGTGGCAACCTGATATCTTGGAAAAGTAAGAAGCAAAGCGTTATGGCAAGGTCCAGCACAGAAGCAGAATAAAGAGCTATGGCATCAGCTACTTGTGAGCTTGTGTGGCTTAAACAATTACTTAGTGAATTAAAATTTGGAGATGTCACTCACATGACACTTATATGTGATAATCAAGCTGCTCTTCATATTAGCTCTAACCCTGTCTTCCATGAGAGAACCAAGCACATTGAAGTTGATTGTCATTTTATTAGAGAAAAATTCATATCCGAAGATATCAAGACTGAGTTCGTTAACTCAAGTAACCAGTTGGCTGACATATTGACTATCTTTGTAACAAGCTTGGAACATATGATTTATATGCTCCAGCTTGAGGGGAAGTGTTAGATGTTAAGTTGTGTGTTTATGTTAATTGGGCTCAGCCCATTTTGTATCAAGGGCATTAGCCCATATCTTATATTATAAATAAACTACCGTATGTGTATGCTAAACAAATAAGGGAGATTTCTCCTAATCCTCTCCACTATTTCATAAAAATAATGCTTTATTTTTTTTATATAGTTCAACTGATACTTGCTAACATTAATCTAGGAAAAGATTCAACTAAAATAAATCGGCTGCCTTATTGAATGAGGGAAATTGAAAGTTTACCTGTTCATGCCCTCGTAGTTTCAAGAAACCTCGTAGTAGTTCTCGCTTATAATGACAATCGCCACTTAGATGATTAGTTCGTATCTGTTTTACAATGCCATAAAAAATATCAATTAAAGGGGGTTGAGAAACCAACATAATCCTGGTAGGGGAAGATGTAAGATACGAACCTCAGTACAAGCATGGTGAGCACAATCCGACCAATCCAAGTTGGCAGCACGACAATCATCAAATGCATGAATTAATTCACGAATTACCACCTGGTTGACATCATCTTGAATTCGTACATAATTACTGCATACTTTTATCTGGGAGAAAGGAAAACATTACCATTCAGCCAAAGTAAAAGCATTGATCACAACACTAATTCAACCAACAAATCCATGATAGTCAAAATTGAGATTTTACTCTAGATTCAAAAGGAAAATATGAAGCATAAATTAGAAGATAATCACACTAAAAGGAATTTAAATTCATACACACAAAATCATTATTTCTCACTCTGCTTTTAAAGAAATAAATGGTCTTCAAAAGAAAAAAATAGAAGTCTTTCATCCTGCACCCCAAAAATGTTGTAATTCCCAAACTACCTCTTATTAAAATTGTAATAAAATCCTTACACCTTATTTTTTATAATTTACAGATTGGATATTCTGAAAGGTATTTCCGAATCCAGAAAATGCCAACCTGAACACTCAATCTAGAAAGTATGAAATAATACATTCCGGATTGAGAGTTCTGAAAGGTATTTCCGAATCCAAAAATATATTTCGAAACAGTCAATCCCAAATAAAAAAAAAAGTGTTCCAAAAGTCTTTTTAGGGATCCGAAAATATATTCTGGAGCATTCGTTCTGAAATTTTTATTTTATATTTCAGAATAACAGTTTCATAAGGTATTTCATCTGAAATAAAAAAAAAAAAAACAAAATGGATGTTTCGAAATGTATTCCAAAACATCTGTTTTGAAAATGTTTTTATAGTCCGGAATGTATTTTTGAGTTCATAACGGATTTCTAGACCGAGAAATACCTTCCCAAACAGTATTCCAAAATACAAAATAGTGAAAGAGGAGAGATGCAGGCATACAAGGGCGGTGATGGAAGAAGGAGAAAGACAATGGTAATAGAGAGCTTGTCAAACTCGAATGGTAATGGAAGGAGAAGAAGAATGGTGATAGAAGAAGGAGAAGGAGAATGGTGAGGGGGAGTGTCTCGGAATCAAATGATGATAGAAAAAGAAGGATGACGAGGGAGAAGGAGAATGATGAGGGAAAATGGTGATGGAAGAAGGAGGAGGATTGTGAGGGAGAATGGTGAGGAGCTAATGGGGGAGGTGTGACGTTGTGCTTATGGAAGAAAAAAGAGGAAGAATGGTGGAAAATAGGCAATTCGGGTTTTTAATATAATTTAATTGAAGAACCAAAAAATACGTCGTGCTAGTTTTTCACTTACCGGAAGACAAATGCAATTGGGTTTTGAAGAAAAAAAAAAGGACAAAGATGGGCTTAAGTTTTGATAGTCATGGTTGTTGTAGTAATGCAATAGGATTTTGAGAAAACAAAAAGGGGCAATTACTTCTTGCAACCCATCATTTCCGGAATTTATTTTCCGAAACACAATAAACAATTCCAGAATTTTTTTCCAGAAGTCAAACATCTCCTTTTATGGAAATCATTTTCCAGAAGGTTTTGATTGGGTGGGAGAATAAATTTGATGAGATGGAGGAAGCAATTGCCCAAAAAAGTTGTGATTGGGATTTGAAAATAAAGAGATGGGTTTTAGTTTTGCCAACCCATCGAAAACCCTAAATATTTATCTGACCTAAGAGCTACCATGGCGTGTGTAACATACTCTTTGAGAAGCACCACCGTGAGGTATGCCAACTTCTTCTCCCTCGCCACTGGGAGAGACTGTATCACGAGAGTAAACGGGTTGCGATTTTGAATATCAATTCAAAGCAATCCACCAAAATGGCAACTTCCAGGCAAGATCACTCTTTATATCTCACATATTTTGACTACCATGAACAAAACAACGAAGCAGTAATACAACTGAGAAAGGAAATAGGTACCCCTTCACCACGAACATAAGAACCAGCCACTTCTTGATTGCAAGTAATAGCTTTGAAAAAATTGTCTTCAACTATACACCCAGCTTTCTCCAAACGTTCCCTCAAAAACCTCACCATTGGAGCTGTCAAAGAAAATTGACATGATAAACATACCGATAAGTAAGAAAGAAAATGTTGAAGGAAATGTGACATACTTCGAAAACTCTTCTGAATCATGATTTGACATTCTTCCTCAGATTTCTTCGCCATCAGTTTTTCAGTTGCACAAAGTTGGTTCCCGGAGGATGCAAGGCTAAGTCTTCCAAAGACAAGCTCTAATTTTCCTTTAAAAAATAGAAATTATATAAATATTATTTTACTATAAAAAAGTGAACATTTAGCATATATACAAAACCATAAAAAGGGGAAGACAGCAAGGATTTGATTCCCACCTATATTAAAAAGAATAAGCAGATGACACTTAACCAAACAAATTAATTTGTCCTAAAATAGAGAGTGAGATAAAAATTGTGTCTTGAGAAAGCAATGTCAACTAAGTAAAACTGATAATTTGCCTCTGGAGAGAAGTTTTATAATGTGGAATTCAACTAGCAATCACAAATCATAGCAATCTTCCTATGATTAATAATGCTATCATAAAATATATGAAATCTGTCAGCATGCCATATTTAACAAGATTGAAAATGTCAGTTAAGAAATGCACCAATCAACAGAGGAAGAAACACAAGCGGTTGAGAGAGAATGACAAGACAATTGAAAAAAGGCAACAAAGAAACATCACAACATATCAAATGCAGATAACATTTAAGAAATAAGGCTTACTTTATGTTGATATCAATAAGTCAATTATATCCACAGATTTAAATTTGCCAACAAATTGAGCTGTCAAAAATAGAAGTCAAACCAGAATGCCAAAATTTACAGCTAGTTAATGTGAGACATTGGCAGTTTACACATTTAAACATGTATATAATAATAAGTCGGCAGTTATACATTCACAAAATATAACAACTCGGTTTCCCCATTCACAATCTTCCACTTTGAGAAACTAAATACGTCAACATAATAGAATTTAATACAGGTGACACTTCAACACACATCATGCAGAGAAACTTTTAAACTGAGGCAATTTATAGTCTGTGGAGTCCATCTCCAACACAGAACTATGTTAGGCAACCTATTTAAGAAGAAATTTTGATTTGCTCCAAAAAGGTTTCCACCATCATTAGTTTGGTACATGATCCCAACTAAAATAATCACATTTCTCAGCATTTAAACATATTCAAGCTGGAACCATGAACTCACATTCCTAAGCCATGATCAAATTAACATCAGTTAGGAAGAGCTTATTCAATGTCTATTTGCACTCATCTTCACATCTGTTAGTGTTGGGAAAAACTTATGAAAATAGCTTATGATACATCCATCAGATGTTTTCAACTTATTTAATAAGCTTTCTAGGATAACTAATAAAAACAGTTTATATCTTATGTGAAAATAGTTAAAACTGATTTCTACAATAATAAAAAATAAAACTAAGATTCAAGTCCATATTATGACTAGCTCATGTTGAACAAGTGCTTAAGTTATTTATCAAAATTTGCCTTTAGTGACAGGCATTACTATTGGAAGTCTCATATCGACTAGATAAGGTCAATTCATAGTATATAAGTGGATGAAAACCTCACCTTACAAGCCGGTTTTGTGGGGTTGAGTTAGGCTTAAAGTCTACTTCTAACATAGTATCAGAGCCATCATTAAAGTTTATCTTAGCGATATTTGTTGTTTGTTGGGCATATTGTTCCACCCGCTATCGGACCACCCATTAATGTCTAATCCCAAACTCAAGATGTATATACCTCGACATAAGGGGGTTGTGTTGGAAGTCCCACATCCGCCCGCTATCGGACCACCCATTAATGTCTAGTCCCACGCTCAAGATGTATATACTTCGGCGTGAGTGGAATGTGTTGGAAGTCCCACATCGACTAGAGATAAAGTCAATTCATAGTATATAAATGGGTGTAAACTTCACCTTACAAGACGGTTTTGTAGGGTTAAGTTAAGCTTAAAGTACCCTTCTAACAATTACTATTTAACTTTATATAGTACAACCTATGATCAAAAAACAATAATCATACTAACAAAGCCACAAGAAGGAAACACTTGTAAATGATTGATCACAACCATTAAATTTCTACTAGAGATCGTATATATTTGCAATTAAGAGTGTTTTTCACAACTATATTTCATTCCTATAAGACTAAAATATAGAAAAGACATCAGGCATACTAGATTGAGTTGAAATAAGTTATTTCTCTCTCTTCCAGTTCTTTTTTCTTTCTTTTCAATAGTTATAGAGAAAAAAGAAATTAAGATGTCCAAATCAGTGTGTGATCTATTCTATTACTGCGTACTTATATGACTTCACAGTTTATACTTCAATTTTTACTCAATCTGTTTTCCAATTAAGTGGCACAAAATGGTTATGGCAGGGTGAGGCCGAATCAACATGTATCTCATTGATAATGGTGTCATGTACTGCTAGCCAGATATCACCATCAGCTAATAGTAATTAACTAGAAAATATTGAGAGATCTTATTCAGGGGATGTCTTCACAAAAAATGAAATAGAGGTGCAGCGAACAACCCATCTGGAGTTGTTGCCCTGCTTTAGTTATGTTCACCTTAAGTGATTAAGCTCTCCCCTCTCCTGCATTTCACCCTTTATACTCATAGGGGCAGTATCATTTTTGTTCCAGTTGGTTCAATTGTAGCTTCATATATTCTATTGTTATACCAGCCCCAGGTTGTGTGGCACCTTAGTTATGAAATCCCTCTCTTTTCATTCTCTATTTCAGCATAACCCCATTTAGGTGTAGTTTGCTTCCATCGTTATTTTAATGTTAAGTTCAACCAAACATGTTTTGGATCATTCACCCTTTCCCTTTTGTTTCTCTCTCTAGTACATATCACTAATGCATTACCTCTAACCTCTAACAGAAGTTCATAAGCAAAGCTCAAAAACAAGGCAACAAGTGTCCTGTTATAACTTTCCCAACACCAAATTATGAGTATAACCGTATTATATTTGTCCACATTAAAAATCTAAACTCTAATTTTACATCACACAACCCTTTGCCACTTCTCTCTCCTTTCCAACTTTGCTCAACATCATAAAATACAATTTCCAGTCCTTTAAAACACCCAAAAACTCAAACATTTAAACTATTAATTTCAAGTTTACTATAGGGCATAGAAAATACCTTGCATCATTGCCTTTTATAATTGATCTCATCACGTAATTACCAAGTGTCCAGACTATAAACCATCCGTGCTTTTAGACAAATGAAAATTGACCCTACCAATGTCTAATTTATAAAACTAGATGGTCATCACATCAAAGGAAGTGAGGCATGTACTGTTTTAGTTTTAAGTGTGTTGCCAGCTAAAAGTGGATTATGCTAAAATACATTGTTAATTACAATCTCAATCACAAAAACAATTTTAAGGTGCTCAATACAGATATAGATATGCCAAAAGAAATGTAACCAATTGCTAGCAGTCAGTTTCAAAACAACAGTCACAACCAACACGGAAACTAATAACCAAACCTTGACCAATATGCGGGTCACGATCTGGGAACTCATTTTCTCTGGTTCAAGCTGCAGCAATTGATAATCAAACTATCACTAGAAACTCACAACTAATCAATTAACAAGTTCCATTGAATGAAAAGAATAAAACTGCCTGGTAAGGGCAAAGAAGGCAGAGATTAGTATTCATGCTGTATGCTTGTGATGAACCCTAGAAAGAAAAACAAAAAATCACAGAACATAAAATGTTAAGTAAAAGTTGGTACATATTCATATTATAGAAAGAGGAAGATATCATATATTCAATAACATTAATGTTGCGAGTGACTTGCTTTCCCATTTAAACTACAATCCTTAATTGAAGTAAGAAACACTTGCAAAATAATCCCCGGATTGAAACTTGGGGCTAAGCATAGACACAAGATAAGACGGTCAGGTGGCTATTGTTTGATACAAAGGTAAACAAAGGGAGAAGAAACATTTCATTCCAAATTTTATTTCCACAAAACAGAGTATGTTGACATAAAGGCTAACAATATACCCTTCGAGCATTTTAAGAGAGAAATAACAAAGAATATGTTAAAGCTAAAAGGCATATAAGCATGGATACTTAAAGCTGCATAGAAGAGAAACCACGTGATTCTTTTTTAGTAAATCATAAATTTGCACCCAAAAATTAGAGTTTCATAATATGGCTCATATCATATCATGCTAAAAAGTTTCTCAATAATTAAAAAGATTACACCATATCTCTTTCACGAAATAGGCAACTAAGACAGATCATGTTATCATGCTATCAAAAGACTGTTCTATTCATTTCACTCAAAAGTAAAGTAAATTTTCTTGGTAACATTTATACGCAAATTACTGATGCTTGGCTCCAAGACTAATAAATTGATCCTCCAAGACTAATAAATTGATCAGGCATGAGCAACTCTAGCATGTTGCAACTTCAATTATTTAAAAACTCAATAAACATAATATATATATACATACATATATATATATATATATATATATATATATATATATATATATATATATATATATATATATTAAAAGATAACAAAGCTCTAGTTGAAGTTATTTTAGTGTGATGTTGTCTTCATTATTTACTAGTAATGTCAGCAATACTACAATTACTCATTACACAAATCACAGAGTAATCACCAAACAAATCACTTATACAAGCAACGGACCCCATTTCACTCAATATATCTAGATCTCTTTCACTCTTCATTTTCATCCAAAACCCTCCCAAATATTTCAATGTTATTAGAAGTGGGTTTTAGGCCTAACTCAACTTCACAAAACCAGCTTGTAAGGTGAGGTCTGCACCCACTTATATATTATAAATTGACCTTATCTCTAATCGACGTGGGACTTCCAACACACCCTTCTCACGCCAAGGTATATGGATCTCGAGCGTGAGACTAGATATTAATGGGTGGTCCAATAACGGCTCAATAGCGGGTGGAACAATATGCCCAACAAATATCGCTAGGATAGGCTCTATCCATAGTTCTGATACCATGTTAGAAGCGGGTTTTAGGCCTAACTCAACCCCACAAAACTGGCTTGTAAGGTGGGGTTTGTATCCCACTTATATATTATAAATTGGCTTTATCTCTCGGTGTGGGACTTCTAACACACTCTCCTCACGCCGAAGTATACACATCTCGAGCATGAGACTAGATATTAATGGGTGGTCCGATAACCCCATGTATACACATCTCGAGCATGAGACTACATATTAATGGATGGTCCGATAACCCCACATATATATTATAAATTGGTCTGGACCCCACATATATATTATATATATTGGCCGATACGAGACTTCCAATAAATGTAGAATACATTTCTTCATTGTTTTATTTCTAAATAAATCCATCACATCAGTATCCATAACCCTGTTTCTATACCCTATAAACTCACATAATCACCTAGATATAGGAAGAACCAAAAACAGTAAACACAGAATGAAGGTGCAATTACAACTACCACTGGAAAAAATCATATCACTGAAAATATCAAAACTCAAACCAATACCAATTCCAAACACTAAAATGCATCAAAATAAACAAATGTCTTACAATTTTATAAGGTACCATTTTAAAAAATCTCACCTTTAGGACAATCACAACACTCTGTCTTTGACCTTCACGAGAAAAGCATTAGCGCCACCACGTGCTCGACCTCCTTAGAAGCGGGTTTGAGCTTCTCAAATTTCCCGTTGAAGATTCGTGTTTCACGCACGAACTTGATTTCGAACGACTGAATTTGAGACCTATTAAGGCTCTCGCCAACGGAACACGGGTGTGGGAGTTTTCCTGAGGTTTTAGACACTAATCACAAAATTCCACTAGAAATGGGGGAAAAAACGGAGAAGGATGGGAACAACTATTAGGGCTTCCGATTACGGTGGCAAAATTGACTTTAGGGTTTCATACTGTATAAGAAAACTAGTTTTAAGGAGATTTCTTTAAGTAGACTTTCACCCCTTTATTACTATCACTTCTTTCAATCTCATTTTTTTTATACGATTGTTATATTTTATTTTGGTTTGAAAAATATAAATTTTTATTTGAAAAATTATAAAAATTTGTTGAGAAAAAAAATTATTCAGAAAAACTATATAAATATATAAAATTAAAAATATAACAAAATATCAAATCTTTTAATTAAGTAGTTAACATGTAAATGAATAAGACTGATTATGGAAAGCTTGAATTTGAATGAATGACTTAGTATTTGGCTTAAAGTTCAATTAAGATGAAGAATGAAAAGATGTTCATTTTAATACTTGATTAAACTACTTTAATGATCAACATGATTGATCTGGTACTTAATCAAACTGCTCTAAAACTCAACCATAACAATGACTTGTGTAAGGGTCCTATAATTCCTAAGGGTCATTGGGCCTCTGAAAGGGCAGCAGGCCCATAAGCCCAAGGGCACTTGAGCCTTAGAGGGGAAGGGTCTAGTTTTCCAGACTTAGTTTCCCATTCTGCACCTTTCCATTCTCACTCTAAGAACCCTAACCTCACATTTTCTCTGCCTTCTCTCTAGGTTATCCACTCACTAAACCAATAGATTGGTAAATTGTTGGTGTCAAGGGCTACTAAACCATCTGATTGGTTTCTTGCTTCATAGGGTAAGTAGATTTCCCCTTTTCCTCTTTACTGTTCTTGACCTAGGCTGTGTCGTTTCCTGATTTTCCATGCATTGCAAATTTTCATTCCTTTTTCAGTTGTTCTAGCTCCAAGAGCTGAAGTCCATCACCTGTTTGGTGGTTTGTGGGTTCCTTTGTGCCCTAGCTATTAGGAGCACTCTAGAATTGTTGAGTGAGCTTACTGTTGCTTGATTCCAGGTAAGAGGAGTTAAATATATAAATATATGCTCTGATTTGTTCCTGGGATTTTGAGAAAATGTATTGAAATTGTTGTGCATGGATTGAACATGTTTGGTGTTTTCTACATGCTAAAATTTGTTTATGACGTGCCTTATGAGATTTGCGTTACCACTATTTCATGTCTCTGATTTATCATGTTTTGAACTATGGTAAATTGTCTCTGTATTTGGACTGTTGAATTGGTACATGTGAGCCATGATGGTTATAACCTGTTTCCTTGCCATTGACATGATGATTGGTTGATTGTGAATGAGTATGGGGCTGAATTAGTTCTGTTTGATTTAATGGGTAGTGAAATTTTGATATATTGAGGTGGTCTGGAATTACTAGAATTTCTGTGCACTATTATCTTGATGGGGGACTTGAGCTGTGTAGAAAACTGATGTCTGTGAGTAGAAGTGAGGCACTGGTAAGGGTAATTAAGGACTATAACACAGTAGCTTAGCCAGGATATGTCTAAGATGTACCAAAACCAGAAAAACCAGGTTGCTGTCAAAAACTGATGAGAATAATCGATTATCTCACTTGATAATCGATTATTCTGGTCAGAACTTCATATTTTCTTCAAAGTTCTCGTGAATAATCGATTATCACATGTGATAATCGATTATCATATGTAATAATAGATTATCATGTGTAATAATCGATTATTGTCGTTGAAAAATCATACAGGACAGTTTTGGGTGGTTTTCGGGGTTCTGGGTATCATTTTTGGACGTTCCTTAGGTCGTTCTGGGGGTTTTTGACCCTTTCGGAACTATTGGTGATGCTTTCAAAATTGTTTCGCATGTCTAAGTATGAGTTTAAGGGGTATTGGGTTATTTAGTGGTTCTCCTTGAATTGTTATTGACTCTTAATGTATATGAAATGATTGCTAATTGTGGGGTATTATTTGAGGTTCTTGTTAGTGTTATGTGGAGCTTGACTAAGTAATTGTATGGTGGTGTAAACATATAAGTTCTCAATATTTAAGTTATAATTCAAGTTGTATAACATGTTATATAGGTTCAAGATCTCTTGGTGAGATATTTAGTGTTTTAAAATGAAAGTAGGGGCTCAGTCTTGGGAGTCATTCTGACGCTTCAATGGTCAATCAAACTCACTTAGAGAGGTTGAACCATGTGGTGAGAAGTAGCAGGAGGTCCTTAGTCTTGGGGGCTCCCAGTATGCCTCAAGGCCCGGAACGGACTAACGTCGTGAGTGTGGCAGGGTAGGGAACCCAAGTTTCATAAGTCACCACGGGTGCAAGACTCGCCATAGCCCGACTATCATTTTAAAGTCCGGACGAGTCAGGTCTAGAAATTAACATGCTTAGGTTGTGTGTTTTAATCTTGTTTTGTTTTCAGTCCACTTTTTTATGGTTACATGAGTAATATGATGTATGTTGTCTTATTTATATAATTAGCTCACCTTGCTTTCTTGTTGTGTGTTGCTTGGGTATGTTTTCCTTTACGATGATCATCCACTTGGATGTGAACAGATGTCCCTAAAGATATTCCCTTAGAGCAAGTGTTGGAGGCGAGGACGACGTTGCAGCTTAGTTTCCTCTAGGATCCCTTAGCTACGCTATATTATTTTGAAATACACTAGTACTCAGCTTGAGTCATTTTGATGGACTCCTTTGTTTTGAAATTTTAAATTTATGGGTATTTTAGGATAACTGTAAGTTAACTTTATTCATTGTAACTGTTCTATTGTATTATAAATGTAAGGATTCTAAAATATAGCGTTCAACTATATATTTGGGATGTTACAATTTGCTCAAAAAATGGTCGACTATAATAACAACTTACTCAAAAGACGATCATACAAAATGCAAAAAAAAAAAATACACTAAAAAAGAAAACTTTTTGTTTCATTCCTTTACTAAGTTCAATTATTTTTAGAGACGAAGTAATAACTTTTTTTTTTCTCGTTATTATTTATTATTAGTTCAAACATGCTTAGTCTTAATTTTTTTATAAATACCACAAACACACACACACACACATATATATATATATATATATATATATATATATATATATATATATAATATAATATAATATAATATAAAGTGATGTTTTCTTAAATGATTTTCAAACTTATTATATTAATTTTGATTTTTTTTACTATTACAAAGTTTTTTACTTTCACACTTTTCCCATCTCTTCTATTAGTATTTTCTGATTTAACAAGGTGCTTAATTCAAGAATTAAATGGTATCAAAATTTCACTTCATCTAGATGACCTAGATGTGTATGCTTTGACTATTTTTAATTCAACCCCGACCTATGGAAAATTTATAATTTGGAAATTAAATTTGTGTGGTGTCATTTTAGATATAATAATACTTAGATGAAAGATTGAAGTAGATGTAAGGGTGAGAGAGAAGATCGGCAGAGAACAATGGTGAAAGTGCAAAGAAGACTTTGTTGGCTTAATCAGAAAATATCTGCCTGCACTTTCACACATTAAAGGATTGCGGCGTCCATGGCATATTTTAAAAGCCGTTAGATTAAGCAAGAGCTTGGTAAACATTCTTCTTGTTCTTCTTCCCGCAGATTTCGTTATTTTTTTTGTATCTTGAATAAATTGTATTTTGACCTACACCCGTTGACAATGAAGCTCCCCGTGCGGTACTTGATTGTTATTTTGACCTTCATCTGCACCTCAGTTTGCTACATCGAACGAGTAGGGTTTTCCATCGGTTACACCGTTGCTGCTGACAGTGTTGGGGTGAATCAATCGAGCAAAGGTACAATACTGTCCACCTTCTATTACGGATACGCCTGTTCTCAAGTTCCCGGAGGATGGGCTGCTCAGAGAATAGGGGGGAGGAGGGTCCTACTTCTTTCGTTTCTTTTGTGGTCATTGACTTGTGCACTTCTTCCTCTCGATCCCAATCGCGTTATTCTTTTAGTCGTTGCTCGTTTGCTCGTTGGTGTAGCACAGGGTTTTATTTTCCCTTCCATTCACACAGTTCTAGCACAGTGGGTTCCCCCTCACGAGAGATCTAGATCCGTCTCTCTCACCACTTCTGGGATGTATCTGGGTGCAGCTCTAGGAATGCTTCTTCTTCCTACTCTGGTCAAGTTCAGAGGCCCTCAATCTGTGTTCCTCGCGGAGGCGGCATTGGGTGCTTCATGGTCTTTACTTTGGTTCAAATACGCCATCGATCCCAAATCCACTGCTTCTGGTGTTGGGGAATTAGTCTTACCCATTAATAAAAAAATGGACTCTCACAACAAAAAAGTACTTTCAGCCAAAATCCCCTGGGTCAAAATTTTAACCAGCTTTCCTGTTTGGGCGATCGTTGTCAATAACTTTACCTTTCACTATGCTTTATATGTGCTCATGAACTGGCTCCCAACCTACTTTGAACTGGGCCTTAAGCTTAGCCTGCAAGACATGGGTTCCTCTAAAATGTTGCCCTATCTCAACATGTTCCTGTTCTCCAACATTGGCGGTGTTGTTGCCGACTACTTGATCACCAGGAGAATATTATCTGTCACCAAAACCAGGAAATTCTTAAACACCGTAGGGTTCTTGGTTGCTTCTCTTGCCTTGGTGGTGATTCCCAGTTTCAGAACTTCTGGTGGTGCTGTCTTCTGTTCTTCTGTGGCTCTTGGTTTCTTGGCACTTGGCAGAGCTGGGTTTGCAGTGAACCACATGGATGTTGCTCCGAGATACGCTGGAATAGTGATGGGTGTTTCTAATACTGCGGGTACTTTGGCTGGCATCGTGGGCGTTGACCTAACTGGGAAGCTTCTTGAAGCTGCTAAGGCTGCTAATTCTGATCTTTCAAGTCCAGAAAGCTGGAGAACAGTGTTTTTCATTCCTGGATTTTTATGCATTTTTAGTTCTTTTGTATTTCTACTATTTTCAACAGGGGAGAGAATTTTTGATTGAAGTAGCCTTGTCAATTTCATGGCTTAAGAGGTGTTATTCTGGGGATTTAATTTTTATTACATCTCCATGTTATATCATTCTTGGATAGAAGAGGCCATGTTGTTATAACCGGATATGATTTTTTGTTTTTCTTTCTAGGGTTCATCACAAGCATACATCATGAATACTAATCTCTGCCTTCTTTGCCTTTACCAGGCATTTTTATTCTTTTCATCTCAATGGAACTTGTTAATTGATTAGTTGTGAGTTTCTAGTTATAGTTTGATTATCAATTGCTACAGCTTGAACCAGAGAAAATGAGTTCCCAGATTGTGACCCGCATACTGGTCAAGGTTTGGTTATTAGTTTCCGGTTTGGCTGCGACTGTTGTTTTGAAACTGACTGCTAGCAATTGGTTACATTTCTTTTGGCATATCTATCTGTATTGAGCACCTTAAAATTGTTTTTGTGCTTGAGATTGTAATTAACAATGTATTTTAGCATAATCCACTTTTAGCTGGCAACACACTTAAACTGAAACAGTACATGCCTCACTTCCTTTGATGTGATGACCATCTAGTTTTATAAATTAGACATTGGTAGGGTCAATTTTAATTTGTCTGAAAGCATGGATGGTTTATAGTCTGGACACTTGGTAATTACGCGATGAGATCAATTATAAAAGGCACTGTTGCAAGGTATTTTCTATGCCCTATAGTAAACTTGAAATTAATAGTTTAAATGTTTGAGTTTTTGGGTGTTTTAAAGGACTGGAAAGTGTATTTTATGATGTTGAGCAAAGTTGGAAAGGAGAGAGAAGTGGCAAAGGGGTATGAAGCAAATATTTTATTCAGATTTCCAACGTTTGCATTGGGTTGGAGTAGAGTGTTAGGATTTCGTAGGCAGTTTCTGTCAATGCAGCTGTTATGGCAGAGGATTTTCTTTTGGTTTCTCTTTTGTGTCCTACCTGCCAACCTTCTGTATAAAGTTGAGGATGCACTTTCTTCCGGTTTTTGTATGTTATTTCTTCTTTTTGATTTCCAATATCATACAACATCCCATATGCCATGAACCAAAATTTGTAGTATCTTTTTCACTCCTTATGCACTCTAGAGAAAGCTGAAACTGACATCTATTTCACTATTTCTCTTCACATTCTTTTTTATAATCCATATAAATTACTTAGAAGGGTTTTACTTTTATCGAAAACTTTTGATAACTTATAAAGACTATTTTAGGTTCTGAAAAAAAAACTAGCACTTTAAGTACTTCGTCTTCTAGGCACAAGGCACACACACATATGCTATGTGCATTTGTTCCTATTATATGTTTGGTAAATAATGATCGTTTAGTAAATAATTGATCCTTTTTATCCTAAAAATACTCTTAAGAACCCTTGAGTTAAACTATTTTTTGCCTCAAAATGAGTTCATCCAAACATGTGTTTAGTTCCAAGAATAAGTCTTGTCATATTTACTGTGTCTGATAACTCCTTGTACATTGAATTCCATCTATGCAAACATCAGATTGGATGTATTCTTCAAATAGATGTAGTTGAGCCTTCATTATGGTACTTCATATTAACACAAATATATTTTGAAAATGTAAGTGCTTTTCTATAATAATATTGCATACTTATGAATGTTCCATAGTTTGTGTATGCATGATCGATCATAGAGATAATATCCCGTGATTCAATGGTCAGGTTTATTAAATTTATGCTTGTATCATACAAAAATGTATTAAATGACATGTGTGTATTTGGTTGTTTTAATGCTTTATATGTATTATTACTACCTCTTTTCCTTTATTTTACCAATTACAGAAGATTACAGCAAAGCCATTCGGCAATATCATTTATTGTTTTCTGTCAACTAAAATACATTAAAGACGAAAATAGTCTGTGTTTATATGTTTAGAGGGGTATTGGATTAAAAATATACTAAAACTTGAATATAGCAGCACCACTTGATGGCTTGGAAGCAAATAAATAAAGGCCAAGATCGTTCTTCTTAATAACGCCCTTGTCTATCCTAGACTGGTAGAAGCATTCCTGCAATGGATATAAAATTCAGCATTGACTACATGTTAATCCCAGGTCTTCGATGATTGATAATTAGGGTTATTAAATATTAAATATAATTAAAACAAACCTTTAAATTAAGGATAAATTGTGGAACTATGTTCTCCTTCACCAAAGCAACTGCACAACCACCCCATCCAGCTCCAGTAAGCCTAGCCCCGAGAGCACCATTGTTACGACAAACATTTACAAGTTCTTCCAACTCTGGACAGCTGATTCCATGGATAAAAGAAAATATCAACTTTAATTGCCGAAAAAGGAAACCATATCTTACAAGGAAGAAATCGTTCTGTTACTTTTATGGTTGTAAAATCTAGCATGAAATATTCATGCCTTGTGAAATAATCCTTCCAGAGAAACCAAACAATTGACGATGCATACATTATTCTACTAAGACACAATACTCTATTTCAGTACCTGCACTCATATAAAACGCTGCAGCTATGATGACTCTCGTTCATAAGGTCACCAAGCCTCTTTAGCTTGTCCTCGTCGCTGAAAAAATTCGGTAGTTACATAAAAGTAATACATAGCTCACTTACAAAAGAATAATAATATATGCAAAGTTGCAAACTGATGAGATTAGTCCTCGACGCCCTTTTGTATCAAAATAAATAGAAACCCGTTAGAAGAAATTCAGAGTGGTCCTCATCCAACTCACATTCAAGACTGACTGAATAGTAGTCCAAAACACTCACCTTAGATCTGAGGATACGACATCCTTGAAAGCATGTACCCTCTTTGCTTCTGAATACACGTGAGCAGCTCTCTAGAAAAAAAAAATGTCAAATAAACAGCAGCGTATAAAACGGATAAATGCATTGGCTGTGGCTGTTAATAATTTCCATTTGATGGAAATTCCCATTGGCTGGTGAAATACGAAAGCACGAGAAATTATTTGAAATTTTCTATTTGGAGTATGTTATCCACAAAACCTTCTAAACAATTGCGCGTAAAGTAGATAACGAAGCTTAAAAAAACCTGATGCAACTTGTATTGCTTTGCAGCTTTTAAGACTTCTAAATAAGCTGCATTGTTGCCCAAAAATGAGGTAAGCTTTTCCCAAACAACTTCTTCAATTTCTTCCGCTGTATATGGTTCTTCTTTCAAATATTCCTGTACCGAATGAAAAGTTTTTATAACAGTTAACAGGCTTGAGATTTTTATGAATACAGAAAAAACATTAAAATTCAAAGAAATCCATTAAGTGATATAAATTGTTTCTCAGATAAAACATAGTGTCACCCCGGGCAAATTCTAAGGATGACATCATACCAGGTTCAATTACCTTTACAGCAAGTACAGGATCAGATGAGTTATGAATACCAGCAAATGTCACACATAAACCTTCAACATCAGACAGTGTGCTCACTTTTGATATTGCCTCTTTTGGATCCATTCCTAGCTCTATAGCTAGAACAATCTGAAAATTTTTGTAACAGCAATATTTAGTGCACATGCACATGTAATGAATAAGTCCAACATGAAGCAACTACCCTTTGATGGATGCACATACACATTAATGATTAAGTCCGGCATGAAATTACCAGAAACATCTGAAATGAAGGTCTTTCCTTGTTCAATTCAATAATAAAAGTAGGTAAAATAATGTTCAGACTTCAGCATATGAAAGAAACTAAACAAGTTAATTGACCAACCAAAAAGACTATGAATGTAGTGGTGACAAACAAGACAATCTGGTAGTTTACAAGAAGTCATAAAGGACGCTACCAAACTACTTGTGCATTTGCATCCAGTAAATGTACCCTGACAGGTTATATAAAATATTGCGGTAAAGATATTCTTCTCCAAATGTAGTAATTAGGGAGAGGGTACATGATTGGAATATACTCACAGAAGACAAACGGCACTCAAGAACCCTATTGTTGTAATTTGTCGCAGCAGTAACAGCCTTCTGAGACTCTGCCAGAGAATGGGCTATCACAAAAGTCCCACCAGCAGGAAGTTGCACATCTGTTGTACGAATTGGGTTGAAATCAATAAGCTCTGCAAAGCCAGTCTTGGCCATGACAGAGATTGCCTGTCAAGAAAAACCAAATAAAAAAAATTTAGCCAAGGTAAATCGTCAGAATGTTGGAAGAGAAACACAAATTGGATAGTAATACCCCATATGCAGTTGGAAGCAGATTAATGCATCTTTGATCAATTACGCAACATACTTCCACAGTGAAATGACTATGGTTTTCAAATTGTGGCCCGGACCATCCCTAAGTTGTGGAATTTAATAAATATCTGCATTACTTCCCACCCTAAAGCAAGCTATTTTAAACATCTAGTACTTTATACACTGTTGTTCTTGAGTTTCAAAATTCATGCAGCAACACCGTATGCCCATGTTCAATTATTCACTTAAGACATTATATTTTAGGTGTTAATTACAAACATTGGTCAAGGAGTGTATCAATTAACAAGAAGCTGTAACATAGACGGAGTGTCATTGTTAGGCTTCTTTAGTTAAGAAGTCTAACTATTTCTTAAAACAGCACACACTCACTCACCAGATTTCTAGAAACAGAACTGTATTATATTGTAACCAAAGAATACAAGAATAGGAGAGCACTCCCTCCTCCAAGGGTTTCCCCTTCACAAAGAGCTAAAGCTCAATCTACAAAATTATCCAAAAGTACCCTGACACAAGACCTCCCTGCCTTCTTATAAAGCCCCCCTAACCAACTAACCAACTAACAATTAATTCCTAATCTATTTCCTTTTATTCTGCACACATTATATCCTAACAGTCATCCCATAGGAGATATGGAGGAAAAGAAGATCTGTAATTGGGACATACGTTCACATAAAATTACAACAGAAAACATCTGTAATGAGAAAAGTGAAGAACCTGATCCATTCCACCAGATTGTGTACCAATATGTCGTTCACAAGCACATGTAACTTGTGCAAGTTCTTTCTGTTAACAGTATATGATTACATATGTCAGAAACAGAAAATAAAAACATTAAATAAACAACAGAGCAACAGAATAAAATGTTTCTAAAATAAAGACAGGTATTCATCAAAAGCAGTTGTAAATCATCCATTTAAAAAGGTATAATCAATAACTATTTTAGATGTCTACAAAAAACATAAATCTTAACACTATTGGGTAAAAAAAATAACAAAATTCACGAAAAACAAATAAATCACGGAAGCGTAGAGATTTACGAAACGTCAATTTCAATGCAGCAAAGAATTTGAAATAGGAATTAGATCTGATCATCCAAGGGTGAATATGTGAAATTTCAGTAATACTATAATGTCAGTGGTATTGAACTGATACCGGATTTTGATATACTGTTAAATTATCAGTTCCAAAAATTCAACTATTTTTTTTCCTTTGTTACTTAAATGACACAAAATTCCAGCAATATCTTGTCATAATTCGGAATAATTAATAATTAATACAACAATTTTAAAATCTTACAAGCTATTATATACGGAAACAATTTATCCATTCAATGTTCCACATACACATGAGCCTTCCAACCCAAAATTCATACCTTTGGGAAGTTCACATCAAAAGCCGCCATAATAGCAATTGTGGATGAGCAGACAAACGCTGCAGAGCTTGATAGCCCAGAACCTGTGAATATAAATAAATAAGTGTCGCCCTTTATCCTTTTAATTTAACACTGTTAACAGAAAAAAATTTCATCTCCAACAGAGAACCAGAGATGCCGAGCAACATTCACTTTGCGGTAAATTGGAATGTCTATAGCAGTAGCACCATTTTAATTCAAAATTAATGAACACACCTGTTGGCACTGTTCCATCAACAAGAACATCAAGCCCAACAGGTTCACCAACATCCACTCCTTTCAGTTTTGCATAGTCATAGAAACCTTTGTACCTACAGAAATTGTATTACCAATTAATATTGAATTAAACAACAGTGCTGCACTCTTTCTTGTACACCCAAAAAAGAAAACCAATACATCTATCCATAAGCTCCTCCATCCATATTTAGCGGATAATTCCAAATTTCACAATAGCAAAGGTAAAATATATTACTATAACAAACTTGCAAGCACTACTTTTCATAAGTTAAATAGATATGAATAGTAACCAGTATGGACATTAGTGCAAGGCTAATTACTTGAATGACAAACAAACTGCATCATCTTGGTGGTATTAACTGTTAAGCAAGGTTCATGAAAGAGAACATACACAAAGTACATTCATCCAACAAAGCTTGCAGCTATCATTCCTCCAAAAACCTAAAGAATGGCAGAAGAAAAAATGTATATGAAATAAACTTACCCACAAATAAAATAATGGCCCCATTTGTGATTCTTCAAGTCGATTTCCTGCATTGAAATCACAAACAAAGAACACCAAATCAAATTATCAACAAAAGAGGACGATCTTATTGTGAAGAATATTAAACACGTATTGCCAAAGAGAATTTAGAACACAAAAGGATTCATTAGTCCACCTGGAGAGGATCAGCAGGATAAGTACAAACAGAATATTTTTCACCGTTCACGTTAGCAATCCTGAGAACCTTTTCCGCTTCGTTTTTCCGAATTGCCACGATCGTATCTTGCCGAATAGCCATAGGCAACACCGAATAACCCTCATAATCAATGTGCTCTCCAATCAAGTTCACTCTCCCTGCTCCACATATTAAATTATCATAAAACACCGCCAAAACTCTAATCTCTATCATACAAACTAACAATTCAACCACAACACCGACATTAAAAAACTGAATTTAGAAATAAAAGAATATAAAAATCTAGAAGTTCAGAGACAGAGAGGGGAAGGAACCAGGTGATCGAGCGAAGACTTGAGGATAATGACTGAAGACTTCGAAGAATTTGGACTTCAAATTAAGGAAACGAAGCTGAGCTTCTTCGAGCGCTGAACCGCCCCCATAAACCAACTCTAGGTTATCGTAAATCGGGATCGGAAGATCCTCGTGCTTCGCCATTCCTCTTTCGTTCTTCAACTACACAATTTCAAACAAAAAAACAAACAAATAAACTTTTTTCTCTCTTTATATATATATCTTCTCTGTATCTCTATCTCTATCTCTATCAAGCTCGTTCTACGTAAACAGATTTTTTTACGAGCCCTTTAATTTCGTAATTATCATTATTCACTCTCTCAATAATTAACAATAAAATAATAATAATAAAAGAAAAAAAAAACAAAAAGAGATTTTGTCAACTTTATTGGGACTGTCAATGACATGATTATACTTCAGCTAGAAAAGGTTATTTGGATTGTGAACAGTGATGGTCAAGAATGTCTTTTTAAGATTCGATCAAGATTCAAATAAGTGTATCAGATTTGAATCCAAACTTACTTCTTGTACAAAACTAGATTGGATTATTTCAAAATTCAGATCCAAAATTTTGGATGAACCTGGGAATCCAAATCCATTTTTAATGAAGCTTATTTTTTCTTTTATAAATCTAATTTTATTTTTAAATCTATAAATAAAATAACTATTTCATTTAATAAATAAGTATATAAAAAACCAATATCAAGATGTCACACTTACTTGACAAAGAAAATATAATTGTGAAGCTTGTGTTACGCGATAGCTGAAGAGCAAAGACCTTCACTCCAGGCTGAAAATAAACAGGAAAAACATGATTATACTTACAACTGTTCCTCTTTTCAATAATGCAACGGTGGGAATCACGACGAACCCCACCACGTGATCCACCAGCGCACTGGTAGCACCACCGTATTGCGGGCAATCGTAGGAATCTGTGCGCAAACAAAATTCAACATATTACCAATTAGATTTACCTTTGATTGCTCGCTGAAATTTTGGAGGGAACGCAAAGAAGAAAGAGGAAAAGATGTTTTGTGTTTATGTTTTGAATTTTTAAATCAGAGAGAAAAGGTTTCAGATTTATTTTGATCTGAATATATCTTAACTGATTTTCCAGATTTTAAAATCTATATAAGTAAAACAATAATCTGTTTTAAAAATATAATAAAATATGGATAAAAAAAAACAGAATACCTAATTGCATGGCACTTGTCTCGTTTTGAAATAAATAATACTTTTTGTGTCTATTTTTTCTTTTAAAATATAATTTATTGAGATTTTAATTTAAAAAAGCATTTTCGAGTAAAGCAAGTAATCAGGATTAAGATTTTTTTACCTTATTGGCCACGAATTTGTTTTTTTTTGAAAAACTCCAATGTTAAGTTGCAGTTATGACATGTCATGTGCTAAAATCGTTATGGAGTCAGTGAATGAAAACAACAAATACATTGAGCTAATTAACTATTCTAAGAAATCATTAACGAATTAGTATCTTCTTATGCTTTTCAATTCTTGTGGGGTTAGGAAGAGTTTCAAGATTACATCAATTATTGTTAGAATATTTTATGTAGAGTGTTCCTCAATGTTTTTAGATTCCTCCATAATCATTACAATGCAAAGGTGCATGAATAAGGAGAGAGTAGAAAAGGTAAGCAAAGAAAATAAAATAATAATAAAATATTTTAATAATTTTTAAAATGTTAAATATATCATTTTAATTTCTAAATGGATGTATAAAGTATAATACTAGTTTAATTACCATCAAACATATTAATTAATTTAAATCGTTTAATTGAATTAATCATATTTAAAAACTGGTCGATATATAATTTATAAATAATATTAAATAGTATTAAAAAAATAATAACTTCTCGAATATACGATAACCAGATAATCACAATGATATCTTACTTAATATTTTATATATTTTCTATAAATATATAATATTAATAAAATGTTATAATATATATATATATATATATATATATATATATATATATATATATATATATATATATATATTTATATATATACTTTTAATAAATGTTATATAACTATGTTTTTAGTTTTGATATTTCACTATCCATTTTTTATTCTTTAAATTTTATATATACTTTTCTATAATTATTTTTTAAAAATATGCTTTTTATAAATTTTATAATATTCTCGTTTTAATAGTAATTAGAATAATTAATTTTTTGTTAAAAGCTCTTTTTGGTCCCAATTTTGGTTCAGAAAATTCGTTTTGGTCTCTGAGTTGAAATTGTGTTCAATTTCGTCCCAAAGTTCGATTTTAATGTTCAATTTGGTCCTTTTCCTTAACAGCGTTAAAATTGTTAACGGCAAGGTGTCCAGCTCTGCAACTGCTATGTGAGGTGTCAGTTATTTGCTGAGTGGGCATCCTTTCTAGCCGTTACAAATTTTTAAATTAAATTTCTTAATCAGATTTTTGATTTTGGGAATAAATTGAAGAGAGTGGATTCAAAATTAGGGTTTTTGATTTCCCAATCTTTTTCCCTTTCTTAACGAGCATGTCTGCTTCCTATTCTTCTTCATCTTCTTGGAATACCTTGGGTCGTCGTTCTTCTCATCATTCCCCTTGGGGTGGTTCAATGGGGCCAGGGGTAATCCCCATTTGCAATTGTGGTGAGATGACAGTAGTAAAAATGGCTAGAACTCCAAAGAATGCGGGAAGATATTTTTTGGGGTTGTCGAAACTACAAGGTAATGTGAATATAAACCTTACAATTTTTGTTGATTAATTAACACTCTGTTTGACATTTTTCTTGTTGATGAATAATAGAGTGAAGTTGGTAATGGCATGTGTTGCAACTATTTCAAGTGGTGCAGTAAAGAAAATGATGACGAAAGGGATGTTATTATTGGGAGGCAAAGGGGGAAGATTTATGATCTGGAAAATGCACTCAAAGCTTCGAAGAAAAAAATCCAATTATTAGTAGCAGTGACTGGTTTTCTTAGTGTAGTTAACATAGTTATGTTTTGTGTATTTTGGTTGAAGGGATGATGTTTGTAGAGGTGGTCCCAGTGTGGTTGAACACTTTGTTTAAGGTCAATGGAGTTGAAATGTTGTGATGTTTAGGTTATGGCTATATTTGTTGTAGTAAATGATGAAATTTTATACATTAAGTAATTGTTCAATTTAGTCCCAGTTTATGTTTATTAGTTATAAATTTGGTCCCTATTTTCACTACTGATGTGTTGTTAAAGCAATAAAACACAACATGATTGAAATTGTAGAAAGCATTAAAATCATAACTTTGCATAAACAGAACTAACGTAATCAGAACATTGATCAATTCCAACAAATTAAGTGGTTAAGGTTTGACATCAAAAGAAATTTAAAGCACGTCCAAAACATATCGTGTGACTAATGTTTACCACACAACTGACCAAATCCAAATAAACAAAAGTACATCAATTTTAGAACATTATAAAGGTTGTTGTCCCTAAGTTCTTCATCAACATTAACATCAACATCTACTAATCCTTCATCCCCTTCTCCTTCATCAACATCTCGCTCAACTTCATGCCCTTCTCCTTCAACACTATGCACATCCCCTGAATCAACAGACACACTTGAAGTATAATCTTCAACGTGTACTTCCTCCTCCTCCAAATGTACTTCTTGACCGACAAGTTCTTCCTCCACATGAACCTCCCTCTGTTCATCATCCATGTTGTCCTCCTCCAAATGAACTTCTTCAACGTCAACTTCTTCCTCCACATCAACCTCCCTCTGTTCATCATCCATGTTCTCATCCTCCAAATGAACTTCTTCAACGTCAACTTCTTCCTCCACGTGAACCTTTCTCTGTTCATCATGCATGTCCTCCTCCTCATTATGGACGTCGTCATTCAACCCCTCCCTACCTAAACTTCCGTCACACAGCAAAAGAACTTGGTCTTCTTGTTGTTGACTTGGTTCTATATTAACCGACTCTTGTTCATCATCCACACCGTGAACCACATAAAGCTTAACTTCCCCTAACAGTTTGGCAATGCCTACCATGTTCATTGCACTTTTATCATCCTCCAACTTAAGTAGCATATTATCGATGCAATAAAATATGTCTCTCACATTCAAATACCCCAATTCTTTAACAGCATCTATTGCTTCGAAATAACTCCATTTGTCAGGGTTCACACTCCAATATGTCTTTTCCCCACCAACATATACAATAGGATATTGGCTTACTAGGGTCCCAGCATGGTGGACCACAACATTAAGCCTCTCCTCAGACATCTCAAAAGCAACCCTACAAAAGTAACAGTTATGGGCATGTGACAACTATACAAACGCTACTGTTAACATGTGACCACAACATCAAAATCACGTATCATACGTTACACAACTATGCCCCATATAAATTACAAACATTGTTACAAAACTTGTAACTTTTCCAAAATCAAACATTGAAACGAAAAAATTTGGGGTTTTACACTCTTCAACAACAAAACCTAAAAATTAATCTCGCAAAAGCAAGTTATATTGGGGTTTTACACTCTTCAACGAACAAGAAATCAAACCTGATTTTGCAGATAGGATTTCCCAATGCCAATCTTCTGTCGAATGCCAAACTTGTGTCGAATGCCAATCTTCTTCTTCTGAAGTTGCAGAGGTTCTTCTACCAAATTCCACCACTTCTCAATCTCGCAACTTTCGCAATTTCCCTCCCAAATACCTAACTTTTATTTTATTAACACATTAATTAAAAATCTAATTTAAAAAAATCCTAATTGTAACGGCTAGAAAGGATGCCCACTCAGCAAATAACTGACACCTCACATAGCAGTTGCAGAGCTGGACACCTTGCCATTACAATTTTAACGCTGTTAAGGAAAAGGACCAAATTGAACATTAAAATCGAACTTTGGGACGAAATTGAACACAATTTGAACTCAGGGACCAAAACGAATTTTCTGAACCAAAATTGGGACCAAAAATAGCTTTTAACCTTAATTTTTTACTTTTTACAATAATAAGGAAAAGTGGATACATATGCACATCCACTGGTATTTGCTAAAAGAATAAGATTATTTTAATAAAATTTAGGTTTAATATATCATTTGGTCCTTCTTTTGGGGGTTTGGTTCAAAATTATCTTACTTTAGAAAAAAAGTTCACTAAGGTCCCATATTTCATTAAAAATTGTTTAATTTCGTCTTTTCCGTAAACGCCGTTAAAATCATAACAGTGCAGATGCTAACGTGGCAAAAACTATTTCTTTCCCACAACCTCTGTGCTAAAAAAAGTTAACAACTTGAAAGAACCCTAACTTGAACGAACCCTAACCCACCACTTTTATTAACCTCAACTTTAAACATTTATGCCAACTCACTTCACTTCACAGAGCCACGTAAGCATCAAAGTAAATAGGACATTTCTGCCAACTAACTTCACTTCACAGTGCCACGTAAGCATCGAAGTAAACAAACAGCTCATTGAAGTTTCGCCACACTAGTATGTACATCGTTATGATTTTAACGGCATCTATGAAAAGGACCATATTGAACATTTTTTAATGAAATATGAGACCTCAGTTAACTTTTTTCGAAGGTGAGATCATTTTGAACCAAACCGCCAAAAGAAGGGACCAAATGATGTATTAAACCTAAAATTTATTATTATATATTTTGTATGAAAATTTTAAAATAAAATCATTTTAAGTTTTGCCATGGACAAAGTATATTCTATCTAAAAGGGTAATCAGAGTTAGTCACTCTAATCACAAGAGGATTCAACAATTTAGAGACTGTACATTCAGCAATACCATTTACCTCCAAAGAGAAGTAGCTGCTAGATGCATTTCAACACTCTGGATATATTAAGATAAGCGATACTCTAAGTTTGGTGAAATTAAAAATATTACGGAAAAGACACAAAGAATAGAAATACTGAATAACACAAGACCATATACAATCATCTGGCCCAAACTTTCATTGTATGGAGTTATGATCCAAACAAAAACTACCAGTTAAATTGTGAGAAAGAAAATATTAGTCAGGTATGTTGAATGTGGAAATGCCTATAAGAATCCATTTCGTTGTCAGACGAGGCAAAATCACTACAGATTTCTGGCATAGCAAATGTTCAAGGCATTTATAAATCCAAAAACAGGTTGCATATAAAAAACAACTATCTTTGAAAGTATTGCAAAAACATAACTAAATAAACCTAGAGCAAATGGAGCTATATGAAATAAACTAGTTGAGTAATTAGTAATCAAACTTTTAAGGTTGTAAACATGAATGATATACAAAGGGTGTACCCAGATGTAGATAGATATATGTATAAATATGTAGAAAAGGTGTACAAAGGGTGTACAATGGGTGTACAAAAGTAGTACAATGGGTGTACAAAGTGTTTATAAAAGGTGTACATAGAGTGTAAAAAAAGTGTATAAAGGGTGTACAAATGGTGTCAACGGGTCTAAAAATTATTTACAAAGAGTCTACAAAGGGTGTATAAAGGTTGTACAAATGGTGTACAGAAGTTGTACAAAGATAGTACTGAGGGTGTACAAAGGTTATATAGAGGGTATATAAAGGGTGTAGATGAGGTGTGAGAAGGGAGTAGAAAGATGTAGAAAGGGTGTACAAAAGATGTACAAAAGGTGTACATTGACTGTACATAGTTTGTACAAGAAGTATACAAGTGGTATACGAAGGGTGTACAAAAGGTGTATAAAGAGTATATAAAAGGTGTACAAATAGTATAGAAATGATGTATAAAGGGTGTACATAGGATGTACAAAGGGTGTACAAATGATGTACAAAGAGAGATATAAATAGATTTAGAAAAGGGGTACAAAAGGTGTGCAAAGGGTGTATAATGAGTGTACAAAGGGTGTACATAATGTGTACAAAAAGTGTATGAATGATGTATAAAGGGTGTACAAAGGGTGTTAACAGGGTGTACAATTGGTGCACAACATGTGTATGAAGGGTGTATAAAGGATGCATAAAGTGTGACACCCGGGCACTGACGAGGGTGGGGAGTGATCGCCGGTGCAAGAAGCATGGTGCAGGGGGCACAGACAAGGAGCGGCTCCTGGCAGGCTTCGAGTGGAAGGGGCACATGGACGAATCGAACATAACCAGAATGAGAAGGATCTGGATACTGTATAGGTATGAGACTATACAGTTGAAGGATATCTTAAAGGAATTGATTTGGCTACCCATATCACCAAAATGCATTTGCTTTTCGGTAGCCTAACCCATAAGAACTCCATGGTTAAGCGTGCTTAGCCTGGAGTAATTCTGGGATGGGTGACCTTTGGGGAAGTTTTCCCGGAAAGTATGCGAGTGATGACAAAACACACTGGAAAGCCTTGTGGTGATGTGTGGGGGCAGTCAACAGTCCCTGTAAGTTGCCGGGGCGTTACAGATGGTATCAGAGCCTAGCCTCTCCCAGTACGGACTTATGTATAAAGGGTGTACATAGGATGTACAAAAAGTGTACAAATGATGTACAAAGGGAGATGTAGATAGATGTAGAAAAGGTGTGCAAAGGGTGCATAAAGGGTGTACAATGCGTTACAGATGGTATCAGAGCCTAGCCTCTCCCAGTACGGACTTATGTATAAAGGGTGTACAAAAAGTGTACAAATGATGTACAAAGGGAGATGTAGATAGATGTAGAAAAGGTGTGCAAAGGGTGCATAAAGGGTGTACAATGGGTATAAAAAAAGTGTATAAAGGGTGTACATAAGGTGTACAAAAGGCGTATGAATGGTGTATAAAATGTGTAGAAATGATGTACAAAGTGTGTAAAAAGGGTGTACAATGGGTGTACAACCGGTGTATAAAGGATTTATAAAGGGTGCATAAAGCATGTACAAAGGTTGTACCAAGATGTAAATAGATATAGAAAAGGTGTACAAAGGGTGTACAATGGGTATACCAAGATGTATTTAGATATAAAAGGGTATATAAAGGTTGTACAAGAGATGTATAAAGGGTGTACAAAGAGTGTACAAATGGTGTACAAATGGTCTAGAAATGGTGTACAAAGGGTATATAAAGGATGTACAAACGGTGTACAAAGGGTGTACAAAGGGTGTACAAGGGGTGTACAGGAGATATCCAAGGGGTGTACAAAGGGTGTACAAGGGGTGTACAAAGAGTGTAGAAATGGTGTATAAGGAGTGTACAAAAGGTATAGAAATGATGTATAAAGGCTGTAAAAAGGGTGTACAAAGGATGTACAAATGATGTACAAAAGGTATACCAAGATGTAGATATATATAGAAAGGGTGTAGAAATGATGTACACAAAGTGTACAAAGGGTGTGCAAATGGTGTATAAAGGGTGTTCAAGGAGTGTGCAAATGGTGTACAAAGGGTCTAGAATAGTTGTACAGAGGGTATATAAGGGATTTATAAACGGTGTACAAAGGGTGTACAAGGGGTATACAAAGGGTGTATAAGGGGTGTACAAAATGTGTACGAAGGGTATATAAAGAGTGTACAAAAGGTATACGAAAGGTATAGAAATGATGTATAAAAGGTGTAAAAAGGATGTACAAAGGGTGTACAAATGATGTACGAAGGGTGTACCAAGATGTAGATAGATATAGAAAAGGTGTACAAAAGGTGTACATAGAGTGTGTAAATGCTGTATAAAGGGTGTCTAAAGGGTGTTCAATAGGTGTACAAAGAGTGTATAAAGAGTGTACATAGAGTGTACAAAGGGTGTATAAATGGTATATAAAGGGTGCACAAAAAATGTACAAAGGGTGTACAAAAGATGTGCAAAAGGAGTACAATGAGTGTACAAAGGGTGTATAAAGGGTGTAGAAGGATGTAGAAAGAGTGTACATAGGGTGTACAAACAGTGTACCATGATGTACTTAGATATAGAAAAAGTGTACAAAGGGAGTAGAAAATATGTACAAATCGTGTACAAAGGGTGTACAAAGGGTGTATATAAGGTGTATAAAGTGTGTACAAGTGTTGTATAAATATAGTACAAAGGGTACACAAAGGATGTAGAAAGGGTGTACAAGTATGTAAAAAGATGTAGAAAATGTGTACAAATGGTGTACGAAGGTGTACTTATGGTTTACAAAAGGTGTAGAAATTATGTACAAGGGTGTGCAAAGGTTGTATAAAAGGTGTACAAAGAGTGTACAAAGGGTGAACAATGGGTGTACAAAGGTTGTACAAATGATGTACAAAGGGTGTACAATTGAAGTATAAATGATGTACAAAGGGTGTGCAAATGGTGTACAATGGGTGTACAATTGGTGTACAAAGGGTGTATATAAGGTATGGAAAGGTTGTATAAGGGGTGTGCAAAGGGTGTAGAAAGAGTGTACAATGGTTGTACAAAGCGTGTATAACTGGTGTATAAAGGGTGTACAAAGGGTGTATAAAGAGTATACAAAGCGTGTAGAAATGATGTACGAAGGGTGTAAAAATATGTAGAAATAGGTAGAAAGGGTGTACCAAGGGTGTACAAAGGGTGTACAATGGGTATGCAAAGGGTGTACAAAAGGTATAGAAATGATGTATGAAGGGTGTACAAATGATTTATAAAGGGTGTACCAAGATTTAGGTATATATAGAAAGACTGTACAAAGGGTGTACAAAGGGTTTACAAAGGGTTTTCAATGAGTGTACAAAGAGTCTAGAAAGGGTGTACATAGGGTGTACAAAGGATGTACATAAGGTGTATAAAGGTTGTACCACGATCTACATAGGTATAGAAAGAATGTACAAAGGTAGTACAAAGGGTGTACAAATGGTGTAGAAATGGTGTACAAATGGAATATAAAGGTGTACAAAGAGTGTACATAGGTTGTACAAAGGGGGTAACAAGATTTCGATAGTTATATAAAGGATGTACAATGGGTGTATAAAGATGTTGAAAGATGTAGAAAGGGTGTATAAATGGTGTACAAAGGGTGTATAAACGATGTACAAAGTGTGTATAAAGATTTTACAAAGGTAGTGCAAAGGGTATTCAAAGGCTATAAAAATATGTAGAAAGATGTAGAAAAATGTAAAAAGGGTCTAGAAAAAATGTACAAAGATGTAGAAAGATGTATAAAGGATGTGCAAACGATGTATAATGGGTATACAAAGGGTATACAACACGTGTACAAAAGGTGTACAAAAGTAGTACAAAGGGTGTACGCAAATTCTACATCTTTTTAGAAAATATGTAGAAAGGTTGAAGAATGGTGTATAAAGGATATACAAGGGGTATAGAAAGGGTGTCAAAAGGGTTTAGAAAGAGTTTAGAAAAGGTATACAAAGATGTAGAATAATGTAGAAATGGTGTACAAAGGATGTAGAAATATGTAGAAAAGGTGCACAAAGTGTGTACAAAGAATTTACAAAGAGTTTACAAAGGGTGTATAAAGGGTGTACAATCGGTGTACAAAGGGTGTACAAAGGGTGTAAAAAGGGTATATAAAGGATTTACAACGGGTGTTCAATCAGTGTAAAAAGTGTGTACAAGGGGTGTACAAATGATGTACAGAGGTTGTACAAAGGGTGTACAAAAGTTGTACAAAGGTAGTACAAAGGATGTACAAAGGATATACAAAGAGTGTAGAAAGGGTGTACGAATGGTGTAAAAATATGTAGAAAGGGTGCAGAAAGGGTGTATAATGGGTGTACAAAGTGAGTACAAAAGTAGTACAAAGGCTGTACAAATGGTATAGAAAGGGTGTATATAGAGTGTACAAAAAGTGTATAAAGGATGTACAAAGTGTGTACAAAGCGTGCAAAAATGATATGCAAAGGGCGTACAAAAGTTGTTCTAAGGTAGAAAGGGTGTACGAAGGGTGTACAAATATGTAGAAAGATGTAGAAACGGTGTACAAATGATGTATAAAGAGTGTACAAAAAGTGTACAAAAGGTATAAAAATGATGTATAAAGAGTGTACAAAGGGTGTACAAATGATGTACAAAGGGTGTACCAAGATGTAGATAGATTTAGAAAGATTGTACAAAGGGTGTACAAAGGGTGCACAAAGGGTGTAGAAAAGGTGTACAATGGATGTACAAAGGGTGTATAAAATGATTACATGACTCAAACTACAAAATGAAACACCTAAAACAAAACTCAGAAACAATTAAAAGACTAAACACAAACAAGGAACATTAGACTTATTAACAACTCAACCTATCCTACCAATTCAATCATTTTCTAGCCATTTCCTCAATCAGAACTGCACAATCATATTTCTCAACTTTAAACATCAGTTTCAGTAGTCCAAGCATTTGAAAAACAACTTAATTCAGCAAGTACTGAACTTAGATTCAAGAATTTAATGCTAGGACTACTTCTACATGAATCTAAAGCAGAAAACACAATTAATAGTTCTAATAAAAAGAAATGAAACTAAGAAATGAGTTAAATCAGCAATGAATGAATGAAAGTATGAAACAAAACCTAAAATGTACCTAGAAATCTGAACATGATCTCTTAAACTATATACAACCTATATAAGCTAAGACTGGATAAAAGAACCTAAAACAACTCTTCAACCAAAGTTCTACGAAAGAAAACAACAATTGGAAAAGAGAAGAAGATAAGAAAAGAAGTAACTATGAACCTATGCAAATCCTAATAATAGAAACTGGAATGCTGAAAACGAAAAACAATTCCTAATGGCAGCTTAAAACATAACCTAGAAAGGAAAGTACCTAATGCAATTCCTATTTAAGGAAGCAAGGAACAAAGAATGGTCTAAGGAATTAACCAAGAAAATTGAATCAAGAAAAATAAAAAAAAATAGAAAAAGAAAACTAGTACGAGCTCTATTTACAAAAACAATGAGAAGAAAAGAATATAAGCAATCCTAGGAACAACTTAATGAATCCTAAAAGCAGCAAAACAAAAAAGCTTTTACAAATCAAAATTAAGAATGATTATTTAGAAAGAAACTGCCCTCTTGGGCAGGGAAAACTAAAATGAAAACAAAGACTCAAACTACAAAATGAAAGACCCAAAACAAAACTCAGAAAAAATTAAAAAATTAAACACAAACTAGGAACACTCGACTTATTCACAACTCAACCTATCCTGCCAATTCAATCATTTTCCAGCCATTTCCTCAATCAGAACTGCACAATCATATTTCTCAAGTTTAAACATAAGTTTCAGCAGTCCAAGCATTTGAGAAACAACTTAATTCAGTCAAGACTGAACTCAGATGCAAAAATTCAATGCTAGGACTACTTCTACATGAATCTAAAGCAGAAAACACAATTAACAGTTCTAATCAAAAGAAATGAAACTAAAAAAATGAGTAAATCAACAATGAATAAATGAGAGTATGAAACAAAACCTTAAATGAACCTAGAAATCTCTAACATGATCTCTTTAAACTATATACAAACTATACAAGTTAAGATTGGATAAAAGAACCTAAAACAACTATTAAACCAAAGTTCTACGAAAGAAAACAACAAAAGGAAACGAGAAGAAGATAAGTAAAGAAGTAACTATGAACCTATGCAAATCCTAATAATAGAACCTCGAACGATGAAAACGAAAAACAATTCCTAATGGCAGCTTAAAACAAAACCTAGAAAGGAAAGAACCTAAAGCAATTCTTATTTACAGAAGCAATGAACAATAAATGGTCAAAGGAATTAACGCAAAAAATTGAATCAAGAAAAATAAAAAAATAGAAAAAAAAACTAGTACGAGCTCTATTTACAAAAACAATGGGAAGAAAAGAATATAAGCAATCTGATGGGATGTTGCGGCCCATACAAATTTAATTGCATATTAGGAATGCAGTATAGGGCTAGGAAGTGACTCCTAGGTCGTCTCTCAAGGACCAAATGTGATTCGAGAATCAGGTCTAACACGAAGTGGGGGGGGGTTTTGAAAGTGTTTGAGATGATAATTAAGCTTAATTAAAATGCATGGAAATTAAACACAACCGAACAAATTAGACAGTATTAAAGCAAAAGAAAATATTAAACCCAAACAATGTAATAAACAATTATCTAGCACAGTTAAAATTAATTAAATGCAACACTAAATTAAAGAGATTAAAAACAACTAAACCTACAATGCAAAATATTTTAAAGCAAATTAAATAAGAAAATCTAATTTTTTATTCTACCAATTCACGTACCCATGTGGTCTTTCTCCATACAGCAAATTGAATAAACTCTTCCCATGTAGCCGTGGCTGCTCCATTCTCTGGATGTGACAATACCTCTCTTTTTTTTTAATTCTAAATAACACAACCATTAAAAGAAAGAAAAGAAATCCCATGTGGATGGCCAAATGAAATTGGCACCTCTTGTTGCAGACAAAACCGTGAGCACCACAATTCTAATAAGCACTCTTTCTCTCCAAAACGTGAATGTCACCGTGTCCTATGAATCATCACCGTGGTTTCAGTGCTTGCAGCCCAAAGACATGACACCACATTTCTCCTTTTAATTGAAATACCACCGTACAATACACCTAACGCCATCTAATCACTTCTTTATTCTTAATTAAAGAAAAGAAATGAAATGCTACTCCTATGGCTGCCAAGCATAGCACATCCTATCACATATACTCCCACTTAATCTACTACCAATTCTCAAGAGAATTGGTCTAGCGCTGCAGAGGAATTTAGCCACCATAATACTAAATAAGAGATAAAAAAAAACAAGGTGCCCTTCAAATACTAAATGTGACATGACCAAATGAAAGAGAGAAAAAAAACTTTAAATCATTTACTGCACCAATTCCATTCAATAAGATGAGAGAACGTTAAGCTTCCAAATGAAGAAAGAAAAATATAATCCTTTTATTAAGCAAAGAGCAGTAAACGGCTGCAATCAAAAGTGTAAAAGAAGAACAAATTGAAGAAGACAAGAGTGTGCTTTCCGTAACAGCTTGAAAATCCCTTCAAAAGCTCATCCTTTCTCCAAGAAAACTCAACATTCAAAGGGAGAGAACAAGTGGCGGCTGGACACTCATTTTTTATTCAACCAAAATCATCTAATACAACCATGCTTCCAAAGAAAAAAAAACTTTGCCCCCCAAAGACCACGTTCCAGCACCGAGAATGAAAATGCCGAGAGGTGTGTCCAACCAAGTGACGGCTCCAATCCCTAGGGCTATGAGGTGTCCTCAAAAATTAGGGTGGGGTCCACCTAAACCCTAAAGTGCCAAGTCAACATCTTTTTTCTACAATTGGGTTTAGTCTACACTACCAAAAATTGGCTCAAAATTACAAAACTTGGTTTAAAAAGCCTAATCTACTAAATTAAAATTTTGACTAATTCCAAAGTGTCTATGTAGAGAGTCTTGAATTATTTTGTCTTCATCCTAATGCTCCAAAATATTTGTCCAATACTTTCCCTGAAAATAAGAATGCAAATAATTAGCTCAAAAAATTCAAATTAATTAAAATTAGAATTTTCAATCAAATTAAGCATAATTAGGAAAAACGGGAAAATAACGGATAATTAAACAGAATTCCCTGATTAAATTCGGTACAATAAGCTAAGTGAAATCAATAAAATATCGACTCATCACAATCCTAGAAACAACTTAATGAATCCTAAAAGCAGCAAAACAAATAAGCGTTTATAAATGAAAATTAAGAATGAATATTTAGAAAGAAACTGCCCTCCCGGACAGGGAAAACTAAAATGAAAACAAAGACTCAAACTACAGAATGATAGACCCAAAACAAAACTCAGAAACAATTAAAAAATTAAACATAAAATAGGAACACTAGACTTATTCACAACTCAACCTATCTTGCCAATTCAATCATTTTCCAGCCATTTCCTCAATCAGAACTGCACAATCATATTTCTCAACTTTAAACATCAGTTTCAGCAGTCCAAGCATTTGAAAAAGAACTTAATTCTGTCAAGACTGAACTCAGATGCAAAATTTTAATGCTATGACTACTTCTACATGAATCTAAAGTAGAAAACACAATTAACAATTCCAATAAAAAGAAATGAAACTAAGAACTGAGTTAAAACAACAATGAATGAATGAGAGTATGAAACAGAACCTAAAATGAACCTAGAAATCACTAACATGACCTCTTAAACTATATACAACCTATACAAGCTAAGACTGGATAAAAGAACCTAAAACAACTCTTAAGGCAAAGTTCTACGAAAGAAAACAACAAAAGGAAAAGAGAAGAAGATAAGTAAAGAAGTAACTATGAACCTATGCAAATCCTAATAATAGAATCTGGAACGATGAAAACGAAAAACAATTCCTAATGACAGCTTAAAAAGGAACCTAGAAATGAAAGAACCTAAAGAAATTCTTATTTACAGAAGCAATGAACAAAGAATGGTCTAAGGAATTAAAGTAGAAAATTGAAACAAGAAAAACAAAAAAATAGAAAAATAAAACTAGTTACGAGCTTCATTTAAAAAAACAATGGAAAGAAAAGAATCTAAGCAATCCTAGAAACAACTTAGTGAATCCTAAAAGCAGCAAAATAAATAAGCGTTTACAAATCAAAATTAAGAATGATTATTTAGTAAGAAATTGCCCTCTTGGGCAGGATAACTAAAATGAAAACAAGGACTCAAACTACAAAATGAAAGACCCAAAACAAAACTCAAAAACAATTAAAAGACTAAACACAAACTAGGAACACTAGACCTATTCACAATTAAACCTATGTTTCTAATTTAATCATTTTCCAGCGATTTCCTCAATCAGAACTGCACAATCATATTTCTCAACTTTAAACATCAGTTTCAGTAGTCCAAGCATTTGAAAAACAACTAATTCAGTCAGGACTGAACTCAGATGCAAAAATTCAATGCTAAGACTATACATGAATCTAAATCAGAAAACACAATTAATAGTCCTAATCAAAAGAAATGAAACTAAGAAAATAGTTAAATCAGCAAAGAATGAATGACAATATGAAATAGAACCTAAAATGAACCTAGAAATGTCTAAAATCATCTCCTAAACTATATACAACCTATACAAGCTAAGACTGGACGTGTGAAGCTGGATAGTAGGCTTCTTCTGCTGTTGGGTCGTGTGACATCTTGTTCCTTCATGCAAATGAGTGAGGTCCCTGCATCATAATTTCACGTACAACCTCTTCTAAATAATCAAGCACCGTCACTCTTTTCTCAACAAAAATAAAGGGTGTAGTAAGATTTAGAAAGGCTGTATAAATGGTGTATAAAATGTGTATAAAGGGTGTAAACTCATTCTATATCATTTTATAAAATATATAAAAAGGTTGCATCAGAGTTTCTAAAGGGTATACAAAAGGCATGTAAAGAGTGTACAAACGGTATACAAAGGGTGTATAAAGGGTTTACAAAAGGTGTACAGAGGATATACAAAGGGTGCACAAAATGTGTATAATGGATGTATAAAGGGTGTATAAATCGTGTACAAAGGGTGTATAATGGGTATACAAAGGGTGTATAAAGGGTGTACAATGGGTGTATAAAGGATGTACAAAGGATATACAAAGGGTGTATGAAGGATGTATAAAGGGTGTATAAAGAGTGTGCAAATATGTACACCCATTCTACTTCTTTTTACAAAATGTGTAGAAAGACTACAAAAGGGTGTACAAATGGTATACAAAGGGTGTATAAAGAATGTATAAAGGTTGTACAAAGGATATACAAAGGGTGTATAAAAGGTATATAAAGGGTGTTCAAAATGTGTACAAAGGGTGTATAGAGGGTGTACAAAGGGTGTACACTCATTCTACATCTTTTACAAAATATGTAGAAAGTCTGCAAAGGGGTGTATAAAGTGTATACAAAGGATGTAGAAAGGGTGTAGCAAGAGAGTACACCAATTCTACATCTTTCTACAAAATATGTAGAAATGTTGTAGAATGGTGTACAAATGGTATACAATGATGTAGAAAGATGTAAAAAGGTGTAGAGAGGGTATCGAAAAAGTGTACAAAGATGTAAAAAGATGTGGAATGATGTAGAAATGGTTTCGAAAGGGTGTACAATGATGTAGAAAGATGTAGAAAGGGTGTACAAAGAGTATATAAAGGGTGTACAAAGGATGTAGAGATGATGTACAAAGGGTGTAAAAAGGTATACAAAGGGTGTAGAAAGGGTGTAAAAAGGTATACAAAGGGTATACAATGAGTGTACAAAAGATGTATAAAAGGTGTACAAACAATATAAAAATGGTGTACAAAAGTTGTACAGAAGGTGTACAAAGGGTGTACAAAAGGGGTACAAAGGGTGTATAAAATGTTTAGGTTTAATCATTCAGGAAGTCCCCTTTTTCGCGTGGAATCTCAATTTTGTCCTCTTTTTTTTCGGTTTCTCAATTGGGTCCTAATATTCAAAAAATTGCATCAATTAGGTCCTTTCCGTTAAATTGGGGTTGACGACGTTAAGTGTGTGTGTGACGTGGAGGCTGAAGTTAGTTTCTTACATCCATGTGGCTGACTGAGTTAGGGGACACAAATTACGTGGATAATTGAATTTTTTAAATTGGAACAAAAGCAAAGTTTTAAATAGAAATTAGGATTGAGATTTTAGTTAATCGAATTAGGGATTGACATTGGAAGAAATTTCTTCTGCTAAAGTGCAATCCATTTCACCATTTGGGGTCTCATTTTGGGAATTTAGGGTTTAATCCAAATTTCATCTGAGTTCTTCTGAGTTCTTCCGTGAAACGATAATGCCAAACAATGCAGGGTCCAGACGCGCTTTGCCATCTCTGCAAACGCGGTGAAGAAAGCGGAATCTGGGTACCCTCCAAAGTTCACCAACTTCCTCTGGTTCAAGTTGCCAAACAAGGAACACTCCATTTTGGCATGCACCACTTGAAGGTACTTGGATTTGAGGAACTTGGAAAAGGAAGAATTTGGGTTGTGGGTTAAGTATTGTTTCGGGTTCAGAGACTTGAGCTTTTTGAATTTGTCAAAGTAGAGAATTTGTCTGTGTTGGAGTAAGTGTTTCTGAGGCGAGTCTTCTTGAACGCTGAAGTTTGGATTGTTGAAGCCTTCAAACATTGTTATGCACACAAATGATTCAAATGCGAAGCTCTGGTGAGTTGGTTTGGCGAAAATTGCATTTGGGTGGATGAACTTGACGGTGGCTTCGAGATCTCAGTGAGCAGACTCCATCTCTGCCATCATCAACTTGGAGAACCTTCTAACTGATCGCAAAGTGTGGTGAAGAAAATGGATGAAATGGGTTGGAATCAACGCTGAAAGTGTAAGGTTATCGAACAATGACAACGAGCCACTCGAGTTGACCTTCTTTTCAAGTGTTTTGTTGAAGGAAACGCAGTCATCGAGGTGTTTTCTGAGCGATGAGACGTTGGAGGCGATGAGACGTTGGAGTCCTTGAAATCAACCTCGGCTTCGAGCCTCTTGATGGTGATTTCGTAGGTTTTCATCAGGCTCTGCTGTTCCTCGGCTTCGAGCCTCCATATATAAGAATACAGAGTTTAATACTCATGCACATATATAGTAAAAATGTCATTGTGAATCTGTGATGCTTGTCTGATGGAGAACATTATGAAACATGTGAGGAGCTAGAGATGTTGTCTTTACCAGCATGCTAAATATCTTCTTCTTTGGAAAACCAAATTATGGTTATTAAGCACTCCGCAGTAATTGTTTATGCAGAGAAACAACAAGAGTAAACAAGATTTTGAATCCTCTTTTATCTTCATTTTTTTTCCATATTGGCACCTCAAGAAAAGATTGTAGCTTTAGGTACATGAACGACTACAAATATTTTGTAGTTATGTAGCCAACCTGAATAAAGTTTACCATTATCCATGCTTTATGTTAAAACATTATTGTGGTTTTCAAAAAGTATTTCAATTCAATGGTTATCAAAACTCTCTAGAGACGAAGTGAAGGAATATTAATTAAGCAGTGCAGTGACAGAAACAGAAACAAAAGCATGAAAAATGCTCTGCGTGCATTCTTTTTATTCATTGTATTCAGTAAAGGTAAAAAATAAACAACTTAAGTTACATTCACATCTCATCTACCTTTTATAAAAGGCAATTCTACACGAATAAAGTAACATAACTCTATGTAACAATGGTTTAAAGTAATATTATTTCAATTTATATATTCAAAATTTGTACAAGTACTACGCAACAAATATTGACATGTCTGAACTAAGTAGTTCGATTCTTTTCACATAGAGATATTCAATGTACAAGAATCTCGATTATAAATTTAAACTATAAACTTATTGAAGTAAATAAAAATAGAAAGTAGCAGAAAAAGAAAAAAAAAAGAGAGTGTTGTTTTGTTTTGATTTGTTTAAGAGGTGTCTCTGTCTGTCTCGGAATGCAGCAAATGAAGAAGAAACAAACCTTTTCTAGAGGTTTTGTCAATAATTGCAAAACAGTTTGTAGAAGAAGAGAAATAAAACTATGTGTTTCCACTCTTAAGTTAAAGGACTTTGGTTTTTTCTTGATCATATGTAAATTTGAATTTGAATTTGATTATATTCGTATGTTATTGTTGGTATATTAGTTGTAGTTAAATTAATCCTACAGAAGCAAAGGATGAAACCAAATGGTGGGAAACCATGAGAAAAGAGACAGGGCCGAAAGAATGATTGTGACTGAAATATAGCCTCAGTTCTTAATTAAAACATGCAGGAAATGGGGTACAACATAGTGCACATAGTCCTCTCCGCTTTCAACGACTGCAACAGCGACAGATCCGCTGAATTCTCCACACCTTCTCCGCTTTCAGCGACTGCAACATAGTCATGCATTGTTTGGCATTATCGTTTCATAGAAGAACTCGGAAGAACTCAGGTGAAATGGATTGCACTTTGGACAAACTCTAGCAGAAGAAATTTCTTCCCATGTCAATTCCTAATTCGATTAAGTAAAATCTCAATCCCAATTTCTGTTTAAAACTTTGCTTTTGTTCCAATTTAAAAAATTCAATTATGCACGTAATTTGTGCCCCTAACTTAGTGAGCCACATGGATATAAGAAACTGACTCCAGTCTCCACGTCACAAACACACTTAACGCCGTCAGTCCCAATTTAACGGAAAGGACCTAATTAATGCAATTTTTTGAATATTGGGACTCAATTGAGAAACCGAAAAAAAAGGAACAAAATTGAGATTCCACGCGTAAAAGGGGACTTCCTGAATGATTAAACCAAATGTTTATAAAGGGTGTAGAAATGATGTACAAAGGGTGTAAGAAGGTATACAAATGGTGTACAAAGAGTGTAAAAAAGATGTATAAAAGGTGTACAAAAGGTGTACAAACGGTGTAAAAATAGTGTACAAAGGGTGTACGAAATGTGTACAAAGAGTGTATAAAATGTGTACAAAAGGTCTACACCCATTCTCCATCTTTTTGCAAAATGTGTAGAAATTTTGTAAAAGGGTGGACCAAGGGTATGCAAGGGGTATACAAATGGTGTAGAAAGGGTATACACCCATTCTATATCTTTCTACAAAATATGTAAAAAGGTTGTAGAATGGTGTACAAAGGGTATACAAAGATGTAGAAAGGTATAGAAAGGTTTTCGAAAGGGTGTACAATGATGTAGAAAGATGTAGAAATGGTGTACAAAAAGTGTACTAAGGGTGTACAAAAGGTGTAGAAAGCGTGTACAAACAGTGTAGTAAGGTTGTACAAAATGTGTACAAAGGTTTACAAAGGGGGTACAAAGGGTGTACACATGCTCTAAATCTTTTAAAAGCATATGTAGAAAAGCTCTAGAAGGATGTACAAAGGGTGTACAAAGAGTGTACAAAGGGTGGATGAAAATAAGGTGTACAAAGGGTGGATGAACATAAGGTGTCCAAAGGGTGTAAAAATGGTGTACAAAGGGTATACAATGAGTGTACAAATGGTGTATAAAGAGGTTACAAAGGGTATACACTCATTCTATATCTCTTTACAAAATATGTAAAAAGGCTGCAAAAGAGTGTACAAAATGGTATACAGGTGGTGTACAAAGGGTGTACACCTATACTATATCTTTTTATAAAATATGTAGAAAGGCTACATAAAAGTATACAAAGGGTATAAAGAGGGTATGCAAAGAGTGTATAAACCGTGTACCAAGGGTGTATAAAGGGTTTACAAAACGTGTACAAAGGCTATAAAAAGGGTGTGCAAAGGTTGTACAATGGGTGTACAAAAAGAGTATAAAGGGTGTATGAAAGGTATACAATGGGTGTACAAAGAGAGTACAAATGGTGTACAAAAGGTATGCAAATGGTGTCCAAAGAGTGTATACAGAGTGTACAAAGGGTGTACAAACGACGTAAAAAGGGTGTAGAAAGAGTGTACAAATGGTGTACAAAGGGTGTACAAAAGTTGTACAAAGGTAGTATCGATGATGTATAAATAGTGTAGAAAAGATGTACAAAAGGTGTAGAAAGGGTGTACAAATGATGTACAAAGGGTGTACAAAAGTTGAACAAATATAGTATCAAGGAAGTATAAATGGTGTAGAAAGAGTGTAGAAAGGATGTACAAAGGGTGTATAAAGGATGGACGAAGGGTGCACAAAGTTAGTACAATGGGTGTACAAAAGATGTACATAAGTTGTACAATGAGTGTATAAATGGTATATAGAGAGTGTACAAAGGTTGTACAAATGGTATACAATGAGTGTACAATGGGTGTACAAAGGTGTACAAAGGGTGTACAAGGGGTGTACAAATGGTATATAAAGAGTGTACAAAAGGTATAGAAATGATGTATAAAAGGTGTACAAATGATGTAGAAAGGATGTACAAATGATGTAGAAAGGATGTACAAACGATGTACAATCGGTATACCAAGATGTATATATATATAGAAAGAGTGTACAAAGGTTGTACAAAGGATGAACAATGGGTGTACAAAGGATGTACAAAAGGTGTATAAAGGGTGTACAAAACGATTTACAAAGGGTGTACAAAGGGTGTACAAAAAGTGTAAAAAGAGTGTAGAAAAGGTGTACAAAAGGTATAAAAAAGATGTACAAAGGGTGTACAATGGGTGCACAAAGTATGTAGAAAAAGTGTATAACAGGTGTACAAATGGTGTACTAAGGGTGTACATGGCGTGTACAAGAGGTGTACAAAGGGTGTATATAGGGTGTATAAAGAGTGTACAAAAGATGTACAAAAGGTATATAAATGATGTAGAAAGGTTGTACAAAGGGTGTACAAAATATGTACAAAGGGTGAACCAAGAGGTAGATAGATATAGAAAGGATGTACAAAGGGTGCATAAACAGTGTGCAAAGTGTGTAGAAAGGGTGTACAATGGTTGTACAAAGCGTGTATAAAATGTGTATAAAGGGTATACAAAGCGTGTAGAAATATGTAGAGATAGGTAGAAAGGGTGTAACAAGGGTCTACAAAGGGTGTACAATGGGTATACAAAGGGTGTACAAAAGGTATACAAATGATGTATAAAGGGTGTACAAAGGGTGTACAAATGATGTACAATGGGTGTACCAAGATGTAGGTAGATATAGAAAAAGTGTACAAAGGGTATACAAATGGTTTACAGAAGGTGTACAAAGGGTTTTCAATGGATGTAAAGAGTGTATAAAAGGTGTACATAGGGTGTACAAAGGATGTACAGAGGGTGTATAAAGGTTTTACCAAGATGTACATAGATATAGAAAGAGTGTACAAAGGTAGTACAAAGGGTGTACAAATGGTGTAGAAAAGGGTGTAGAAATGGAATATAAAGGTGTACAAATGGTGTAGAAATTATGTACAAAGGGTGTAGAAATTATGTACAAAGGTTTTACAAAGGGTTTATAAAGGGTGTACAAAAGGTGTACATAGCGTGTACAAAGGTAGTACAAAGGGTGTACAAAGGGTGTACAAAGGGTGTACAAATGGTGTAGAAATGGTGTACAAAGTATGTACAAAGGGTGTACAATGAGTGTATAAAGGGGTGTATAAAAGGTGTATAAAAGAATGTACAAAAGGTATATAAAGTGTGTAGAAAAGGTGTACAAAAGGTATCGAAAAGGTGTACAAAGGGTGAAAATTTGGTGCACAAAGTATGTAGAAAAAGTGTATAAAATGTGTACAAAAGGATGTACAAAGGGTGTACAGATGGTGTACAAAGGGTGTACCAAGATGTAGGTAGATATAGAAAGAGTGTACAAAGGGTGTACAAATGGTCAACAGAGGGTATACAAAAAGTTTTCAATGGGTGTACCAAGAGTGTATAAGGGGTGTACATAACGTGTACAAAGGATGTACATAGGGTGTATAAAGGTTGTGCCAAGATGTACATAGATAGAAAGAGTGTACAAAGGTAGTACAAATGGTGTAGAAAGGGTTTACAAATAGAATATAAAGATGTACAAAGGGTGTAGAAATTATGTACAAAAGGTGTACAAGGGGTTTATAAAGGGTGTACAAAGGTTGTATAAAGATAGTACAAAGGGTGTACAAAGGGTATACAAAGGGTGTAGAATGGGTGTAGAATGAGTGTAGAAAGGGAGTATAAAGGATGTACAAAAGGAGTACAAAGGGTGTACAATGAGTGTACAAAGTAATATATAAAAGGCGTACCAAAGGATGTACAAGGTCTATAAAGAGTGTAGAAAAGGTGTACAAAATGTATAGAAAAGGTGTACCAAGGGTGAATAATGGGTGCACAAAGTATATAGAAAAAGTGTATAAAAGATGTACAAAAGGATGTACAAATGGTGTACAAAGGGTGTACTTAGGGTGTATAAAAAGTGTGCAAAAGGTGTACAAAAGGTATAAACATGATGTATAAAGGTTGTACAGAGTATGTACAAAAGGTGTACAAATTATGTACAAAAGTTGAACCAAGATGTAGATAAATATAGAAAGTGCGTACAAAGGGTGTATAAAAGGGTGTGCAAAGGGTGTGCAAAGGGTGCAGAAAGAGTGTACAATGGTTGTACAAAGCGTGTATAACGGGTGTATAAAGGGTGTACGAAGAATGTATAAAGGGTATACAAAGCGTGTAGAAATGTACGAAGGGTGTAAAAATATGTAGAAATAGGTAGAAAGGGTGTACCAAGGATGTACAAAAGGGTGTACAATAGATGTACAATGGGTATACAAAGGGTGTACAAAAGGTATAGAAATGATGTATAAAGGGTGTACAAAGGATGTACAAAGGGTGCACAAAAGATGTATAATGGGTGTACCCAGATGTTGGTAGATATAGAAAGAGTATACAAAGGGTGTACAAAGGGTTTACAAACGGTGTACAAAGGTTTTCAATGGGTGTAAAAAGAGTGTATAAAGGGTGTACATAGGGTGTACAAAGGGTGTAGAAAGGGTTTATAAAAGATGTATAAAAGGTGTACAATGAGTGTATAAAGAGGTGTACAAAAGGTGTACAAAAGAATGTACCAAAGGTGTATAAAGAGTGTAGAAAAAGTGTATAAAAGGTATCGAAAAGGTGTACAAAGGGTGAAAAATGGGTGCACAAAGTATGTAGAAAAAGTGTATAAAATGTGTACAAAAGGATATACAAATGGTGTACAAAGGATGTACCAAGATGTAGGTAGATATAGAAAGAGTGTACAAAGGATGTACAAAAGGTTTGCAGAGGGTGTACAAAGGGTTTTCAATGGGTGTACCAAGAGTGTATAAGGGGTGTACATAGGGTGTACAAAGGATGTACATAGGGTGTTGTCGCAACTAGAAATCGCGACAGGACGACGATTCCAAAAAAGGAAAATATCAAGTTTGGAAAAAGTTTTTTTGGAGTCGCTACCATAGTTTATTCCGAAAAACTATGGAAAAAACCATAAAAAGGATAAGGCTTGGTCAATTGGAAAACCAGACTCAGGTTCGGGAGTCGGTTACGTGTAGGGAAGGTATTAGCACCCTACACGCCTGCCCGAATGCAGTACCTTTAATTAAATGTGCAAATTCGATGTGGTTTTTAAAACGTTTAATTTCCCCTAAAAAAGAAAAAATCCAAAGAGACAAAATATATTTTTTAATTTTTTGTGCCGACAAGGATTGACCTTGCTCCTACGTATTCTCAGTAAGACTGAGAAATCAGTGTTACGTAGTTCTTTGAAAAATAGTTTGTAGTTTGAAAAAAGGATGTTTTGGTATTTTTGTAATTTTTATGTAAGAAAGAGAAAAGGCCTTCTAGCACAAGGACGATGCGTGCGATCACACATGCGCTAGAATCCTTAAAATATATTTTTTAACTTTTATTTATAGAAAAGAAAGGGTTTTCTAGCACAAGGACGATGCGTGCGATCACACATGTGCTAGAACCCCTTTAAAATATATTTTTTTATTTTTATTTATAGAAAACAAAGGGTTTTCTAGCACAAGGACGATGCGTGCGATCACACATGTGCTAGAACCCTTAAAATAACCTTTTTTAATTTTATTTAAAGAAAAGAAAGGGTTTTCTAGCACAAGGACGATGCGTGCGATCACACATGTGCTAGAACCCTTAAAATACATTTTTTTAATTTTTTTTTAATTTTTATTTATAGAAAAGAAAGGGTTTTCTAGCACAAGGACGATGTGTGCACACATGTGCTAGAACCCTTAAAATATATTTTTTAATTTTATTTATAGAAAAGAAATGGTTTTCTAGCACAAGGACGATGCGTGCGATCACACATGTGCTAGAACCCTTGAAATATATTTTTGTTGATTTAAATATTTATTTAAAAGTAGATAAAGCAAAATAAACAAATAAATAAAAGTAGAAAAATAGAAATAAAATAAGTAAGTAAATTACTAATAAAATAATATGAAAAGTTTAATGATGAAATAAAATAAAAAGTGCAGTGATATTTAGATAAAAGATGGGGTGTCTAAATCACTTTTTTTTAAAAACTGATTGGGCCCTAAGCCCAAGTGGCCAAGGGTGTAAAAACGAAAAAGGGGTGTGCAGAAAGGAATTGTTGTTTGTAACCAGATTGGGCCAGAGCCCAAATGGACAAAGGGTGTGCAAATAAAACAGGGGGCTGCAATGAGGCAAAGGGGGTGCGGAAAGGATTTGTTCTTGTTTTTTTTACTTGGCCCAAGCAGAAACTGAAGGGGCTGCGGATGGAAGCAAAGGGGGTGCGGAAAGGATCTGTTCTTGTTTTTGGACATGGCCCAGGTGCTTCCAAACTTAGAAATTCCTTAGGGGTTCAGCCAGCTCCCCTTCGTTTCCAACGCAAGCACTTAGAAATTCTCTTTCTCAGACTTTGCCCTCTCCCTCTCTTCTCGACAACAGTTTAGGGTTGGAGAGCCATACACCATCGCGCCACTCGACTGACCACTGTGCCGCCGTTCCCACTCGACCAGCCACGGCGACGCTGGCGCCCTTGCCATCGTCCGGCCAGCAACCTTATCGCCGGCCACCCTCTCTCTTCCTCTTCGCTACTCGTCCCAGGGTTGGGGTTTTCCCTTTTTGAGCGACGCCGGCAACTGCCGGAAACGGCCACTACGCCTCTGCCTCGACAGCCACCGTACCGCAACCTCCATCCTCCTAGCGTCAGAGCTGCCAAGATCACCGTCCTCACGCGTCTTCTTCTCGCTAGACAAAGAGGAACAATCGCCCCCCCTACGCGATTCATCTCGACCGGTCACCGGCATAGCAACCTCTACCTGGCCTCACCGACGACAACCAATACCGCAGGAATCGAAGTCAGCCCCGGCGCCGTCCCCATTTTCTCTCTCGCATCTCAACACTTCAACCTCACGCACACCATAGACGAGGTCTCACTTTTCTCACCCAGCCCAAGATCGGGACCTATACACCACCGCACCACTTGACCGGCCGCCACCCCCTCCGGTTAACCCTGTCATCGCCGGCGTGTATAAAAAGTGTATAAAGGGTGTACGAAGGGTGTATAAAGGGTATACAAAGTGTGTAGAAATGATGTACGAAAGGTGTAAAAACATGTAGAAATAGGTAGAAAGGGTGTACCAAGGGTGTACCAAGGGTGTACAAAGGGTGTACAATGGGTATACAAAGGGTGTACAAAAGGTATAGAAATGATATATAAAGGGTGTACAAATGATGTATAATGGGTGTACCAAGATGTTGGTAGATATAGAAAGAGTGTACAAAGGGTGTACAAAGGGTTTACAAAGGGTATACAAAGGGTTTTCAATGGGTGTACAAAGAGTGTATAAAGGGTGTACATAGGGTGTACAAAGGTTGTACAAAGAGTGTACAAATGGTGTAGAAAGGTACAAATGGAATATAAAGGTATACGAAGATTGTAGAAATTACGTACAAATGGTGTATAAAGGGTGTATAAAAGGTGTACAAAGGGTGTACAAAGGTTGTACAAAGGGTGTATAAAGGTTATACAAACAATGTAGAATGAGTGTACAAAAGCTGTACAATGGGTGTACAAAAGCTTTACAATGGGTGTACAAAATGTGTATAAAGGATGTACAAAGGGTGTACAATGGGTGTACAAAATGTGTATAAAGGGTGTACAAAGAATGTACAAAGAGTGTCGAAGATTTAGATAGATATAGAAAGAGTGTAGAAATGGTGTAAAAAGAATGTACTAAGGGTGTAGAAATGATGTAAAAGGGTGTAGTACAAAATGTGTACAATAGATGTAGAAATATTGTATAAAGGATGTACAATGAGTGTACATAGGTTGTACAAAGGGGTAACAAGATTTTGATAGTTATAGAAAGGATGTACAATGGGTGTATAAAGATGTTGAAAGATGTAGAAAGGGCGTACAAATGGTGTACAAAGAGTGTACAAAGGGTGTATAAAGGGTGTACAAAGTGTGTACAAAGATTTTACAAAGGTAGTGCATATGGTATTCAAAGGCTATAAAATATGTAGAAAGATATAGAAAAATGTAAAAGGGTCTAGAAAAAATGTACAAAGATGTTTAAAATTTGTACAATGGATGTACAAAAGGTGTATAAAGGATGTGCAAACGATGTATAATGGGTGTACAAAAGGTGTACAAATGGTGTACAAAGGGTGTACAAAGGGTGTAGAAATTTTGTAGAAAGAGTGTACAAAGGTTGTACAAAAGGTGTACAAATGGTGAACAATGAGTGTACAAAGGATGTAGAAAAGGTGTACAAAGGGTAAACAAGGGGAGTACAAGGGTGTACAAAGAGTGTACAAATGGTGTATAAAGAGTGTACAAAACCTATAAAAAGGGTGTACAAAAGGATGTACAAAGGGTGTACAAAGGTGTACAAAGGGTGTACAATGGTGTACAAAGGGTGTACAAGGGTGAATAAAGAGTGTACAAAAGGTGCACAAAAGGAATAGAAACGATATATAGAGGCTGTACAAAGGATGTGCAAAGGGTGTGCAAATGATGTACAAAGGGTGTACTAAGATGTAGATAGATATAAAAATGGTGTACAAAGGGTGTATAAAGGTTGTACAAAGTTTGTACAATAGGCGTACAAAGGGTGTATAAAGGGTGTACAAAACATGTACAAAGGGTGCACATAAGGTGTACAAAAATGTAGATAGATATAGAAAGGTTATACAATAGGTGTACAAATTGTGTAGAAATGATATACAAAGAGTCTACAAAGGGTGTACAAAGGGTGTATAAAAGGTGTACAAAGCATGTACAAAGGGTGTACCAAAGTGTAGATAGATATAGAAAATGTGTACAATGAGTGTACAAAGGGTGTAGAAATGATGTACAAAGGGTATAAAGGGTGTACAAAGCGTGTAGAAATGGTGTACGAAGGTTGTACAAATATGTAGAAATAGTTAGAATGTCTGTACCAAGGGTGTACAATGCGTGTACAAAAGTAGTACAATTATTGTACAAAGGGTATACAAATGGTGTACGTAGGGTGTGCAAATACTGTATAAAGGGTGTACAAAGTGTGTACAAAACGTGTAGAAATGATGTACAATTGGTCTACAAAGGGTGTATAAATGGTGTAAAAAGTGAGTAGAAAAGTTGTACAAAAGTAGTACCGAGAATGTACAAATGGTATATAAAGGGTGTACGAAGGGTATATAAATATGTAGAAAGATGTATAAATGGTGTACAAAGGGTGTACAAAAGGTGTATAAAGGATGGACAAAGGGTGTACAGAGTGAGTATAAAGGGTATATAAAGTATGTATAAACGGTGTACAAGGGGTGTACTAGGGGTGTACAAGGGGTGTATTAGGGGTGTACAAGGGGTGTGCAAAGGGTGTACAAAGGGTGTCTGAATCGTTATAAAGGTTGTACAAAGGATGTACAAAAGGTTTACCCATGGTATACAAAAGGAGTACAAAGATGTAGATAGATATAGAAAAGGTGTACAAAGGGTTTACACAAAGGGTGTAGAAATGATGTACAAACGGTGTACCAAGGGAGTACAAAGGGTGTATAAAGAGCGTAACAAGTGTGTACTAAGGTTATACAAAGGGTGTAGAAATGGTATACGAAGGGTATACAAATATGTAGAAATATGTAGAGAGAGTGTACAAAGGGTGTTTAAAGAGTGTACATAACGTGTACAAAAGGTATAGAAATGAGGTATAAATGTTGTACAAATGATGTACAAAGTATACAAATGATGTACAAAGGGTGTACCAAGATGTAGATAGATATAGAAAGGGTGTACAAATGATGTATAAAGAGTGTACGAAGGGTGTACAAAGGTTGTACAATGGGTGTACCAAAATGTAGATAGATACAGAAATGATGTACAATAGGTGTACAAAGGGTGTAGAAATGATGTACAAAGGGTGTAGAAATGATGTACAAAGGGTGTACAAAGCTTGTACAAATGATGTACGAAGGATGTACAAATATGTAGAAATAGTTAGAAAGGGTGTACCAAAGGTGTACATAGCATGTACAATGGGTGTACAAAGGGTGTACAAAAGTAGTACAAAGGTTATACAAAAGTATTACATAGAGTGTAGAAAGACTGTAAAAAGGGTGTACAAAGGGAGTAGAAAAGTTGTACAAAGGTAGTACCGAGGGTGTACAAAAGGTATATAAATGGTGTAGAAAAGGTGTACGAAAGGTGTATAAATATGTAGAAAGATTTAAAAAGGTGTAAAAAAGGTGTATAAAGGATGGACGATGGGTGTACGAAGTGAGTACAAAGGGTATATATATTATGTACAAACGGTGTACAAGGGGTGTACTAGGGGTGTACAAGGGGTGTAGATAGGATGTACAAAGGGTGTCTGAATGGTTATAAAAGGTGCACAATGGATGTACAAATGGTTTACACAGGGTGTACAAAGGGTGTACAAGGATGTTGATACATTTAGAAAAGGTGTACAAAGGGTTTACACAAAGGGTGTAGAAATGATGTACAAATGGTGTACCAAGGGTGTACAAAGGGTATGTAAAGGGTGAATAAAGAGTGTACAAAGGTTATATAAAGGGTGTAGAATTGGTGTACAAAGCGTATAAAAATATGTAGAAAGATATAGAAAGGGTGTACAAAGGGTGTATAAAGGGTTTACTAAGAGTGTACAAAAGCGTGTACAAAGAATGTAAAAAGGGTGTACAAAGGATGTACAAAGGGTGTATAAAAGTTTATAAAGGGTTTACAAAGGATGTACAAAGGGTGTACACATGGTGTACAAAAGTTGTACCAAGATGTAGATAGATATAGAGAAGGTGTACAAAGGGTGTAGAGATGATGTGCAAACAGTGTACAGAGGGTGTACAAAGGATGTATCAATAGTGTATAAAGGATGTACAAATGATATTTAAAGCGTGTATGAATTGTATAAAAATATGTAGAAAGATGTAGAAATGGTGTATAAAAGGTGTATTAAGGGTGTACAAAAAGTGTAGAAATTATGTACAAAGGGTATACAAAAGTTGTATAAATGGTGTATAAAGATTGTAAAACGAGTGAAGAATGAGTGTACAAAGGTTGTACAAATGGTGTACAATGGGTGTACAAAGGGTGTACAATAGGTGCACGAAGGATGTACAAAGGGTGTACAAAGAATGTACAATGGGTGTACAAATGGTGTACATAGAGTGTACAAATTGTGTATAAATGGTGTACAAAAGATCTAAAAAGGGTGTACAATGAGTGTACAAATGGTGTACAAAGGGTGTACAAAGGATGGACAAAGGTATACAAAAGATGTACAAAATATGTACAAAGGGTGTACATAGGGTGTACAATGGGTGTACCAAGATGTAAATAAATATAGAACGGGTGTACAAAGAGTGTAGAAATTATGTACAAAATGTGTACAAAGGATCTATAAAGGGTGTACAAAGGGTGTACAAATGTTTTACAAAGGTAGTACAAAGAGTATACAAAGAGAGTAGGAAGGGTGAACAAATGGTGTACAATAGGTGTATAAAGGGTGTACAAAAGTAGTACAAAGGGTGTAGAAAAAGTATACAAAGGGTGTAGAATGTGTGTACGAAAGTTGTACAAATATGTTGAAAGGGTGTACAATGGGCGTACAAAATGTGTAAAAAAATAGTATAAAGTTTGTACAAAGGGTATACAAAGAGTGTACAAAAAGTGTACAATGAGTATACAAAGGGTGTACAAAGGGTGTACACAAACTTTACATCTCTTTAGAAAATATGTAAAACGGCGGCAGAAGGGTATCAAAACAGTATACAAGAGGCACAGAAAGGGTGTCAAGAGGGTGTTTACGCATTCTACATTTTTCTACATAATATGTAGAACGATTGTAGAAGGATTTACAAGAGGTATAGTAAGATGTAAAAAGATGCAGAAAGGTGTAGAAAGATTTTAGAAAAGGTGTACAAAGATGTGGAATCATATAGAAAGGGTGTACAAAGAGTGTACAAAGGATGTACAAATATGTAGAAAAAGTGCACAAATTGTGTACAAATGGTGTACAAAAGGTGTACAATCGGTGTACAAAGGGTGTACAAAGGGTGTACAAAGGGGGTAGAAAAGTTGTACACAGGATATATAAATGGTGTACAAAAGGTGTAGAAATGATGTGCAAAAGGTATATAAAGGGTGTACAAAGGGTATACAAAAGGTCTAGAAATTATGTACAAAATTTGTACAAATGGTGTACAAAGGGTGTACACAAATTCTACATCTTTTTAGAAAATATGTAGAAAGGTTGAAGATTGGTGTATAAAGGATATATAAGGGGTATATAAAGGGTGTCAAAAGGGTGTAGAAAGAGTTTAGAAAAGGTATACAAAGATGTAGAACAATGTAGAAAGGGTGTACAAAGAGTGTACAAAGGATGTAGAAAGATTTAGAAAAGGTGCACAATGTGTGTACAAAGAGTTTACAAAGGGTGTAGAATCGGTGTACAAAGGGTGTACAAAGGGTGTAAAAAGGGTATATAGAGGGTGTACAAAGGGTGTTCAATCAGTGTAAAAAGTGTGAACAAGGGGAGACAAAGGTTGTACAAAGGGTGTACAAAGGTTGTACAAAGGTAGTACAAAGGGTGTACAAAGGATATACAAAGAGTGTAGAAAGGGTGTACGAAAGGGTGTAAAAATATGTAGAAAAGGTGCATAAAGGGTGTATAATGGGTGTACAAAGTGAGTACAAAAGTAGTACTAAGGGTGTACAAATGGTATACAAATGGTGTATATAGAGTGTACAAAAAGTGTATAAAGAGTGTACAAAGTGTGTACATATCGTGCAAAAATGATATGCAAAGGGCGTACAAAAGTTGTACTAAGGTAGTATCGATGGTCTATAAATTGTATATAAAGGGTGTAGAAAGGGTGTACGAAGGGTGTACAAATATGTAGAAAGATGTAGAAACAGTGTACAAATGGTGTATAAAGAGTGTACAAAAGGTGTACAAAAGGTATAAAAATAATGTATAAAGAGTGTACAAAGGATGTTTAAAGGGTGTGCAAATGATGTACAAAGGGTGTACCAAGATGAAGATAGATTTAGAAAGATTGTACAAAGGGTGTACAAAGGGTGTACAATGGGTGTACAAATGGTGTATAAAAGAATTACATAACTCAAACTACAAAATGAAAGACCCAAAACAAAACTCAAAAACAATTAAAAGACTAAACACAAACAAGGAACACTAGACTTATTAACAACTCAACATATCCTTCCAATTCAATCATTTTCTAGCCATTTCCTCAATAAGAACTGCACAATCATATTTCACAACTTTAAACATCAGTTTCAGCAGTCCAAGCATTTGAAAAACAACTTAATTCAGCCAGGACTGAACTCAGATGCAAAAATTTAATGTTAGGACTACTTCTACATGAATCTAAAACAGAATACACAATTAACACTTCTAATCAAAAGAAATGAAACTAAGAAATGAGTTAAATCAACAAAGAACGAATGAGAGTATGAAATAGAACCTAAAATGAACCTAGAAATGTCTAACATCATCTCCTAAACTATATACAACCTATACAAGTTAAGACTGGATAAAAGAACCTAAAACAACTCTTAAACCAATGTTCTACGAAAGAAAACAACAAAAGGAAAAAGAAGAAAATAAGAAAAGAAGTAACTATGAATTTATGCAAATCCTAATAATAGAAACAGGAACGATGAAAACGAAAAACAATTCCTAATTGGAGCTTAAAACAAAACCTGGAAAGAAAAGAACCTAAAGCAATTGCTATTTACAGAAGCAATAAACAAAGAATGATCTAAGGAATTAAACAAGAAAATTGAAACAAGAAAACAAAAAAATAGAAAAAGAAAACTAGAACGAGCTCTATTTACAAAAACAAGGGAATGAGAAGAACCTAAGCAATCCTAGAAACAACTTAATGAATCCTAAAGCAGCAAAAGAAATAAACGTTTACAAATAAAAATTAAGAATGACTATTTACAAAGAAACTGCCCTCTTGGGCAAGGAAAACTAAAACGAAAACAAAGACTAAAACTACGAAATGAAAGATCCAAAACAAAACCTAAAAACAATTAAAAGACTAAACACAAATAGGAACCTTACACTTATTCACAACTCAACCTATTCTACCAATTCAATCATTTTCGAGCCATTTCCTTAATCAGAACTGCACAATCATATTTCTCAACTTTAAAAATCAGTTTCAGCAGACCAAGCATTTGAAAAACAACTTAATTCAGCCAGTACTGAACTCAGATTCAAAAATTTAAGGCTAGGACTACTTCTACATGAATTTAAAGCAGAAAACACAATTAACAGTTCTAATCAAAAGAAATGAAGCTAAGAAATGAGTTAAATAAGCAATGAATGAATGAGAGTATGAAACAAAACCTAAAATGTACCTAGAAATCTCTAACATGATCTCTTAAACTATATACAACCTATACAAGCTAAGACAGGATAAAAGAACCTAAAACAACTCTTAAACCAAAGTTCTACGAAAGAAAACAACAAAAGGAAAGGAGAAGAAGATAAGAATAGAAGTAACTATGAACCTATGCAAATCCTAATAATAGAAATAGGAACGATGAAAACGAAAAACAATTCCTAATGGCAGCTTAAAACATAACCTAGAAAGGAAAGTACCTAAAGCAATTCCTATTTACAGAAGCCACGAACAAAGAATGGTCTAAGGAATTAACCAAGAAAATTGAATCAAGAAAACTAAAAGAAAAACAGAAAAAGAAAACTAGTACGAGCTCTATATACAAAAACAATGGGAAGAAAAGAATATAAGCAATCCTAGAAACAACTTAATGAATCTTAAAAGCAATAAAACAAAAAAGCGTTTACAAATCAAAATTAAGAATGATTATTTAGAAAGAAACTGCCCTCTTAGGCAGGGAAAACTAAAATGAAAACAAAGACTCAAACTACAAAATGAAAGACCCACAACAAAACTCAGAAAAAAATTAAAAAATTAAACACAAAATAGGAACACTGGACTTATTCACAACTCAACCTATCTTGCCAATTCAATCATTTTCCAGCCATTTCCTCAATCAGAACTGCACAATCATATTTCTCAAGTTTAAACATAAGTTTCAGCAGTCCAAGCATTTGAGAAACAACTTAATTCAGTCAAGACTGAACTCAGATGCAAAAATTCAATGCTAGGACTACTTCTACATGAATCTAAAGCATAAAACACAATTAAAAATTCTAATAAAAAGAAATGAAACTAAGAAATGAGTAAATCAGCAATGAATAAATGAGAGTATGAAACAGAACCTAAAATGAACCTCAAAATCACTAACATGACCTCTTAAACTATATACAACCTATACAAGCTAAGACTGGATAAAAGAACCTAAAACAACTCTTAAACCAAAGTTCTACAAAAGAAAACAACAAAAGGAAAAGAGAAGAAGATAAGTAAAGAAGTAACTATGAACCTATGCAAATCCTAATAATAGAATCTGGAACGATGAAAACGAAAAACAATTCCTAATGGCAGCTTAAAACAGAACCTAGAGAGGAAAGAACTTAAAGCAATTCCTATTTACAGAAGCAATGAACAAATAATGGTCTAAGGAAATAACCCAGAAAATTGAATCAAGGAAAATAAAAAAACTAGAAACAGAAAACTAGTACGAGCTCTATTTATAAAAACAATGGAAAGAAAAAAATCTAAGCAATCATAAAAACAACTTAATGAATCCTAAATGCAGCAAAAGAAATAACCGTTTATAAATCAAAATTAAGAATGATTATTTAGAAAGAGTGTACAAAGGATGTACAAAAGGTTTGCAGAGGGTGTACAAAGGGTTTTCAATGGGTGTACCAAGAGTGTATAAGGGGTGTACATAGGGTGTACAAAGGATGTACATAGGGTGTTGTCGCAACTAGAAATCGCGACGGGACGACGATTCCAAAAAAGGAAAATATCAAGTTTGGAAAAAGTTTTTTTGGAGTCGCTACCATAGTTTATTCCGAAAAACTATGGAAAAAACCATAAAAAGGATAAGGCTTGGTCAATTGGAAAACCAGACTCAGGTTCGGGAGTCGGTTACGTGTAGGGAAGGTATTAGCACCCTACATGCCTGCCCGAATGCAGTACCTTTAATTAAATGTGCAAATTCAATGTGGTTTTTAAAACGTTTAATTTCCCCTAAAAAAGAAAAAATCCAAAGAGACAAAATATATTTTTTAATTTTTTGTGCCGACAAGGATTGACCTTGCTCCTACGTATTCTCAGTAAGACTGAGAAATCAGTGTTACGTAGTTCTTTGAAAAATAGTTTGTTGTTTGAAAAAGGATGTTTTGGTATTTTTGTAATTTTTATGTAAGAAAGAGAAAAGGCCTTCTAGCACAAGGACGATGCGTGCGATCACACATGCGCTAGAATCCTTAAAATATATTTTTTAACTTTTATTTATAGAAAAGAAAGGGTTTTCTAGCACAAGGACGATGCGTGCGATCACACATGTGCTAGAACCCCTTTAAAATATATTTTTTATTTTTATTTATAGAAAACAAAGGGTTTTCTAGCACACAGACGATGCGTGCGATCACACATGTGCTAGAACCCTTAAAATAACCTTTTTTAATTTTATTTAAAGGAAAGAAAGGGTTTTCTAGCACAAGGACGATGCGTGCGATCACACATGTGCTAGAACCCTTAAAATACATTTTTTTAATTTTTTTTTAATTTTTATTTATAGAAAAGAAAGGGTTTTCTAGCACAAGGACGATGTGTGCGATCACACATGTGCTAGAACCCTTAAAATATATTTTTTAATTTTATTTATAGAAAAGAAATGGTTTTCTAGCACAAGGACGATGCGTGCGATCACACATGTGCTAGAACCCTTGAAATATATTTTTGTTGATTTAAATATTTATTTAAAAGTAGATAAAGCAAAATAAACAAATATATAAAAGTAGAAAAATAGAAATAAAATAAGTAAGTAAATTACTAATAAAATAATATGAAAAGTTTAATGATGAAATAAAATAAAAAGTGCAGTGATATTTAGATAAAAGATGGGGTGTCTAAATCACTTTTTTTAAAAAACTGATTGGGCCCTAAGCCCAAGTGGCCAAGGGTGTAAAAACGAAAAAGGGGTGTGCAGAAAGGAATTGTTGTTTGTAACCAGATTGGGCCAGAGCCCAAATGGACAAAGGGTGTGCAAATAAAATAGGGGGCTGCAATGAGGCAAAGGGGGTGCGGAAAGGATTTGTTCTTGTTTTTTTTACTTGGCCCAAGCAGAAACTGAAGGGGCTGCGGATGGAAGCAAAGGGGGTGCGGAAAGGATCTATTCTTGTTTTTGGACATGGCCCAGGTGCTTCCAAACTTAGAAATTCCTTAGGGGTTCAGCCAGCTCCCCTTCGTTTCCAACGCAAGCACTTAGAAATTTTCTTTCTCAAACTTTGCCCTCTCCCTCTCTTCTCGACAACAGTTTAGGGTTGGAGAGCCATACACCATCGCGCCACTCGACTGACCACTGTGCCGCCGTTCCCACTCGACCAGCCACGGCGACGCTGGCGCCCTTGCCATCGTCCGGCCAGCAACCTTATCGCCGGCCACCCTCTCTCTTCCTCTTCGCTACTCGTCCCAGGGTTGGGGTTTTCCCCTTTTGAGCGACGCCGGCAACTGCCGGAAACGGCCACTACGCCTCTGCCTCGACAGCCACCGTACCGCAACCTTCATCCTCCTAGCGCCAGAGCTGCCAAGATCACCGTCCTCACGCGTCTTCTTCGCACTAGACAAAGAGGAACAATCGCCCCCCCTACGCGATTCATCTCGACCGGTCACCGGCATAGCAACCTCTACCTGGCCTCACTGGCGACAACCAATACCGCAGGAATCGAAGTCAGCCCCGGCGCCGTCCCCATTTTCTCTCTCGCATCTCAACACTTCAACCTCACGCACACCATAGACGAGGTCTCACTTTTCTCACCCAGCCCAAGATCGGGACCTATACACCACCGCACCACTTGACCGGCCGCCACCCCCTCCGTTTAACCCTGTCATCGCCGGCGTGTATAAAAAGTGTATAAAGGGTGTACGAAGGGTGTATAAAGGGTATACAAAGTGTGTAGAAATGATGTACGAAAGGTGTAAAAACATGTAGAAATAGGTAGAAAGGGTGTACAAAGGGTGTACAATGGGTATACAAAGGGTGTACAAAAGGTATAGAAATGAGATATAAAGGGTGTACAAAGGGTGTACAAATGATGTATAATGGGTGTACCAAGATGTTGTTAGATATAGAAAGAGTGTACAAAGGGTGTACAAAGGGTTTACAAAGGGTACACAAAGGGTTTTCAATGGGTGTACAAAGAGTGTATAAAGGGTGTACATAGGGTGTACAAAGGTTGTACAAAGAGTGTACAAATGGTGTAGAAAGGTACAAATGGAATATAAAGGTATACGAAGATTGTAGAAATTACGTACAAATGGTGTATAAAGGGTGTACAAAAGGTGTACAAAGGTTGTACAAAGGGTGTATAAAGGTTATACAAACAATGTAGAATGAGTGTACAAAAGCTGTACAATGGGTGTACAAAAGGTGTATAAAGGATGTACAAAGGGTGTACAATGAGTGTACAAAATGTGTATAAAGGGTGTACAAAGATTGTACAAAGAGTGTCGAAGATTTAGATAGATATAGAAAGAGTGTAGAAATGGTGTAAAAAGAGTGTACTAAGGGTGTAGAAATGATGTAAAAGGGTGTAGTACAAAATGTGTACAATAGATGTAGAAATATTGTATAAAGGATGTACAATGAGTGTACATAGGTTGTACAAAGGGGTAACAAGATTTTGATAGTTATAGAAAGGATGTACAATGAGTGTATAAAGATGTTGAAAGATGTAGAAAGGGCGTACAAATGGTGTACAAAGAGTGTACAAAGGGTGTACAAAGGGTGTATAAAGGGTGTACAAAGTGTGTACAAAGATTTTACAAAGGTAGTGCATATGGTATTCAAAGGCTATAAAATATGTAGAAAGATATAGAAAAATGTAAAAGGGTCTAGAAAAAATCTACAAAGATGTTTAAAATTTGTACAATGGATGTACAAAAGGTGTATAAAGGATGTGCAAACGATGTATAATGGGTGTACAAAAGGTGTACAAATGGTGTACAAAGGGTGTACAAAGGGTATAGAAATTTTGTAGAAAGAGTGTACAAAGGTTGTACAAAAGGTGTACAAAGGTTGTACAAAAGGTGTACAAAGGATGTAGAAAAGGTGTACAAAGGGTAAACAAGGGGAGTACAAGGGTGTACAAAGAGTGTACAAATGGTGTATAAAGAGTGTACAAAACCTATAAAAAGAGTGTACAAAAGGATGTACAAAGGGTGTACAAAGGGTGTACAATGGTGTACAAAAGGTGTACAAGGGTGAATAAAGAGTGTACAAAAGGTGCACAAAAGGAATAGAAACGATATATAAAGGCTGTACAAAGGATGTGCAAAGGGTGTGCAAATGATGTACAAAGGGTGTACTAAGATGTAGATAGATATAAAAATGGTGAACAAAGGGTGTATAAAGGTTGTACAAAGTTTGTACAATAGGCGTACAAAGGGTGTATAAAGGGTGTACAAAACATGTACAAAGGGTGCGCATAAGGTGTACAAAAATGTAGATAGATATAGAAAGGTTATACAATAGGTGTACAAATTGTGTAGAAATGATATACAAAGAGTCTACAAAGGGTGTACAAAGGGTGTATAAAGGGTGTACAAAGCATGTACAAAGGGTGTACCAAAATGTAGATAGATATAGAAAATGTGTACAATGAGTGTACAAAGGGTGTAGAAATGATGTACAAAGGGTATAAAGGGTGTACAAAGCGTGTAGAAATGGTGTACGAAGGTTGTACAAATATGTAGAAATAGTTAGAATGTCTGTACCAAGGGTGTACAATGCGTGTACAAAAGTAGTACAATTATTGTACAAAGGGTATACAAATGGTGTACGTAGGGTGTGCAAATACTGTATAAAGGGTGTACAAAGTGTGTACAAAACGTGTAGAAATGATGTACAATTGGTCTACAAAGGGTGTATAAATGGTTATTCTTTGTGATGTTTCCATCCTCATCAAGCTTGTTCCTGAATACCCATTTGGTTCCTATGACTTGGAATTCATCTTGTTTTGGAATAAGTTCCCAAACTTCATTCCTTTCAAATTGAATTAGCTCTTCTTGCATAACAATGCACCACTTATCACTTGAAGAGCTTCCTTTATGTTCTTGGGTTCTATCTGAGATACAAAAGCAACAGTTAGACAAAAATTATTTAGATTATGTCTAGTAGTTACCCCTTTTGATATATCTATTATGATGTTGTCCAAAGATAGTCCTCTTGGTTGTTGATAGCTTTTAGAATTAACAGCTTGAGGTGTTTCTTGAAGTTCCGGAGGATAATTCTCATTTAGATACATTTCTTCAAGAGCTTCTCTCAAGTAGTCCTCATCAGCTGCAATGGGTTTATTTGACTCAAGAGGATTTACCTCAAGGTCTTGAGACCTTTGTCGCATAGTTGGCTTATGCTTAGAAGGTTATGTTTGAGGCCTTCAACGTATAAGACGTCTTTTATCGTCAATGTGTTTCCTCCTCCAATGTCTCTGGTTCCCATTATTCTGCCTTTGTTATTATCCCCACAAGTTACAAATCCTTGCTTCTTCTTCACAAAAGAAATGAACCTTTTCTTGTCACCTGTCATGTGTCTTGAGCAACCACTGTCAAGATACCACAATGACTTCTTTAACTTAGTTGGTTCCTACAAAACAAATTAGCAAGAATTTTAGGTCCCCAATCTCAATATGGGTCCTTGGGGTTAGTTTATGCAAGTATATATCATTTCATAGCTTTAACCCATGCATATTTACCATTTGGAACACCAACATGTTTAATATTGCACTTGTTTGATGTGTGACCATGCTTCATATAATAAAAATAACACACATCACTCACTTTATTTTCAACAAAAGTTCCTTTAACAACCCAAATCTTTTGAGTTCTTCTTACCTTGGATTTATAATTTTGATGCATGTTTCTATTTTTAACATTGTTTTTATTAAAGTTTGTTTTAGCATGTGAATTAGTCTTAGTTGCCTTAGCAAGTAAATTTTCAAGTATATCAATATCAAAATATGACTTTTACATGACAAGCATTCAACAGGTTCAACAGTAGCATTTGCATCAGAAAATTTGATTTCTAAAGTACTAACTTTATTTCTTAAAACAACTTCATCATCAAGCAATTTATCATACTTCAATTTCAATTCATTGTGCTCCTTTTTTAACTTTTTATGAGCAGCATCAAGTTTTTCAGATTCATTCATCAAATCAAAGAAAGCCTTTTGTAAATCTAATTCACTAGATTCAAAGCTAGAATCACTTACTTGGCTTCCTGTATCTTCAGAATCCGCCATAAGGCATATGTTGGCTTCTTCATCTGAGTCACTTGAGCTTGTTGAGCTAGAAGCATTGTCCTCCCAAGCTATGTAAGCTTTCTTTTTCTTTTGAAATTTTCTTTCCTTCTTGTCTTCACTTTTCTTGTTCTTTGGACACTCAGAACAGCACAATCATATTTATCAACTTTAAACATCAATTTCAGCAGTCCAAGCATATGAAAAATAACTTAGTTCAGCCAAGACTGAACTCATGCAAAAATTTAATGCTAGGACTACTTCTACATGAATCTAAAGCAGAAAACAAATTAACAGTTCTAATCAAAAGAAATGAACTAAGAAATGAGTTAAATCAGCAAAGAATGAACGAGAGTATGAAACAAAACCTAAAATGAACCTATAAATGTCTAACATCATTTCCTAAACTATATATAACCAATACAAGCTTAGACTGGATAAAAGAACCTAAATCAACTCTTAAACCAAAGTTCTATGAAAGAAAACAACAAAAGGAAAAAAGAAGGTAAAAAAAGAAGTAACTATGAACCTATGCAAATCCTAATGATAGAATCAGGAACAATGAAAACAAAAAATAATTCCTAATGGCAGCTTAAAACAGTACCTAGAAAGGAAAGAACCTCAGGCAATTCCTATTTACATAAGCAATGAACAAAGAATGGTCTAAGGAATTAAAACAGAAAATTGAAACAAGATAAACAAAAAATAGAAAAAGAAAACTAGTAGGAGATTTATTTACAAAAACAATGGGAAGAAAAAAACCTAAGCAATTGATGGAATACGCTCCAAGGAAATGACAAAGACTTGAAGAAGGAAAAGATATCGAAATCCTAATCGCACCAAAAGTGAGATCAAACTCACTAGAACCTTAATCTGGACCAGAAAACATAAATTGATCAATGAAACCCTAAAAAAAAGGGGAAAACAGAAAATGAACCGATTAAGCGGTTTAAAACTATTGAACGATGAGAAAGGAAGAACGACCGGTGGAAAGACTTTTAATCGGAATAAAAGGAAGAACAACCGATGAAAGATCGTGGAAATGGTGAATAGAAGGTTTTTATCTGTTGAAAACCTAGCAAATGGTGGAAGAGGATGGATTTGTGAAGAGAAGTGAATTTTACTAATGAGATCAAGAAAACAATGGTGGATCGACGTATGGCTAATGACTGGAGACGACAGCAAGCTAGAGAGGAAACCTAGCAGATGAGAGGTGTCTAGGATGTGGAAAATGAGATGATGTTCAATGAAAGTAAAGTGAAAATGAGGATTTGGCAAAGTGTTATGCGTAGGTAAAGGCTGACGCACACAAAGGCATATGTAGCAGCGAAGGATTGACAGGTATGCTCGGAAGATGGCTAGAGGGATTCTTTGGACTCTCTAACATGCGACTTTCAAGAGAGAATTAATTCTGAGTTTCAGAAATCTATGCAAGAGAGAAGTTGAGTATTTATAGTAACCCATGCTCCTTGCAAGCTAAATTACTTGTACAATAAAATGTAAAAATACGACAAAAGAGGATTATATCAGGAAGGATTTCATTATACCCTCCCTATTAAAAGAAAAGATTTGTCCTCACATCTGGCAATCGACTATTGAAGAAGCTCCACACAGTCTTGGGAGCATGGCCATCTTAGTGTGGCCTTATTCTTTTAGATCTACTTTTCTTCCTCCTAGATGTCACACGCAGGACCGTATAATCACTCCCACACACACACACACACACATATTACACACACAAAGACACTCATACACAAATACACCAACAAACACACAGACACACAAAAACCTCCCTCCACACACACATACACATAAATACACCTACACATACACATTAACACATATATTACATACACAAACACACACTCATACACGCATAGATACACTCACTACAGACAGACAGACACACACACACACACTCACACTAAAAGACAAATATTAGACACATAAAGACACACACGTAAAACCGTATAATCACCCCCACACACATATATTACGCACACAGACACTCATACATAAACACTCCCAAACACATAAACAAACACACACACTCACAAAAAGACAAAAAAAACACACACAAACCTCCCCTCCACACACACATAGATACACCTACACATAGACATTATCACACATATATTACAAACACAAACACACACATACACAATCACATGTAACTGTATAAACAGGCACACATATCACACATAAACACGTATAATTGTATATTACCCACACAAACACTCACTCTCTCTCACAAACACACACACACATTCATGCACACACACTCACACACAAACATACACACGCACACACTCTCCCAAACATAGACACATATATTACACACACACACATACAAACAACCACCCACCTACCCACACAAACACATATTACACACATATCCCCCACACACATACAAACTAGTACACACAGACACAAACACATAAACACACACACACAGTCATGCATACACAAACACATTACAAAAACACACACATACAAACACACAAGCACATATACAAACACACGTAACTGTATAAACACAGATACAGAATCACGCACACACATATTACATACACAGACACAGAATTACTCACTCACACATATTACATACACAACACACACACGCACGCAAACTTTTACACACACAACACCCACAAACCCACCCACCCACAAATAAAGACAAACACACACACACAAACATGTATTACATACATACATTAAACAAACATACACACACTAACACTAACAAACACATATATTAGACACAAACACATAAACACACACGCGCGCACAATTATGTAAACACCCATACCCCACACACACATATTACGCACACAAAGACACTATCATACAAACATTATTTCTCTTTTTTTCTCTCTCAAACACGAAAACACACAATCACACACACACATACAAATACAAAAATAAACACATACAAACACAGATAAAAATACACACTAACTCATCCAAACAAACAAACACATACACAGATATATTACACAAACAAACGCACAAACATAAACTTAAACACACATTACACACCCACAAACACATATTAAACACCCTCCTTCCACACACACACATATTACGCATACAAAGACACTCACACACAAACTTTCAAACATAAAAACACACCCTCACAGAAAGGCAAAATAAAAAATACACGCACACAAACCCCCCTCCAAACACACAAGCACACATAGATACAAATATATATGCATATTAACACATATTCCATACAAACATAAACACATAGACACACACCTACCCATACAAACACATATAACGCACACAAACACACACATATCACCCACTTAAACACGCACAAACACACACTCATACATACACAAATACACATATTACACAAACACACGTAAATGTATAAACACAAATACACACATACACAAACACACATAACTATATAAACACAAACACATACTCTCACACAAATACACATTCACACACACACACACATACATACAAACACACACAGTGACCCCCAAAAACATGGACACATATTACACACACATACAAACTTATAACCACACACACATATCACCTAAACACATCAACACACACTCATACAAACACACATCGCACACACAAATAGATAAACACACACACACAACACACTCAAATCACAGACAATCACATACACACACTCTCTCTTAAACACGAAAACACACAAGCTAGGTATGTTAATGCTCCTATGTCTGCCAAATAATAAAAGATTCCTAGCTTGATTAATCATTTCATCAACGTTATCTAAACTAGAAGACACATATTAACTATAACAAGACATCTTTGTTTTTAAAAGTTTTCTTAATCTACAGGATGAAAAAGCTTCCACATGAGATAAATCCTAAGTAAAAGAAGTCAACCACAAGAGTTACTTATATACCAAGTCTTGCCTTGGCCATATTTGTCTTAAGTTACTTACTAATAACCCTTTAAAATACAAATCACTTTTAAAATCAAAGAACTCAACTCACGAACAAACTCAAACAATTAGCGGACTCTAATGACCCCTAAAGCGTGATCACAAAATGCAAAGACAATCAAACAATATAAAATTCTACTCCTATGGTGAGGCTTGTAACTTTGGCTAACAAGACACACTCACCTATCTAGCTATGTTAAATTTAAAAAGAGCAATCAAAGTTGCCAAGAGTTGAAAAGAGCACTAAGAACTCCTCCAAAGCACTTGGACTTTATAAAAGGCCTTTACAAACCAAAACTAAAACTAAGAATAACAGTGGACTGACACAAGCCCATTACAAATCAAATACAAAGAAAATAAAAAACATAAGCTACGCTACGGTCCACTGCTGCAACGCTTCATTAGATCAAAATGTGGCCTTCAACTAGCTCAATCTCATCATGAAGCTTGATATTCCAATCCTGCAACACAAATGAACAAGGTTGTTGTCACTTACACCCTAAACCAAACCAGTTTGCACAAAAAGATAAAGCAATCAGAACTTCCCTTCTTGTAAACTTGATGCACAAAATTGATCCTTATTGCCCTCAAATAATGTCTCAACTGATACTGCACAAACAATTCCACTAATTCAACAGATCAAACAATTCCACTAATTCAACATATCAAACAATTATAATCCTATAAGTTAGAGGCCATATAACACAATTTAAGCATATAAGAAGCATTTGATATAAAAAAAACACCCTTTTTCTTGGCTGCAAATGCTTGATATTTGTCATTAATTCAAACCTCCTTGCAATTTCAGCGCGTCCACAAGAGGTAGAGCTGTCAACTTTTTTTTTAGCCCTAAGACCAACCCTGGCCCCTTTTCTAATTGGCCCATATTTTTTGACCCACGATAAAGGGGGCTTTTCTAAAGCCCCTGGCCCCCACAGCCCCCATGAAATGGGTTGGGATTCATTTAGGGCCGGGTTAGCCCCTAACCCCCAAAATATCATATGCCAATGCATATTTTAAAAAACACTTGAACAACCAAAATAACGGAAAAGCAGGCCCATCCATCATAATATAGACAGAAATGAAGAGGGGACTGCAGGAGAATTGGGGGTAGGAAGAAGAGGGGATATGACAATACCCTTATCATGCACACAAGAACATCAGCTTGGTCAGAATTAAAATTAATCTGGCTATATCTATATACACAAATGAAAACATAACGCAATGCACTAAAAGTTGGATATGGCAAGAAATTCTCTCTACTTTTTTCTTTATTGTGATAAGAATATAGCAAGAAAACTGCTCCACTTCCGAAGGAAAACATAAGATCCACTAAAGGATGTTAAATGTACAGGGGAAGGCAGACCTCGAATGAAAAAAAAATACTAGGCAATATTAGTCACATGTTCCCTAATCATTGTTTCCAATTTCCCTGACAGCAATAGTGCAAGTAAACTCCAAAATCAAATGAGAATGCAGAGAACATACCATTTGATTCTCCTTATGTATTGACAAACTTGGAGATGTACCAGCATTAGGAGCAGTCGTTGAACCAGACATTTCATTTTGCTTTGCAGTTGCAAGGAGTTCCTCCGTCAAAGCAATGACCTGTGTAACGCAATTTTAGGGCACATATTTGGAGTTCAGTAAAACAAATAGTTTTCAGAAAATGTTTACATTATAAACCAAAATTAATGTTAAAATTCTAACTTAGGTGAATCTCAGTGTGAACATCTCATATCAGGTGAGAGGGAGAAAGCATGCTGGACACACGACAGAGAGCAAACCTGCACAAAAACCAAGATAGACGTGATGTGCATTTTGACGAGGTTGTCTTTGGTTTTTTGTTTTATGTAAGATTCACTTATTTCTTTGATCATAGTCCTCAGGCTGAGCAATTTGAATCATGTAAAGTTTGGAGTTTGATCACACCTTTATAACTCAATCCCTCCACCCACTATTTTCCTAGGTGTGGAAAAATACCCATAAAAAATAAAACAAACAATGAAGAATTTTGAGGAAAAATTATGCAGACCACATATGACAGAGTGTGACTAGCAATGCGATCATCATGTGTACATCAAGTGGTTTTTACAATCCTTACCTCTTCTTTATTACCCCAATTGTCATAGGATACATAATAACCATTTGGTGTATAAGCCTCAATTGTAGCATCATACCTGAAAATTCATAATACAACAAAATGAAAACACAATAAACATAGCTAAATGAAATGGAAAAAAAATACAGTGATAGACAAAATACCACTCCCCATCTTCACTCCAAACTGCCTGAACTTTTGTGCCAATAACAAATTTCTCTTGAAGATCAGAGCTATGCTGTTATAAGTAGTTATTGAAAGGATTAGTGACAAAACAAGTCACAGATCGATAAGATATTTCCCTACCATATATCTCCTTTTTTTTAATGTAATGAAATCATATCTCTAATATAACCAAATCATATGTCTAACAAAAGTGAAACAGCATAATAATACACCAACAATCACCAGAAAAGCATTGAGTATAGAGATATGATTAGGGTAATAGTGACAAAACAAGTCATCACATTTAGAAATTCTTTCAATCGTGGCCTCCTCAACTTCTGCCAATTTGTAATTTCATAAATAAATGTGTTGAATAAGACAAATATCTGATTTGGACTAAAATTATAAAGAGACTAAAAAATGATTATAGAAAAATTATGATTGTGATATGGGTGTGTATGTGTTAGTGAAATTCTATAAATAAGACTATTTTAAGGAAAAAGGGATACAGACTGTGGGATCCTTGTGTTTTTGTCTTGACACTCACTAATAGGTGCCTTATATTGAATTACGGTTTAACCAATAAAAAGGATTATTAGTTGTACCAATAAACAACCATTCTAACTTATAATCACTCTTTCAACCTACATTAAACACTTTACGGATATGTATTTCAAACATATATGTCGTCCAAGACACAAATTCGTTTGATGCATCACAGCAAACAGATTATTTCAATTACTTCCTCCACCACTTCTACTATTGTTAATTTTATCAATTATTAAATAAAAGAAATTAAATGAATCATGAACAGGTAGTTCTATCTATGCAAGGTTGTCAAACTTGAAGGTCTACATAGAGCAGTAGAGTTTTCAGTTATACGTTTAATTATCATAAAAACTAATATTAAAAACCTACTTACACAATACTATTAACACAACAATAATTCTACATTTTATCTCCATAAGAAAACACTAACACTATGAGGTCAATTGGAAGCAGTTGGACTTCAATATCGCAAACTTGTTTCTTGACTCAAGCTTGTTGTCAGAATTTACCACATTTTATACAGAAATGAGTTAAGACCATGGGCTAACTTACTTTCTCTACCTAGAATTGTAAACTTGCAAGAGTCTGACCAGAAAACTCAAGAGTTACACAACCTTGGTTCTGTTTTAGAATATAACATGCATTGACTTGCAGATACATATTAACGCAGGTAAATTCATCTGCATAGTTAAATTATACCCAAAAGCAGGCACACACCTAGCATATGCCAATGCATATTTTAAAAAACACTTGAACAACCAAAATAACGGAAAAGCAGGCCCATCCATCATAATATAGACAGAAATGAAGAGGGGACTGCAGGAGAATTGGGGGTAGGAAGAAGAGGGGATATGACAATACCCTTATCATGCACACAAGAACATCAGCTTGGTCAGAATTAAAATTAATCTGGCTATATCTATATACACAAATGAAAACATAACGCAATGCACTAAAAGTTGGATATGGCAAGAAATTCTCTCTACTTTTTTCTTTATTGTGATAAGAATATAGCAAGAAAACTGCTCCACTTCCGATGGAAAACATAAGATCCACCAAAAGGATGTTAAATGTACAGGGGAAGGCAGACCTCGAATGAAAAAAAAATACTAGGCAATATTAGTCACATGTTCCCTAATCATTGTTTCCAATTTCCCTGACAGCAATAGTGCAAGTAAACTCCAAAATCAAATGAGAATGCAGAGAACATACCATTTGATTCTCCTTATGTATTGACAAACTTGGAGATGTACCAGCATTAGGAGCAGTCGTTGAACCAGACATTTCATTTTGCTTTGCAGTTGCAAGGAGTTCCTCCGTCAAAGCAATGACCTGTGTAACGCAATTTTAGGGCACATATTTGGAGTTCAGTAAAACAAATGTTTTCAGAAAATGTTTACATTATAAACCAAAATTAATGTTAAAATTCTAACTTAGGTGAATCTCAGTGTGAACATCTCATATCAGGTGAGAGGGAGAAAGCATGCTGGACATCACGACAGAGAGCAAACCTGCACAAAAACCAAGATAGACGTGATGTGCAGACCACATATGACAGTGTGTGACTAGCATATGCGATCATCATGTGTACATCAAGTGGTTTTTACAATCCTTACCTCTTCTTTATTACCCCAATTGTCATAGGATACATAATAACCATTTGGTGTATAAGCCTCAATTGTAGCATCATACCTGAAAATTCATAATACAACAAAATGAAAACACAAGGATAATTGAGAAAGGAAAAGTAGAAAGAAAAAACCATAAATTAGCTTGCTAAAACCTGATTCACAACCTTCATCTGTGTTGATAAGCTCAAGACTGATATCAGAGAAGATGGTAGAATGGATTGAGGATACATCCATGAATGTAGGCCATCGGAACCTCTCACACTTTAACTCTTGAAATAACTATTCTAGAAGGTTGACTGAGACATTGCTCCATGCATAACTGACCTATATCATGAAATTTAAAAGTCAAAATAGCATTCACACAAGACAAATTGAAGAGAATGGTTCCCTGTTCAACCTATCAATCTAAGCCAAACAAGCTCTGTATATGGACAAAACAGTTTTTCATGATAAAAATAATAAAATAACTAATGTTAGCATACCATGGTTACTTAAAAATAAAAAAAGGGGTGTTATATAAAGCAATAGGTACCCTGGTTTACATAGAATGAAAACCTTGAAATCATGATATATCACATGCATGATAAATGCCTTAGTTCTATCAAGGAATCTATCACAACAACAAATGTCAATGATTTTTAAAATGTTTCACCCACAGGTGCATCTATCAGCATTGACCATAAAATCAAAATATCTTCCTTAAAATGCCTAAGGAAACCTAAAATACCACACCTTTTCAATATATATACCACAAATCCCAGAAAAAGCTTTTTAATTCAGTCAGGTGCAATTACTTCATCATATGCACTTAAGACTCACCAGTTCACAGATGATGATACAAATCGCAATTACTTCTGGCCAATTAAATTGCATTCAGACAAGAAATTTCCTAAAACAGGGTGCCCATCAGCCAAATCAGCAGTTTTGTCATTAGCATAATGTTCTTCCGGTGCAGCTAGTCCTCTTAATGCTTGATGTTCCAATCCTGCAACACAAATGAACAAGGTTGTTGTCACTTACACCCTAAACCAAACCAGTTTGCACAAAAAGATAAAGCAATTAGAACTTCCCTTCTTGTAAACTTGATGCACAAAATTGATCCTTATTGCCCTTAAATAATGTTTCAACCGATACTGCACAAACAATTCCACTAATTCAACAGATCAAACAATTCCACTAATTCAACATATCAAACAATTATAATCCTATCAGTTACAGGCCATATAACACAATTTAAGCATATAAGAAGCATTTGATATAAAAGAAACTCCCTTTTTCTTGGCTGCACATGCTTGATATTTGTCATTAATTCAAACCTCCTTGCAATTTCAGCACGTCCACAAGAGGTAGAGCTGTCAACTTTTTTTTTAGCCCTAAGGCCAACCCTGGCCCCTTTTCCAATTGGCCCATATTTTTTGACCCACGATAGAGGGGGCTTTTCTAAAGCCCCTGGCCCCCACAGCCCCCATGAAATGGGTTGGGATTCATTTAGGGCCGGGTTAGCCCCTAACCCCCAAAATATCATGTTTTTTTTTTCGAACGCTAGTATTCTTGTTTACTCTGAAAAAAACACTTCGCTGCTCTGGAACGCTCGACGGCAACATCAACCTTGCAAGAACTACAAAATCCAGTTCGACCCTTTTCTTAATCACCCTTGTCGATTTCACACTGAGGTACTCATTTTATATACCTGTTCATGAACATGTTTAATTTATATTATCTTCTTATTCATGAACAAATCTCTTACTATTTCTTCTTCCGATACTGGTGATTTATAACTTCATCCCCAACTCCAACTTTGATTTCTATGTTTCTTATTCTTTTGATGTTTGTTTTGTTGGGTGTTTTTTCCTGTTTGATGTTAATGTAATTAATTTAATATCTTTGCATGTTTGTGTTTTCAAGGATGTAGGTTCTGGGAAAGTTGTTAAAGAACTTCTTGTTCAAGAATTTAACTGTGTGCTTGCTTCATCCAATTTTTGTGTTAAAAGTTGAAATAAGTTTGCTACCGTTCTGTGTTTGTTTTCATTATGAAAGATGTAGTTAACTTAAGCATATTTTCCTATCTGCTCTATACAGTAGGATTAATCATTGCTTTTCTAAATATTAGATGGAGGAACTCCTGTGTATGAATGTATGAGCTAAGAGATGAAATAAACTCTTAAGAATTTTTCCATACTTCTATCTCAAGTCCCCCTTTACAATTATCTAAAAATATCTTTTTTGGCTCCGATCATGAAAGTATAAGAGAACCAATAACCAAAACCAAAAGAATATTTTACGTATTTATGAGTAAAAGAAAAACAACGAAAAACGTACCATTTCAATTATAACTAAATTGAACAAATAGAATAATATGAGAAGCAAAGAAACATACAGTGTAGATGATATCAAAAGCTTGATAGTCCTTAATAACAAAGCCAGCAATTTAGTATGAGCTTCATGCTCTATTAGGTGAAGAAGACCTACACATCAATGGAAAAGAGACAAAAAGTGTAAAATTATGCAAAATATGTAAATAAATAATGAAGAGACAAGAAAAAAAATCAAAAGCATATAACAAATTGTTAGGATATTTATCATGATTATATTGTGTCTAGGGTTATTGTAATTATCAAGATTATATTGTGTCTAGGATTACCCTAATTATCATGTACCCTTGTATCAATTTATTCTTATAAATAGAAGATTATGAGAGGGGTCTATTAAGGCCTCTAGAATTATTTTAGAGTTTAATTCTCAAGTCAGATGTCTATAAGCCACAATCTATTCAATAAGTTATGGCAAATGTTATAGATACCTCTATGAAGTTCCAGTAAAATCTTGCCAAGGGAGCTAGAAAGTGCCATAAAACATCCAAATTTGTTAGACTCCTTATATTCAGCTACTTGTAGGAAAATCGAAGACAGACCATCCATCATGGTCATTAGGGTGGTTGCAGATGCCATACGTGCCTGAGTGACACAAACAACCTTTTCTTAGCCAAGAAATCAAGAACGCCAATAAAACCACAACCCTTGTTCATGCGAGGTGAGGGGGATAATTGAGCATTATCTGAAGGGTAAAATTAATTAGCTACATGCATATGAAAGGAGATGCATCTGGAAGTTGAAAAATGAACAAAATTGCACACTACATAAAACATGCCAAAGGAAAGTTTGTTACAATAGAGTTGAATTAATGCCAATAAACTATCATTACATTCAAGAAAAATTGTTATAGAAGGAAATTGGTATTGGGTTTGTCGGATCCATTGATCAACTTTTTTTGCTTGAGGGACTATTAGAATAACTTCAAAATAGGTTAAGTAAGCTTTATTCAAAGTTGTTTTGGGTAATACCTATTTGTACCTACGATTACTTATCATTTACACTTTCCTTTCTCATCATTGTATCAAAGATATGTTGTAAATAAATATGAGCACCAGAGGGAGACATTTGCAAGCTCTTAAAAGTATATTGTTCTCCCTTTGCTTATATTCTCAAGTCTCGATGAAGGCAATGGAGATGAACATCTAGGAAGACTACAGCTTGTGAAAAATAGTTAATAAACTATGCACAGGATGAAGTTACAATGAGCAAGTAGAACATCACAAAGTTAGTGATGAGTAAAGGAGGGATACACACTCCTTGAAAGTGGATTTTAAGTCTAATTCAACCTTACAAAATCAGCTTAGAAAGTGAGTTTTGTATTCATTTATATACTATAACTTGGGCATATCTTTAATTAATAAAAGATCTCTAACTGACACTATAAGGTCTACACAACAACCATTGTTTCAAAATTGCTACAAATCAAGGCCCAAGATCACCAAAGTTTATAGAAGAGCGAGGCTAAGTGTAGGTGTAAAGCAAGAAAATGAGAATCGGGGCACCTAAGTGAAATTAAAGGGAACAAAAGTGTAACTAGTAGACGAGCTGGGAAAATGTTGATGAGCAGTGAATGTACTGAGAAAATAAGCAATAAGCAACGAAGGGTGTATTTGTTGGGAGCGGAGATATGGTTAAGTTGTGAGAGACTTGGCCTCATTGAAGCATAGAACTGCTTCATTTTTCTTCTTCAACACTTCAGACTTTCATCTAAATAGTTGGGTTTTCATTTCGCTCTTGTCTCTGATTTTCAATCCTTATAAGTTGGTAATGAACAGGGCACCCAATTTTATCTTATAATTCCAAGTTCTGATTAAAATAACTACAACTAACAAGCCAGAATAACATCATATAGGACATGTGTGCACTAAAACATTATGTCAAAATATGTGACCATAAAAATTCAAATAGAAATTTAGAACAAGACATCTATACACACAGGAATCAAGGTCATTGTCATTTACCTTCAAACAAGGATCAAACAGCAAGCATGTCATTAAAGTTGCATCATGCATCCTATGAAAATACAAATTTAAAAAAAAAAAAACAGTTAGAAAACAACATCAAATGGAGAAAAATATTAGTTTGATTGCATTCACCAAAGGAGGAAGGTTGGGCCATACATTGCTTGTAGTGCATCACTGGTTGGCAAAAGCAAGGACCATTGCATGGATAAAGATTTCGAATCAGCTTGACAAAGATCCTTCCCATCCCAACAAATAAAAGAATAATAAGAAAAAGAATAATCAATCACCACAAAGTTAGCAAAGCTTATAAGTCATAGATGATGTCATCCAAGCAAGTTAAACAATAAAGACAAAAAATTATATATTTATCTTTTCCTTTTAAGTTATTGGAGCAAGAAAGGGTAGCCAAAACTCAAAATTTGGAATAGGTTTTTCTTCCTATTGAAAATGTCTGGAAAATTAAGGAAGAAGAAATTGGTTCTCTGGCCTTTGAAAATGTAAAAGGAAACAATTACATTGTGCTCTCGAAAGTGATTCTAATTTTTTACATTAAATCATGGAAGTGATTCTAACAAGACATTGGAGGAAGTCACCAGAGAAGATCTCAAATAAAATACTTGAACTATGTAAGAACAAAAGAATTACTTTATTGATAACTATCACACACAAGTTACATTTTGATCTTCTCTATTTGTAATAATCAAAACCTTTAAAATAAGGAAATAAAAATATACAAAAAATGAATAGAAAGATTCCAAAGATATTTTTTCCTAATTACTAAGAAAATAATGAGAAATTTCTATCCTAAAAGCTACGATTTAAAACAAACAATATTCATAAAATCTTGGTTTTTATCCATCCCAAATGGAATTTTGTTATCAACATAACCAACCTCACCTGGTGCGAAAAGGCTTGTTGAATTGGTTTATAACCAGTGTTATCAGTATTCGGATAACAAAAATATCAGAGATCCCAAAAATCTTTTATAAAGTTATAATGGAAATCATATCGGGTTATGACGAAAACATTGCTGCCCAAAGAAATATAATACATGCATTTAAAATAAAGTACAAAAATATAATTATAATGCAAAATAGGTCTATTATGTGTGTTGAAATGTAATGTTCTTTATTATTATTAATATTTATGCAGGGGAATTTTCTATTAGAGTTTTTAGGAGCTTCCCGACCTTTAGGTATTCTGAACTATTGTCTCCTATAAATGCAATAGTATGTTGTATCAGAAGTTTAAGTGAAAATAAACCCTTTTAGCTATTCTCAACTCTTTTAAGTATGGGATGTTTTTGAAATGCCTTGGCCATTGGCCATTATTATTGCTAGAAAATAGGTATACTTTCAGAAAATATAGAAATGGAGAAGAAACAAAAAATTAAAAATGCAGGTGGTATTTGACAATATAATTTGAAAAAAAAACATTCTTGGGCGGCGGTGGTGGCGGTAAAAAGTGAGGCAAAGGGAAGTGTGGCTAAAGAAGAAGAGAGGGGTGTTCAGGGTATTAGGTTGAATGTTTTTATTAGGCCTGGCCCAATTTTTTTAACTGTATCAGTAGGGTTTTAAACCCAACAAAAGACAAAACTAACACAGCAGTCTCCAATTAGGGTTTCTTCTCTGATTTCCTCTCCATGCTACTCCCTTTCTTACTTCTCCATGCCGCTGCCCCACCTTTTCCACCATACTCATTCCACTTCCACCATATATATCTCTGCACTGAACTGATCTAAGGTAAACATATATATCTCTGCACTAAACTGATCTAAGGTTTTCAAAATTAATGCCAAGACTACTTCTACACGAATCTAAAGCAGAAAACACAATTAAAAGTTCTAATCCAAAGAAATGAAACTAAGAAATGAGTTATATCAGCAAAGACTGAATGAGAGTATGAAACAGAACCTAAAGTAAACCTAGAAATGTCTAACATCATCTCCTAAACTACATACAAGCTAAGACTGGAAAAGAGAACTTAAAACCAATGTTCTACGAAAAAAAACAACAAAACCAAAAAAGAAGATAAGAAAAGAAGTAACTATGAACCTATGCAAATCCTAAAGGAAAAACAATTCCTAATGGCAGCTTAAAAAGGAACCTAGAAATGAAAGAACCTAAAGAAATTCCTATTTACACAAGCAATGACCAAAGAATAGTCTAAGGAATTAAAGTAGAAAATGAACAAGAAAAACAAAAAAAGAAAAAGAAAAAGAAAACTAGCACGAGCTCTATTTACAAAAACACAATGGAAAGAAAAAACCTAAGCAATCCTAGAAACAACTTAATGAATCCTAAAAGCAGAAGAAATTGCCCTCCTGGACAGGGAAAACTAGAATGAAAACAAAGACTCAAACTACAAAATGAAAGACCAAAAACAAAACTCAAAAACAATTAAAAGACTAAACGCAAACAAGGAACACTAGACTTGTTCACAACTCAACCTATCCTGCCAATTCAATCATTTTCCAGCTATTTCCTCAATGAGAACTGCACAATCATATTTCTCAACTTTAAACAACAGTTTCAGCAGTCCAAGCATTTGAAAAACATCTTAATTCAGTCAAGACTGAACTCAGATGCAAAAACTTAATGCCCGAACTACTTCTACATGAATCTAAAGCAGATAACACAATTAACAGTTCTAATCCAAAGAAATGAAACTAAAAAATGAGTTATATCAGCAAAGACTGAATGAGAGTATGAAACAGAACCTAAAGTGAACCTAGAAATGTCTAACATCATCTCCTAAACTATATACAAGCTAAGACTGGAAAAGAGAACTTAAAACAACTCTTAAACCAAAGTTCTACGAAAAAAAAAACAACAAAACGAAAAAAGAAGATAAGAAAAGAAGTAACTATGAACCTATGCAAATCCTAAAGGAAAAACAATTCCTAATGGCAGCTTAAAAAGGAACCTAGAAATGAAAGAATCTAAAGAAATTCCTATTTACACAAGCAATGACCAAAGAATGGTCTAAGGAATTAAAGTAGAAAATTGAACAAGAAAAACAAAAAAAAAAAGAAAAAGAAAACTAGCACAAGCTCTATTTACAAAAACACAATGGAAAGAAAAAAACCTAAGCAATCCTAGAAACAACTTAATGAATCCTAAAAGCAGGAAAAGAAATAAGCACTCACAAATCAAAATTAAGAATGACTATTTAAAAAGAAATTGCCCTCCTGGACAGGGAAAACTAGAATGAAAACAAAGACTCAAACTACAAAATGAAAGACCAAAAACAAAACTCAAAAACAATTAAAAGACTAAACGCAAACAAAGAACACTAGACTTGTTCACAACTCAACCTATCCTGCCAATTCAATCATTTTCCAGCCATTTCCTCAATCAGAACTGCACAATCATATTTCTCAACTTTAAACAATAGTTTCAGCAGTCCAAGCATTTGAAAAACATCTTAATTCAGTCAAGACTGAACTCAGATGCAAAAAATTAATGCCAGGGCTACTTCTACACGAATCTAAAGCAGAAAACACAATTAAAAGTTCTAATCAAAAGAAATGAAACTAAGAAATGAGTTATATCAGCAAAGACTGAATGAGAGTATGAAACAGAACCTAAAGTGAACCTAGAAATGTGTAACATCATCTCCTAAACTATATACAAGCTAAGACTAGAAAAGAGAACTTAAAACAACTCTTAAACCAAACTTCTACGAAAAAAAATAACAAAACGAAAAAAGATAAGAAAAGAAGTACCTATGAACCTATGCAAATCCTAAAGGAAAAACAATTCCTAATGGCAGCTTAAAAAGGAACCTAGAAATGAAAGAACCTAAAGAAATTCCTATTTACACAAGCAATGACCAAAGAATGGTCTAAGGAATTAAAGTAGAAAATTCAACAAGAAAAACAAAAAAAAAAAGAAAAAGAAAACTAGCACGAGCTCTATTTACAAAAACACAATGGAAAGAAAAAAACCTAAGCAATCCTAGAAACAACTTAATGAATCCTAAAAGCAGAAGAAATTGCCCTCCTGGCCAGCGAAAACTAGAATGAAAACAAAGACTCAAACTACAAAATGAAAGACCAAAAACAAAACTCAAAAACAATTAAAAGACTAAACGCAAACAAGGAACACTAGACTTGTTCACAACTCAAACTATCCTGCCAATTCAATCATTTTCCAGCTATTTCCTCAATCAGAACTGCACAATCATATTTCTCAACTTTAAACAAAAGTTTCAGCAGTCCAAGCATATGAAAAACATCTTAATTCAGTCAAGACTGAACTCAGATGCAAAAAATTAATGCCCGAACTACTTCTACATGAATCTAAAGCAGATAACACAATTAACAGTTCTAATCCAAAGAAATGAAACTAAAAAATGAGTTATATCAGCAAAGACTGAATGAGAGTATGAAACAGATCCTAAAGTGAACCTAGAAATGTCTAACATCATCTCCTAAACTATATACAAGCTAAGACTGGAAAAGAGAACGTAAAACAAGTCTTAAACCAAAGTTCTACGAAAAAAAAAAAACAACAAAACGAAAAAAGAAGATAAGAAAAGAAGTAACTATGAACCTATGCAAATCCTAAAGGAAAAACAATTCCTAATGGCAGCTTAAAAAGGAACCTAGAAATGAAATAATCTAAAGAAATTCCTATTTACACAAGCAATGACCAAAGAATGGTCTAAGGAATTAAAGTAGAAAATTGAACAAGAAAAACAAAAAAAAAACGAAAAACAAAACTAGCACGAGCTCTATTTACAAAAACACAATGGAAAGAAAAAAACCTAAGCAATCCTAGAAACAACTTAATGAATCCGAAAAGCAGCAAAAGAAATAAGCACTCACAAATCAAAATTAAGAATGACTATTTGAAAAGAAATTGCCCTCCTGGACAAGGAAAACTAGAATGAAAACAAAGACTCAAACTACAAAATGAAAGACCAAAAACTAAACTCAAAAACAATTAAAAGACTAAACGCAAACAAGGAACACTAGACTTGTTCACAACTCAACCTATCCTTTCAATTCAATCATTTTCCAGCCATTTCCTCAATCAGAACTGCACAATCATATTTCTCAACTTTAAACAATAGTTTCAGCAGTCCAAGCATTTGAAAAACATCTTAATTCAGTCAAGACTGAACTCAGATGCAAAAAATTAATGCCAGGACTACTTCTACACGAATCTAAAGCAGAAAACACAATTAAAAGTTCTAATCAAAAGAAATGAAACTAAGAAATGAGTTATATCAGCAAAGACTGAATGTGAGAGTATGAAACAGAACCTAAAGTGAACCTAGAAATGTCTAACATCATCTCCTAAACTATATACAAGCTAAGACTAGAAAAGAGAACTTAAAACAACTCTTAAACCAAAGTTCTACGAAAAAAATAACAAAAAAAGATAAGAAAAGAAGTAACTATGAACCTATGCAAATCCTAAAGGAAAAACAATTCCTAATGGCAGCTTAAAAAGAACCTAAAGAAATTCCTATTTACACAAGCAATGACCAAAGAATGGTCTAAGGAATTAAAGTAGAAAATTGAACAAGAAAAACAAAAAAAAAAGAAAAAGAAAACTAGCACGAGCTCTATTTACAAAAACACAATGGAAAGAAAAAAACCTAAGCAATCCTAGAAACAACTTAATGAATCCTAAAAGCAACAAAAGAAATAAGCACTCACAAATCAAAACTAAGAATGACTATTTAAAAAGAAATTGCCCTCCTGGACTGGGAAAACTAGAATGAAAACAAAGACTCAAACTACAAAATGAAAGACAAAAAACACAACTCAAAAACAATTAAAAGACTAAACGCAAACAAGGAACACTAGACTTGTTCACAACTCAACCTATCCTGCCAATTCAATCATTTTCCAGCTATTTCCTCAATCAGAACTGCACAATCATATTTCTCAACTTTAAACAACAGTTTCAGCAGTCCAAGCATATGAAAAACATCTTAATTCAGTCAAGACTGAACTCAGATGCAAAAAATTAATGCCCGAACTACTTCTACATGAATCTAAAGCAGATAACACAATTAACAGTTCTAATCCAAAGAAATGAAACTAAAAAATGAGTTATATCAGCAAAGACTGAATGAGAGTATGAAACAGATCCTAAAGTGAACCTAGAAATGTCTAACATCATCTCCTAAACTATATACAAGCTAAGACTGGAAAAGAGAACTTAAAACAACTCTTAAACCAAAGTTCTACGAAAAAAAAACAACAAAACGAAAAAAGAACATAAGAAAAGAAGTAACTATGAACCTATGCAAATCCTAAAGGAAAAACAATTCCTAATGGCAGCTTAAAAAGGAACCTAGAAATGAAAGAATCTAAAGAAATTCCTATTTACACAAGCAATGACCAAAGAATGGTCTAAGGAATTAAAGTAGAAAATTGAACAAGAAAAACAAAAAAAAAACGAAAAACAAAACTAGCACGAGCTCTATTTACAAAAACACAATGGAAAGAAAAAAACCTAAGCAATCCTATAAACAACTTAATGAATCCGAAAAGCAGCAAAAGAAATAAGCACTCACAAATCAAAATTAAGAATGACTATTTAAAAAGAAATTGCCCTCCTGGACAAGGAAAACTAGAATGAAAACAAAGACTCAAACTACAAAATGAAAGACCAAAAACTAAACTCAAAAACAATTAAAAGACTAAACGCAAACAAGGAACACTAGACTTGTTCACAACTCAACCTATCCTTTCAATTCAATCATTTTCCAGCCATTTCCTCAATCAGAACTGCACAATCATATTTCTCAACTTTAAACAATAGTTTCAGCAGTCCAAGCATTTGAAAAACATCTTAAATCAGTCAAGACTGAACTCAGATGCAAAAAATTAATGCCAGGACTACTTCTACACGAATCTAAAGCAGAAAACACAATTAAAAGTTCTAATCAAAAGAAATGAAACTAAGAAATGAGTTATATCAGCAAAGACTGAATGAGAGTATGAAACAGAACCTAAAGTGAACCTAGAAATGTCTAACATCATCTCCTAAACTATATACAAGCTAAGACTAGAAAAGAGAACTTAAAACAACTCTTAAACCAAAGTTCTACGAAAAAAAATAACAAAACGAAAAAAGATAAGAAAAGAAGTAACTATGAACCTATGCAAATCCTAAAGGAAAAACAATTCCTAATGGCAGCTTAAAAAGGAACCTAGAAATGAAAGAACCTAAAGAAATTCCTATTTACACAAGCAATGACCAAAGAATGGTCTAAGGAATTAAAGTAGAAAATTGAACAAGAAAAACAAAAAAAAAAAGAAAAAGAAAACTAGCACGGGCTCTATTTACAAAAACACAATGGAAAGAAAAAAACCTAAGCAATCCTAGAAACAACTTAATGAATCCTAAAAGCAGCAAAAGAAATAAGCACTCACAAATCAAAATTAAGAATGACTATTTAAAAAGAAATGGCCCTCCTGGACAGGGAAAACTAGAATGAAAACAAAGACTCAAACTACAAAATGAAAGACCAAAAACAAAACTCAAAAATAATTAAAAGACTAAACGCAAACAAGGAACACTATACTTGTTCACAACTCAACCTATCCTGCCAATTCAATCATTTTCCAACTATTTCCTCAATCAAAACTGCACAATCATATTTCTTAACTTTAAACAACAGTTTCAGCAGTCCAAGCATTTGAAAAACATCTTAGTTCAGTCAAGACTGAACTCAGATGCAAAAAATTAATGCCCGAACTACTTCTACATGAATCTAAAGCAGATAACACAATTAACAGTTCTAATCCAAAGAAATGAAACTAAGAAATGAGTTATATCAGCAAAGACTGAATGAGAGTATGAAACAGATCCTAAAGTGAACCTAGAAATGTCTAACATCATCTCCTAATCTATATACAAGCTAAGACTGGAAAAGAGAACTTAAAACAACTCTTAAACCAAAGTTCTACGAGAAAAAAACAACAAAACGAAAAAAGAAGATAAGAAAAGAAGTAACTATGAACCTATGCAAATCCTAAGGGAAAAACAATTCCTAATGGCAGCTTAAAAAGGAACCTAGAAATGAAAGAATCTAAAGAAATTCCTATTTACACAAGCAATGACCAAAGAATGGTCTAAGGAATTAAAGTAGAAAATTGAACAAGAAAAACAAAAAAAAAAGAAAAAGAAAACTAGCACGAGCTCTATTTACAAAAACACAATGAAAAGAAAAAAACCTAAGCAATCCTAGAAACAACTTAATGAATCCGAAAAGCAGCAAAAGAAATAAGCACTCACAAATCAAAATTAAGAATGACTATTTAAAAAGAAATTGCCCTCCTGGACAGGGAAAACTAGAATCAAAACAAAGACTCAAACTACAAAATGAAAGACCAAAAACTAAACTCAAAAACAATTAAAAGACTAAACGCAAACAAGGAACACTAGACTTGTTCACAACTCAAGCTATCCTGCCAATTCAATCATTTTCCAGCCATTTCCTCAATCAGAACTGCACAATCATATTTCTCAACTTTAAACAATAGTTTCAGCAGTCCAAGCATTTGAAAAACATCTTAATTCAGTCAAGACTGAACTCAGATGCAAAAAATTAATGCCAGGACTACTTCTACACGAATCTAAAGCAGAAAACACAATTAAAAGTTCTAATCAAAAGAAATGAAACTAAGAAATGAGTTATATCAACAAAGACTGAATGAGAGTATGAAACAGAACCTAAAGTGAACCTAGAAATGTCTAACATCATCTCCTAAACTATATACAAGCTAAGACTGGAAAAGAGAACTTAAAACAGCTCTTAAACCAACGTTCTACGAAAAAAAATAACAAAACGAAAAAAGATAAGAAAAGAAGTAACTATGAACCTATGCAAATCCTAAAGGAAAACCAATTCCTAATGGCAGCTTAAAAAGGAACCTAGAAATGAAAGAACCTAAAGAAATTCCTATTTACACAAGCAATGACCAAAGAATGGTCTAAGGAATTAAAGTAGAAAATTGAACAAGAAAAACAAAAAAAAAAGAAAAAGAAAACTAGCACGAGCTCTATTTACAAAAACACAATGGAAAGTAAGCAATCCTAGAAACAACTTAATGAATCCTAAAAGCAGCAAAAGAAATAAGCACTCACAAATCAAAATTAAGAATGACTATTTAAAAAGAAATGGCCCTCCTGGACAGGGAAAACTAGAATGAAAACAAAGACTCAAACTACAAAATGAAAGACCAAAAACAAAACTCAAAAACAATTAAAAGACTAAACGCAAACAAGGAACACTAGACTTGTTCACAACTCAACCTATCCTGCCAATTCAATCATTTTCCAACTATTTCCTCGATCAGAACTGCACAATCATATTTCTCAACTTTAAACAACAGTTTCAGCAGTCCAAGCATTTGAAAAACATCTTAATTCAGTCAAGACTGAACTCAGATGCAAAAAATTAATGCCCGAACTACTTCTACATGAATCTAAAGCAGATAACACAATTAACAGTTCTAATCCAAAGAAATGAAACTAAGAAATGAGTTATATCAACAAAGACTGAATGAGAGTATGAAACAGATCCTAAAGTGAACCTAGAAATGTCTAACATCATCTCCTAAACTATATATAACCTATACAAGCTAAAAACTGGATAAAAGAACTAAAACAACTCTTAAACCAAAGTTCTACGAAAGAAAACAACAAAAGGAAAAGAGAAGATAAGAAAACAAGTAACTATGAACCTATGCAAATCATAACAATAGAAACAGGAACGATGAAAACGAAAAACAATTCCTAATGCCAACTTAAACAGAACCTAGAAAGGAAAGAACCTAAAGCAATTCCTATTTACAGAAGCAATGAACAAAGAATGGTCTAAGGAATTAAACCAGAAAATTGAAACAAGAAAAACAAAAAAATAGAAAAGGAAAACTAGTACAAGCTCTATGTACAAAAACAATGGAAAGAAAAGAACCTAAGCAATCCTAGAAACAACTTAATGAATCCTAAAAGCAACAAAAGAAATAAGGGTTTACAAATCAAAATTTAGAATGACTATTTACAAAGAAACTGCCCTACTGAGCAGGGAAAACTAAAAGGAAAACAAAGACGGTATTGCTGGCAGGAATTCCATGCGACGAACACGGGGGCCATTCGGGTGTTTTTAGGACGTAGAGAAGGTTATCTCAATCTTTATACTGGAAAGGGATGAAGGGGGCGATGACCGACTACGTAGCTAGTTGTTTGGTGTTCCAGCAGAACAAGTATTGGGCTGCTTCTCCACAGGTTGCAACCTTTGCCCATACCTCACGCCATGTGGGAGGAGGTGAGTATGGATTTCATAACTAAGTTACCCAAGTCCCAAGGTTTCGACGCGATTCTAGTTGTGGTCGACAGGCTAAGCATGTACAACCATTTTATATTGTTGAAGCACCGATACTGGCGAAGAGGGTGGCAAAATTATTTGTAAAGGAAGTGGTCCGCTTACACGGGATTCGCGTTTCCATTGTGAGTTATAGGGATCCGCTGTTCTTAAGAGTCCTTTGGAAAGAATTATTTAGGTTGCAAGGAACTCAGCTCAGGATGAGCACTACTTATCATCCTGAGTCTGATGGGCAAACCGAAGTCATTAACAGGATTCTGGAGGGCTATCTACGTTGTTTCTATTCAGAATAGCCAAAGAGTTGGAGTAAGGTGTTGCCTTGGGCTGAATATTGGTACAATACCAGCTATTAGAGTGCAGCACGGTGCACATCCTTTGAGACTGTGTATGGGAGAGCTCCACCGTCCATCAGCATATTTATACCAGGGGAGACACCAGTTGAAGCGGTGGCCCAGGATTTGTTGACTAGGGATGAAGCGATCAAATTGCTGAAGTTTCATCTAAATAGGGTGCAGGAGTTAATGGTGCAGCAGGCTAATAAAAACAGATGTCCAGCAGATATAGGTGTGGAGGACTGGGTTTATTTGAAGATTCGTCCTCACAAGCAATCGTCAATGTCTTCGAGGTTGCACCCAAAGCTGGCAGCTCGTTACTACGGGCCTTTCAAAGTAATCCAAAAAGTGGGGGAAGTGGCATTCAGGATCTAGCTGCCGGAGACGGCTTGTATACACCCGAATTTTCATGTTTCCCAACTCAAGAAGGTTATTGGAGATCAGCAGGTAGAGAAGGAATTACCTCAGAATTACAAGTAAAGGGGCCTGCCTTTCAACCGATATGCATTTTGGAAAGGAGGCAAGTCAAGCAAGGAAAAGACCTGGTGCAACAGGTGCTAGTGGAATGGCAAGAAGGGGGACAGGAGTGCGCCACTTGGGAAGATCAGAGTACGATGGCCGACCAATACCCCGAATTCAACCTTGGGGACAAGGTTGCTAAAGAAGGGGGGAACGTTAGGAGTTGGGAAGTGTATGTGCGAAGGAATAAAAAGGGATGCCTAACTGTTTGGGGCAGTTAGGAGGCGCGGGGTTTTAGCTTTGTATAAATAGCTAATTGAGTAGTTGTACAGAGTTAGTTGTTTGTTTGTAAAGAATCTACAGGAACTATTATTCCTGAGAGGGGGAGGTTAAGCTCTCATCGTCATACACTCTGTATTCTTTCATATCAATACCACAGTTGATCATTCTTTCTTCTGTTGTTTGCGTGAGTGCCTAATAGTGTGAGTAAGTGGGTTTTTTATAAAGGAACCTAACAAAAAACTTGTTCAAATGGGTCACACATCAAAAATTGATCTTTTTAATTTTTATATAAAAAATCATATTTTCTATTATATTATTTACTATACTACCTAAGATTATACAAACTAACAGAAAAAACATATATCTACAATCAAGAAGAAAGGAAAGAAATGATCTTATTGGTTTTTCTCCATGCTTAGCTCCTCTGCGCACAATCTCCATTGTTGCATTGCATTTCTCCTCTTTAGCTCTCTGCTGCAGTAATAACAACTCTCCATCAAAGGATGGTATATGTGGATTCTGTGCGTACAACACACCTTGCTGCAGCAACCAAAGCTCTTCTGTGCCTTCAGCATATGCAGCCTCCTTCAAATAAGAATATGCAATAAGTGTATCATCAATCTCAACAGATTTATCAGCTGCATCATCCAAATCAAAGTTAATATGAACAATTGAATCATCAAACTGTGAAGAATTTTCAAGAGTGAAATTAGAGTCATCCATCAGATCATCATGCAATTCATCAGAAGTTAATGTAATTTAGATGAAGTACCTCTTTATTCTATGGAAACAAGAATATTAAACGAACTTAACCACTATTCAATATCAACTAGTCCTAAATCAACCCATATAAGAGACTATAATACAATCACTAATCCAAAAACTTAAGGCAATAGGTTTGTGGGTCTCTATACTTATTTGTTACTCAAATTTTTCATTACTACTCAATGTGAGACTCCAAATCAAACTCGAATCCCAAACATTACCATGTATAAAGCACTTAAGAAATGTAGGAATATTTGACTATAACCATATACTCTCTAGAATATAATTTAAGAACATTGACTCGTGTCATGGCATTGGTATATAGATGTGGTCAACCAATACAGATCCCCCAAACAAGACATTCATAATGTTGTTAAACAATCAAGTTAAATCTTAAACTCAATATCAAAACTCTTTCCGTAAACTCTCGAGTTAACTCAAACAAGCTAGTGAAGAAGCCAGTATAAATTGGCCTTAACACACTTAATAATTGTGATTTGCCTGTTTTCTTTATTATAATGTGGAAATATTGAATTATTGTTGTTAAAGGAGTATTTTTATGTTTGTATGCCATTAATAGATTTTTTAATATTAGTATTAATTTTATATTAGCAAAACTCTTGCCAGTTGAATCTACAAATTGATTTTAAAAAAGCTTCACGAGCTTATGTAAAGTTTGGAGTTTGATCACACCTTTATAACTCAATCCCTCCACCCACTATTTTCCTAGGTGTGGAAAAATACCCATAAAAAGAAAACAAACAATGAAGAATTTTGAGGAAAAATTATGCAGACCACATATGACAGTGTGTGACTAGCAATGCGATCATCATGTGTACATCAAGTGGTTTTTACAATCCTTACCTCTTCTTTATTACCCCAATTGTCATAGGATACATAATAACCATTTGGTGTATAAGCCTCAATTGTAGCATTATACCTGAAAATTCATAATACAACAAAATGAAAACACAATAAACATAGCTAAATGAAATGGAAAAAAAATACAATGATAGACAAAATACCACTCCCCATCTTCACTCCAAACTGCCTGAACTTTTGTGCCAATAACATATTTCTCTTGAAGATCAGAGCTATCCAGCTGTTATAAGTAGTTATTGAAAGGATTAGTGACAAAACAAGTCACAGATCGATAAGATATTTCCCTACCATATATCTCCTTTTTTTTTAATGTAATGAAATCATATCTCTAATATAACCAAATCATATGTCTAACAAAAGTGAAACAACATAATAATACACCAACAATCACCAGAAAAGCATTGAGTATAGAGATATGATTAGGGTAATAGTGACAAAACAAGTCATCACATTTAGAAATTCTTTCAATCGTGGCCTCCTCAACTTCTGCCAATTTGTAATTTCATAAATAAGTGTGTTGAATAAGACAAATATCTGATTTGGACTAAAATTATAAACAGACTAAAAAATGATTATAAAAAAATTATGATTGTGATATGAGTGTGTATGTGTTAGTGAAATTCTATAAATAAGACTATTTTAAGGAAAAAGGGATACAGACTGTGGGATCCTTGTGTTTTTGTCTTGACACTCACTAATAGGTGCCTTATATTGAATTACGGTTTAACCAATAAAAAGGATTATTAGTTGTACCAATAAACAACCATTCTAACTTATAATCACCCTTTCAACCTACATTAAACACTTTACGGATATGTATTTCAAACATATATGTCGTCCAAGACACACATTCGTTTGATGCATCACAGCAAACAGATTATTTCAATTACTTCCTCCACCACTTCTACTATTGTTAATTTTATCAATTATTAAATAAAAGAAATTAAATGAATCATGAACAGGTAGTTCTATCTATGCAAGGTTGTCAAACTTGAAGGTCTACATAGAGCAGTAGAGTTTTCAGTTATACGTTTAATTATCATAAAAACTAATATTAAAAACCTACTTACACAATACTATTAACACAACAATAATTCTACATTTTATCTCCATAAGAAAACACTAACACTATGAGGCCAATTGGAAGCAGTTGGACTTCAATATCGCAAACTTGTTTCTTGACTCAAGCTTGTTGTCAGAATTTACCACATTTTATACAGAAATGAGTTAAGACCATGGGCTAACTTACTTTCTCTACCTAGAATTGTAAACTTGCAAGAGTCTGACCAGAAAACTCAAGAGTTACACAACCTTGGTTCTGTTTTAGAATATAACAATGCATTGACTTGCAGATACATATTAACGCAGGTAAATTCATCTGCATAGTTAAATTATACCCAAAAGCAGGCACACACCTAGCATATGCCAATGCATATTTTAAAAACACTTGAACAACCAAAATAACGGAAAAGCAGGCCCATCCATCATAATATAGACAGAAATGAAGAGGGGACTGCAGGAGAATTGGGGGTAGGAAGAAGAGGGGATATGACAATACCCTTATCATGCACACAAGAACATCAGCTTGGTCAGAATTAAAATTAATCTGGCTATATCTATACACAAATGAAAACATAACGCAATGCACTAAAAGTTGGATATGGCAAGAAATTCTCTCTACTTTTTTCTTTATTGTGATAAGAATATAGCAAGAAAACTGCTCCACTTCCGAAGGAAAACATAAGATCCACCAAAAGGATGTTAAATGTACAGGGGAAGGCAGACCTCGAATGAAAAAAAAATACTAGGCAATATTAGTCACATGTTCCCTAATCATTGTTTCCAATTTCCCTGACAGCAATAGTGCAAGTAAACTCCAAAATCAAATGAGAATGCAGAGAACATACCATTTGATTCTCCTTATGTATTGACAAACTTGGAGATGTACCAGCATTAGGAGCAGCCGTTGAACCAGACATTTCATTTTGCTTTGCAGTTGCAAGGAGTTCCTCCGTCAAAGCAATGACCTGTGTAACACAATTTTAGGGCACATATTTGGAGTTCAGTAAAACAAATAGTTTTCAGAAAATGTTTACATTATAAACCAAAATTAATGTTAAAATTCTAACTTAGGTGAATCTCAGTGTGAACATCTCATATCAGGTGAGAGGGAGAAAGCATGCTGGACATCACGACAGAGAGCAAACCTGCACAAAAACCAAGATAGACGTGATGTGCATTTTGACGAGGTTGTCTTTGGTTTTTTGTTTTATGTAAGATTCACTTATTTCTTTGATCATAGTCCTCAGGCTGAGCAATTTGAATCATGTTACAAATTGCCCGCAGGTTCCAAATAAAAACTAGTACCCTCAACACCTTTTAGAAGCAAGAAAATTCAAGAAATGCATTTCTCTACAAGATCCTACTATGTCTTTATGGTAGGGATCTGCTTTCACGGGAAAGAAGGGAATTGAGATTGAGACAATCAAGAAGTAGGAGAAGTGGTGTATTAGTTGTTAGCAAGAAAATAAAAAGGGCGCATACCTCGGAAAGTTCCCTCTCCATGTCAACGTATTCCGAATTCGAAGGTTTATCATTGAGGAGCTGTCTGACCTGAGAATTCATTGAAAGATGAACGAATGAATGAAACGGAACGAAACGAGAGCAGAGTGAGTGAACAGTTGAATTGAGCTTACCTGGTGGAGTTGATCTTTGTAGAGGGAAAGATTCGAGGCCAACTCTTCTATACTCACTTCGTCACCGCCTTGCATCTTCTCTTCACAACCTCAACCCTAACCCTAATTTTTCTTCTTCCGCTCTCTCAATATTTCACGGCTACCACTGTCACGTCTCCCCTCCGCCAAAACACAAATATCATATCGTATCTTCTTCGTCGGCTTACTCTTTCCCTTCTAAAGCCCAAATTCGTTTCGGGCCTCTTATCAGCTAAATAAATCAATTTATTAATATGTTATTGTAATTATTAATTAATTCCTCTTTCTTAACTAATAAGTTCCAATTTTTGTTGTTAAAAAACTAATAAAATTTGTTTCATGTATAAATGCATGACAAAAACAATTTTATATTATGTCAGATAAATCAACGAAACATAATAATTACTATTAATTTTTTATTTACTGTTTTGATTATTTAATATTTTATAGAAAGAGAAATGTGTAGCATAAAATTTTGAATTTAAAACTTTATATAAAATATTACGTACTAATGCCTAACATAATTTTAGTTTACAGTATGCCTAAATTATTTTAATTCTTGTAATAGTTCTACATGGCGTAATATTTGAATAATATATAATACATAACTAAAATTTAGTGTTTATATATATATATATATATATATTGCATTTAAAAATATTGATGAATCTTTTAACCAATAATTACTTCAATTCAATTTAGACATTCAAGTAAAAATTAACACTTTTAATTATTTAATAGTATTAGGAGAGCATAAAAACATGTTTACAAGTAATTTTAAATTAAACTCCAAATATACAGAACCCACAAGTGACAGATGTTTGGTTTCAACATTTAGTACAAATTTATCAATAGAATCAAAAAAACAATAACTATGCTATCAAGGAATAGATCATTTCAATCATTCGGATATTAATAGAAACATCACCAGAAAAGTAAGCATTGTATAAATAATGTACACATACAAACTTGTCTTAAGTTTTGTTTCTCTGTCTCTGACAGTTCAACTACATCCTCAATTACAACCTATTCCACTTTCGAATGGGAAAGAGACAAAGAGAACCAGACATCCTAATAAAGGGTATAGAACCAAAATAATATTCAGAAATCATCAAAAAATTAAATATTAATATGAAAAATATAGTTTTATAATAATAACATCAACAAAAACAACAATGCAATGACAAAGAAGTTTTGCTGATCAAACAGTACAAACAAGAGCCATAAAACAACAACAGTACTTATATGGAAAACTACATTTGAAGTCCAGATGCTAATAGTAGCAAACTCAAACAAAGTACATCCTTTGTTGCGTTGTTACTTGTTATGGTTCTTGCCATGATCCATTTGAACACAGATACCATTGGCAAGGGGAAATTACGAAAACCCGGTTAGATACATAAAAAAAATGCCTTACATCTACCAACATCACTTTAGCCAAAAATTTCCTCAAAGTCAGAAATATGTCATCAATGAAAAATCCTTCCTTGCCTTAGGTAAACATTACCACCTCCCAACACCACCACCCGAAAAGGAAATAAAAACCAAAAAGGAGTGACCATAGGAAAATTAGTAATTCATAAAATAAGCTACACACTATACTTAATATGAGTAGCTTACATGCTCTCTTAGCAATGATCTTAAACCTTGGGTTGACTGAGAGATATAAGCATTGCATGAACATTTGGATTTCCCAGAGCTGTCATCACTAGTAAACATCACCACAAACTGAGTAGTACAAACTACAAAATAAAAAGAAAAAAAAAATAACAACCGGAACATCCAATATTCCAATATAAAAAGGCAAATGTGCTAATATAAAATAATACATAATGAAGTTGGAAGATTCAACCAATAGCCAAATTAAATATGCATCAATAATACCTAAGAAAAGGCAATATAAAAAGGCATCAAAGAAATTAACATATTTGACAATTACCATAGAAAAGACTACAAATGTCCTTCCTAAGCATATAATATAGGTCCCAGAAGGATTCCTCCCACGCTACTTGTCGTTTCCTTAACAAATCCAATTCTATTGCATAAGGCAGAGGAAAGAACACAAGGATAATTGAGAAAGGAAAAGTAGAAAGAAAAAACCATAAATTAGCTTGCTAAAAACTGATTCACAACCTTCATCTGGTGTTGATAAGCTCAAGACTGATATTAGAGAATACGGTAGAATGGATTGAGGATACATCCATGAATGTAGGCCATCGGAACCTCTCACACTTTAACTCTTGAAATAACTATTCTAGAAGGTTGACTGAGACATTGCTCCATGCATAACTGATCTATATCATGAAATTTAAAAGTCAAAATAGCATTCACACAAGACAAATTGAAGAGAATGGTTCCCTGTTCAACCTATCAATCTAAGCCAAACAAGCTCTGTATATGGACAAAACAGTTTTTCATGATAAAAATAATAAAATAACTAATGTTAGCATACCATGGTTACTTAAAAATAAAAAAAGGGGTGTTATATAAAGCAATAGGTACCCTGGTTTACATAGAATGAAAACCTTGAAATCATGATATATCACATGCATGATAAATGCCTTAGTTCTATCAAGGAATCTATCACAACAACAAATGTCAATGATTTTTAAAATGTTTCACCCACAGGTGCATCTATCAGCATTGACCATAAAATCAAAATATCTTCCTTAAAATGCCTAAGGAAACCTAAAATACCACACCTTTTCAATATATATATACCACAAATCCCAGAAAAAGCTTTTTAATTCAGTCAGGTGTAATTACTTCATCATATGCACTTAAGACTCACCAGTTCACAGATGACGATACAAATCGCAATTACTTCTGGCCAATTAAATTGCATTCAGACAAGAAATTTCCTAAAACAGGGTGCCCATCAGCCAAATCAGCAGTTTTGTCATTAGCATAATGTTCTTCCGGTGCAGCTAGTCCTCTTAATGCTTTTCCCTAAAATTTATCATTAATAACCTCATAATGAGAATTTAAAGTGCAAGTAAATAGTTGAGAAAGGGTCAAACACAGTCTTTGTATATTAGGTCAATAGCACCTGAGCCACAAGATATATCAACGGTTGTTGAAAGTTCAGAAACACTACGAAATTTCCCTTCACTGCACTTTCAAATGTTTGACAAGGTTTTAAGACACTATCTTTGCAAGACTGAGAAGTGTGGAAAATAAGACTGATTTATTATTCAAATCATAAAAAATATATTCTGATATCCTTTATTTGTAATAATTTAATTCTCCTAAAAAGGGAAATAGTGAAACTAGGAAATCTTGAAAAAATAAAATAAAATAAAAGATGATGTATCTATTTCCTCTAATTAGGAAGATTCTAAAGATATTATCTCAAATTACAACATTTCCCCTCAAGCTGGATCATACAAGATTGTATGAACCAAGCTTGGAATAGATAAACTCAATTAGAGATAAATTCAATAAACCCAATAAACCAACTTGGACAAACTTGAACTTGGACAGCAATGGCGAGAGAGATTTCCATAAAAGAATGGATAGTGACTTGCATCAGCCAACAATAACAAACTCCAAGAACAGATGAAGGGCCTGCAGCAACAAACTGCAGGGCTGGATTGCCATCAATAGTGGCGAACAACAACAAAACTTCAAGGGACTTAACTGCCCTAAACAACAACAAACCTTTAAGGACTTCACTGCCTTGAGTAGCAACAAACCTTAAGGGACTTAACTGCCCTAAACATATGGGAGGCCTTCAGGAAACAACTGTCCTGCAGAGGCAAACAACAATAAACCTTAAGGGACTTAACTGCCCTGAACATATGGGAGGCCTTCAGGAAACAACTGTCCTGCAGAGGCAAACAGCAACAAACCTGCAGGGACTACACTACCCTGCAACGGCTGGAACTTTCTCCCTCCTCACGACTGAATAACAGAACGTGAAGGTGGAAAACTAGTGAGAATCGATCCGTACGAGGGACAAAACTGAATCTCATAACTTCGAAAGAGTCAATTTAGCGGACGGTCTAAAGATATTATCTCAAATTTAACTTAATCCTCTAATTAGGAAGATTCTAAAGATATTATCTCAAATTACAACAAGAAGACACATCAGAAGTCTTTGGGCTAACAACAAATTTGGAACAAGATCAGCATTGGAAAAAAAAAACCATGGGATCAAGCAAAAAACAGAATTATCACAAACCATGAATTTTCTTGTTGTCTCTTAGCCTCCAAAATAGAAAAAACTGAAAGATTTTTGGGATTAGTTGTTTGTTCCAAGGATGTAATTTCCAGAGCACAGTAACAACAACAACATCTAGGGATCATTGGTTTAATGAAGATGTCCATCGAATAAACTAAATGAACCATAAGTTGGACAAAAAAAAAAGTAACCTTGCTTTTTTTTTCATTTTCCTTTCCAGATGCAATTTTAAGCCTGGGCTTTTTTGCAGCAAATACTTCATCGACCCGTGTGTCAGTGTATCTAGGGGGCTTCCACAACCCTGCTGTTTTTAATCCATTGCTCACAGTGTTCCTGCAAACATAAATCAAAAGTTCTCAGCAAATTATGAAATAATATATTGAAAGAGAAACAAAAGCTTACTTAGCAGGATCAACCAACGGGGGGTGGAGATTCAGCATTATTATCCAGAAAGCTTGCCCGTTTCAATTGCTCTCCCTCAAGAATTTACAGTATGATAATGATAACTACATTTTTGCTCTGCTACAATTAAATGTTGGTTATCAATATGAACAGGAAGACATTGTTGTATGAATCTTAAATTTAAATGTGCTATGACTATACACAGAGGGGTAGGGCAGCATCAACATAGAAAGCTCCATTTCGGTTGAAACAAACATATACAATTAGATGATGAATAATAGATGTAATGAAATGTGTCACAAACTATAATTCTAAAGTTCGCTTCAACTTGAGAGTATGCACCAAGCCAAGCAAAATGCACTCATACAAATCATCCTTCCACGGATAAAAATGAATTATATACCAGAAAATATGTAACCATTGCGGCAGAAATCATGCTCGGACATGGAATATGAACTACATTAACCTAAACAGCTTCCATTGTAATAATCACAGAAATTCAAAGCTAGAATAAAAGTCCAGACAAACACTAGAGGTTACAAGTTCAGCAACCAACCCTAATTTCCGAAGGTGTCTTCTTCTTAACCATAGGTCCACTTCTCAAAGGCACCGAACCAATTCAATGAGAACTCGGTTTAGCCACCTTTGCCATGCCTCGTTCCGCTATGCGCACTTTTACCAACCAAGCGTCATCGAGATTAATCTGTAAGTGCAGATTCAGTGAGCAAGAAAGAAGAATATAGCAATAGAATTAACAAATTGCACAATAAGAGACCAAGTTTTGTGTGCTGAAAATTGCGGTAGCATGTATAACGAGAGGGGATCACTTCAAGAAAGGAGGAGATTTCCAGCGGATAATTACCGAAGGACATTGGTCCGCCGGTAATTTTCTATTACCGAAGGAATTTCCGGCGGAATGTTGGGTGTGTCATTATCGAAGGATTATTGTCGCCGGTAAAGGCAATGATAAGTATAGTGGTCATTACCGAAGGCTTTGGTCTGCCGGTAAAGGGATCAGAAATGAAATTTAACATTCCCTCTTCGAGAGAAAGAACCCAAACCCTTTGAAGTCTTTAGAAGCATTCTGAAACCCTCTCTCCGCAACCCATTCTGAACCCCTCTTCTCCGCAACCCATTCTGAACTGACTGAGGTGCTCTTCGTTGAGAGAGGCTCCGTCGTTGTGGGTGTAAGTGTGAGTTCTTCTTCGTTCGGTGCCATCCTTCCCCGTTTTCGTTGGTGGCCAGTACTGGTAAGTGTTGTCATCCTTCTCCGTCTTTTTCCCCCATTTTCGGAATAAAGTGAGTGAAATTTGTTATTACTGTCTGAAACCTCAGGAAAAGTCTGAAACACTAGGAAGAAGGTTCGTGCTTCAACTTGAAATTTGGGAAGCTCTAACCCGCTGATGAGGTTTAGGATGTGGTGGCGCTAATACTTCTCTGGTGAAGGTCAAAGGTCAAAGACAATGTTGTGATTGTCCTTAAGGTTAGAGTTTTTAAATCGTACAATATAAATTTGTAACAAAATTGTTAATTTCAATGCATTTTTGTGTTTGGAATTGGTATTGGTTTGGGTTCTGACATTTTGAGTGATATAATTTGGTGTTCTAGTTGTAGTTGTAATTGCACCTTCATGCTGTGTTTATTAGTTTAGGTTTTTCCTGTATAGGGTATACAAATAGAGTTATGGATACTGATGTCATGGATTTGTTTAGAAATGTAGTTATTTATCTGTTTCAGGCTAATCTTCACATACAAGAATACTTACACTTAGAACCAGGATTTTCTGAAAGCCAATACACCAAACTAAACCCTCACCCTGCAACACACAGAGGTTAATTAATACCCTTGTACGAGTGAGAAAACATGCAAAGTATAATAACAACACACATATGAAAAATAGATGTAGGTAGTCCAATGGTACCTCTGTTGCTTGATGATCCAAAAACTGCAGGTTTACTTTGCAAAAACTGGCCATTTGACAGAGATGCTCTGCATATACAAATTGTAATGAGGCCTGAAATAGTTTTGTAGTTAAAATTAGGAACTTGTCCTTTCTCTTGTTTTTTCGTTTTTTTTCTCCTTACTATTCTATGAAATCCATTGTGATCCTACTTGTTACATATATGTTTGTTAATATAAATGTTTGCAGAACAATGTACTTATATTTCCTTTTTTAAGTTTGAGTCATACAATCACACATGTCAAGATTCAAAGTTAGTCATCACATGAACACTAAAAGGCATGAGTATCTTTTTTAATCTTGGTGAGGGCAGATTTATTATTATATTTCTCATAAAAGGTCTTCTTTCCCCTCCAAAGATACCACAATCTGCATAACAAATACAATAAACAGTGAAGTCATTTTGACTAAAAGGTTAATCAAATGTAATCAGCAATAGGTTGATAATGATGTTTTACCTCAGCAGTAGGTTGATAATGATTTTACATTATTATTATTATTATCATCTATGTTCCTTATTAGCTATATTATTCTTCCAAGTCCGATTCCATAATATGTGAGTCAAATTTGCAATTGACAAGATTCTTGCATCCCTTTTTGTTTACTTTATAAGCAATTCCACTGTTGAAGAATTAGCTTCTTGACTTAGATGTTTGTGAACCTTCTCCCTCCCCTTGTTGCTCCAATCCTCAAAAATATCTTCCTAGACCCCATTTACCATTGCCAAGGTAAACTTTTGCAGTTGGGTCTATGGTCATCTTCTACAGCGCAGGTGCTGCCCTCAGAAGATAAATTGCAATTTCAATTTCGCTTGAATGTCCTCTAGCACCAGTTATTACCACTTCCTTCAGATCTTCATGTGAGATCTTCTCAGGCCAATAACTTTCGCTTACCTCATCTTCAGTACAGCAAAAATAAGTCCTTAACTACATCAAATTATATCATATCAGAAGAAAAAAGACTGCTAAATTCTGCATTGACATATATTTCTCTCCCTTTTTATTTCATACAATCTTCTATATTTGTTTTCTTTGTAATTTTCTATCTATACATGTTTGATTCTTTAGTCACTTTCCTCCTTTTTTTCTTAACAAGTTATTTTCAAATTGGTTATCGTAATTTGCATTGTATATTAATATCATCAATGCATGGTATAGATGATAACCATACAGGAACCATGTAGTTTTGTATCTCTGATGAATTGATATAACACTATTTCAAGAAGTATATTTTAAAAAATAGACTTTGTTCTTAATTTTAAAAAATGGTGAAAAATATATATCCTTAAGTAAAAGATAAGAACCATAAAGTGTGATAGTTTTTAATAAATAAAAATATGTAAGAAAGTATATTTCCAGGATTCCCCTTCCTAATCTCCTTGGTCCTTCCGTCTTCATATATGCAATCCAAAATAGTTTGGTTAATTGCCACTATTCCCCATCAACTTTTAATGTTAAAAAATAAATATTAACATAGAATATAGAGTTTAAGAATAAAGTAAAGATAAAAGTATGTTAAATCTTAACATAGCTGCAAGAGCAGAAACATAGCTGCAAGTAGAGGAAACATGTAACTTACCATGACCCAGTAGAGACAGGGGCTTGGTAGCAGTAATCTTAGAAGGATAAGGGATTTCATCAAACAACACCTGTTCTGCAACCACTGAAATTAAATTCATAGAACAACAATATTTCTCTTAGACCTCTCTTCCTGAGTAGGTTGAAAATAATAAGGTGGTAGGTAGATAGAACAAGTTGGTCTTACACCTGTGAGTTGGTCAATTGCTAACTTTCTATATTATTTATCCACACATCAAATCATAATTGTGAATCAGAAACAAATGAATAATATTCAATTTTCTTGAATACATCCCATTTGCAGAAAAGGGTTTCGAAAGAAATTAAACTGTAACATTCAAATGGTGTAAAAAAGAGTTTTATAATTGCAAAAGATTAATTCGATGAAATGAGCTAAGTTGAAATGGTTGAGTTGATAAGTGAATGTTGTCGGATATAACTCTCCATTTAAATTTGATGGTGATGTTTGACTATATTATCTATAAACTTTATGTTCATCCATAAAACTTGAAAGCCTAAATAAACAATACTTAAGTTGATCATGTTTCTTTCAGCTTGCAGTCTAACACTCACAATACAGCTCCTATTCTTCAAATTAAAACTCCTTTTCAACCCTCAAGGCATCAAGGCCATCCACTCCCTCCTCCTGCCCCACAATATCACGCCAAGGTAATTTGGTACTGTTTTTTATAATGCTTTCAGTGGCATGCTTCCGTAGGACAGAAAAGCCACCATGAGTGCTTGTATCAGAGGCGGTTAAGACCTTGCAGAAGGAGTGAACTCTTGGCCTTGGAACTTCAGAAGGGCACGAATCAGGGCTTGTAGGCTCAGTTTGCTAAGACATTTGTTCCATTAGAAATCTAAATAATAGAGAAAAAAATATAAGGTTGACCATGAATTTTTTTGAGAATCATAAGGGGTAGCTACATCCTTACATTATTTTTCGGTACCAGAGTAATTTGTGCATAAACCTCGTCTATCTGTTTCTGGTTCGGCCTAAACATGTCAAAATTCAAGCTAACTTTTAGTTTTCCATCCAACCTTTTATGACATAATTCAAGCCAATCTAATCATTTTATCAGAAACCAAACAAGATATCTATTTAATAGAAATAAGGAAATTTAAAATAGGAAATAGAATCAGAAGGAGAACACATAATTAATAAAGAACTCAAGACCAAATTTTGCATGATAACTACAACACTAGATGAACTTGTCTCATGCCGAACATAATCAAACACAAGCTGAACTCAAGGTTGGAAGACTCCATTAATGACACAGAACCTTAGGGAGAACAGAACATTACAGCTGAAGAAATGGCCCCTGCAACTTTTCATATTTGCCTTAAAGAAGTTAGATGTTTTCCTTTATGCAACACCTACTGTATTGAATGTGCTAGTTTTGAGAAAAATGTAGAATTGATTTTGAAAGAAATAAAACTTTACATTAGTTGGTTTCAGACTATACTAAAGAAACTAACTGTATTTAAGATTTAAAACTGTATTAGTTTGTTATTAACTCAAAAATCAACTCACTTTAAACATTCTTAAAGACAAATGATTTCATTTCAAGCAACTATTAGTCATACTTTTATATAGGTTTCGATATCCTTTTATTTAACTGTGTTACATAGCATATATACTAGGAAGAAGCTTTAATTTTGACAGGGTAAATTTTTGGAGATTTGTTCTTGGACTTGTTCCTTTTAGTTTTCCATTCTTGTTAAGATGTCTTTGATTTCTCTAATCCAGCTTCTATATTTTTAAGGTTTTCTTTTACTAATTTTTATATTATTAGATGCATTAGATATAATCAAAATAAAATTTTAATTAGGATTGGCAAGTAGCACTTACAATATGTATGAGGGTAACTAAATATCATTTTATAATTACTTTTTTATGAACAAAAAGAATATTAGTCAACACCTTTCCAACAAGTTTAATTATGGTTTTCAGATTTGCCTTTTTCTGAATTATCAAGTCATACACCTTGATTAATAACTTCTGTGGAAGCATTTAGACTGCATATGTACTGCTGCCATTGCATCAATTATGGTCTAAGTATTTTGTTCTGGTTTTGTTGTCTATTTGCAGATATTTCCTATCACAAGAGAGTGGACCAGCCATTGCTCTGTTGTCCAACTAGTCAATTTGGTATTGTTTATTGGTTAATTTTGTATGAACTTAGGTATAATTGTTGTTGAGTTTGATGCTAAATTCATCTGCAAATTCCTACCCCGTTTGATGTTGGATTCTTTATATTTCATAGTCCAATAATGTTGTTGCTTTATATAACATGTTTATTATTTGAATTACCAAAGTCAACATGTTCTTGCTTAAATAATCTAATAGCATACCCATTTATGTTTGAAGGCAAACATAAATGACTCAAGCATGAGTTTTATCTATCCTACCCGTTATAGTTGTTTGACACTTGGTTATAGGTATAACAGATCCATGTTATATGAATCTGAAATGTAGAAAGAGTTTCATCTGTTCAATGGGTAACAGATTTTCCACTCTATTATTAATAGAGAATAATTTAGTCCTACTTTAGTTGAATAGGATTGATCAATTCAGCAAGATATGTGATTGGAAAGTACACTTTGCACATGAATGTGAAGGAAGTTTAAAATGACTGAACATCATTTTGTTTTGGCTTGTCACAGAACATGGCCGATCATCCCAACCACAGGGTGTGGATGTATGACCGTTGTTATAGCGGTAGAAGGGGTTTGAAGGAAACGTTTGTAGTAGGAGTTGAAGAGTTCATTCAGAAGGCTCGGCAATATAAATATTATGCTGTTGATGGAGGGATTCGATGTCCATGCTTGAAGTGCGAATGTACACGAATTTTGAATGATAAGGAAGTGAAAATTCACCTATACCAGAAAGGTTTCATGCCAAATTACAAGATTTGGACTTTTCATGGAGAAGAAAGACCTTCTACCTCGACTGCTGGCGATAATTGCCTGCCTTCAGGTTCGAACACTTTTGCACATACATATGACAGAAATGAAATTAATCATCTGCAAGAGATGGTCAACCATGCTCTTGGTCGACATGGTCAAGAAGAAGCATACGATTGTCTTGATGAGGAGGCTCCAAATGAAACGACTCAACAATTTTATAATTTATTGACCGAGGCAAATCAACCTGTATTTGAAGGGTCAATTGAGCCAAAATATCAGCATGCACTCAAATTATGGCTTGTAAATCTAATTGGAATGTTCCCAATCAAGCCTTGGACTTCATGACAAAGTTCGTTTTAAGGTTAACACCACCAAACAATTCTTTGCCAAAGAATTTTTAAGAAGCCAAAAGGTGTGTTTCAAAGTTGGGATTAGAAACAAAGAAGATCGATTGTTGTTTGAATGGATGTATGCTTTTTTATGACAACGAAAATGGGAAAAATGATGCGTCGTTGGTCGAATGCAAGTTCTGTGGCCATCCTCGATTTCAGACATTCCAGCAGGGGCGGAGGCAAAGAAAACCAATTGCATTCAAGTCCATGTTCTACTTGTCAATCATTCCAAGATTATAAAGGTTGTTCGCGTCAATGCAAACAGCACAACACATGAGATGGCATGATGGTAACAGGATTGAAGGAGTGTTGCGTCATCCTTCTGACGGTGAAGCTTGGAAGCACTTCAATCGTAAACATCCATCCTTTGCTAGTGATGCTCGTAACGTGCGACTTGGTCTATGTTCAGATGGGTTTACTCCTTACATTCAGGCGTCCGCATCACCATATTCATGTTGGCCGGTGATTGTCACCCCCTACAATCTTCCGCCTGAGATGTGTATGACAAAACCATACATGTTTTTAACGTGTATCATTCCAGGTCCATCTAATCCCAAGGCATCCATTGATGTTTATTTGGAGCCATTGATTGATGATTTGAAGAAGTTGTGGAGTGGTATTTGGACATATGATGTTTCTAGCAAGCAAAATTTTTTGATGAGAGCAGCTTTGATGTGGACTATTAATGACTTCCCCGCATATGGGATGTTATCTGGTTGGAGCACACATGGTCGATTGGCTTGTCCGCATTGCATGGATCACACAAAGTCATTCTTTTTGAGTCATGGTCGCAAAAATTCTTGGTTTGATTGCCATTGAAGGTTCTTAACCAGTGATCACCCATTTAGGCGAAACAGAAAAGCTTTTCGCAAAGGCCAAGTTGAAACAGATACGGCCCCTCCCAAGGTCACCCCATCACAAATTTGGACAAGAGTCCAACATTTTCCAAAAGTTACTGAAAGTGGTGTCACTAGGATTGAAGGGTATGGGGAATGGCATAACTGGACTAAGAGGAGCATTTTTTGGGATCTTCCATATTGTAAAGATAATTTGCTAAGACATAACCTAGATGTCATGCATATAGAAAAAAATTTCTTTGACAACATCTTTAATACAATCATGAACGTTAGTGGCAAGACCAAAGATAATGAAAACGCACGAAAAGATTTATCTTCATATTGTTCACGAAGAGACTTAGAGTTGAAGACACAGTCTAACGGAAGGTCGCTGAAACCAAAAGCAAATTACACATTAACAAAAGAGGAGGCTAGAATAGTATGTCGATGGATAAAGGACCTTAGAATGCCAGATGGTTATTCTTCAAACCTGGCTAGATGTGCTAATATTGAAAAAGGAAGCATTCAAGGTATGAAGAGCCATGATTGCCATGTATTATTAATCCCTATTGCATTCAGTTGTTTGCCTGTGCATGTCCTAAATCCACTGATAGAAATCAGTCAATTCTTTAAAGATTTGTGCTCGACGACACTCAAGGCAGATTCACTAGCAAAGTTGGAGGAAAATATTCCAATCATACTTTGCAAATTAGAAAGAGTACTCCCCCCTGCATTCTTTGATTCAATGGAACATCTTCCAATTCATCTTGCTTATGAAGCATGGCTTGGTGGACCTGTGCAATATAGATGGATGTACCCATTTGAAAGGTTTATGGGAGAATCAAAACGTTAAGTGAAGAATAAAGCGAGAGTAGAAGGATCAATCTGTGCTGCTTACTTACATCGTGAGACAACATACTTTTATTCACATTATTTCAAGAATTTCATGTTGTCATCCAACAATGTTAGGAATGAAACACAGTTCCTAAACAAAACATCTCAATCAACATTGTCAGTGTTTCGACAACTTGGTCGTCATGCAGGCAAGGAGATGACTCATTGGTTGACTGATGCTGAATTCAACTCTGCGCATGTTCATGTCTTGATCAATTGTGTTGAAGTTAAACCCTACCTTGAGTATGTCCTCATCCCTTTTCTTAACTTTCTAATTGTGACATTTCTGTACTCACTTATTGTGTTCATCATATTCAACAGCTCATTTGTTGTGGCTGAGCATATTCCAGAAGGAAGTTCTTCTGGTCGAATTCACTCTGAGTTTCCGAATTGGTTCAGATATCAAGTATGTACATGTTTCCTAGAGTTCATTTAGATGTACTACACTTCATGTCACCTTTCAATCCCCCATTAACTTCCCCATGTATTACAACACTTCATTTACAGGTTCATAATCAGCCTTTAACACCAACAATTGAAGAGTTAAGGTCTTTGGCAAATTGACCCATGAGATGCGTCAAAGAGTGGCACACCTACTTTGTGAACGGGTACAAATTCCACACACATGCATGGTCCGAAGGGAAAAAAACAACTAATTGTGGTGTGTACGTCAAGGGCATCACAGATGGTGGTTACGATGACTTTTATGGGATAATACAAAAAATATATGAGTTAGAGTACCACAGTTCTACTTCCCCAAAGACAGTGGTTCTTTTTTATTGTGAATGGTTTGATCCTTCTAGAAGTGGAACAAGAATGGATCCTAGGTATAACATTGTGGAATTGCGAATGAGTTTACGGTACAGACCGTTTGATCCATTCATTTTAGCAAGTAATGTTAGACAAGTTTATTATGTCCCATATCCACCATTTCGCAGCATCGACAAACGTGGTTGGTCTGTTGCAATACAAACCAAGCCAAGGGGTCGGATTGACTCAAATGATGTTGAAGAAGACATTGCCTACCAAGTTGAGGAAATGTCACATGATATTCAAAATATTGAAGTCGAACGTGTATCAGGATTGCATGACCCTAACGGTGATTTTGAAGAATTACAAGGACAAATACAAGAAGAAGGAGAAGAACCTGTTGAAGAAGAAGAATTTCAAGAAGAAGTTGAAGAAGAAGAAGAAGAAGAAGAAGAAAAAGAAGAAGAAGAAGAAGAAGAAGAAGAAGAAGAAGAAGAAGAAGAAGAAGATGATGATGATGATGATTAAGCACTTCAATTTTAAAACACATTGGCCATTCTCCAAACTTTAATAATCAAACACGAAGTATTATTGTATGATTTAATATTGAAAAGTAATATATATTCATTTGTTGTGCCATGAGTAATTTATTTAACTTTATTTCAATCATAACAATGTAATTGCAGTAATGACAGGAGAACGACAATCACGTCCTAATAAAGGAAAGGCCGTAGCAAAGCCTAAGAGAAAACGACAGACAACATATACAATAAGGATTCCTACTTCAGATGACCTGACTACACCGGATGTTGGGCCCTCACAGCCAACACAAGATCCTGCTACTCTTCCCCCACCTGCACATCTTGGAACACCTATAGTTTCTCCTTCTATACCCTCCTCATCCTTCATACCGCCATCTGATGATCGTCCCCCACGATCAAATGATCGTCCCCCACCATCTGATGATCAACCCCCACGACCTGGTGATCGTCCCCCACCATCTGAGAATGGGGAATCTGATGACCATCATTCAGATGGTGATGATGGTGATGACCCCGATCCTACTGATCGACCGCTGATTGAACCTTATGGGAAAGGGTAACACCCAACCAAGTTTCTTACTAATTTGTTTTACCTTATTTATTTAACTTATCATTATTTGAAAAGACTTTTATGTATATATATGCAGGTTTGTGCCATCTAGAATTGCTTCTCAGGCCATAACAAGGTCAATTAAGCAACAATTTTTAAATCCTTGGCCAACATGGGGAGCAATACCAGATGATGACAAAATACCATTTTGGGAGCGATTTAAGGTTAAACCAAGCAACTTGCATTTGTTATTTACTAATTTGTCCATGTTCTAATGCAACACATTTCGTATTTTACATAATCTTTATATGAGTTGTTGACACAGATGAAGGTTCAGTGGTTACCTGAACATGAAGTTCAAATTCACCGCAATTTCAACACGAAGGCGTCTCATAGACTCTCTGAGATGTTTCGAGAAGCAAGAATAGCTGGAGAACGCCCCTACTGGATTGGGGACATAATCTGGACCTCCTTACTGCAACATTGTAATTCGCCACAGTATCGCGCCAAGTGTGCAATTGCCCAAAAGAATCGGTCTTTAGAAAAGGGCGGTGTTCTCCATACAGGTGGATCAATCACAGTACATGAACATGCCATTCGTATGGTAAGTATCCATTTAGTCATATAACTTTTGTAACTTTAATTTCAATGTACTTATGAAACTTTGTATTTTGATACAGGCAGCTGCGTTGGGACGAGTTGTGCATGTTGATGAAGTTTTCCACCAAACTCATCTTCGCAAGGGAACTGACCAGTTCGTTGATGAAAGGTCCCGAAAGACCCATGTAAGAAAATATTTTTAATTGGAGTATTGATTCATAACTGTGTGCCTTGTATTGTACATTTTACTCATACTTTATAATCATTTTTAACAGGAAGAATTCTCCACAAGACTTTCACGGGTCAGATCCTCACATTCTTCATGTCCTCAATCAACCCAACAACCAGATGATGACGATGACCTTATTAGGTCACAATGTTGGATTGATGTTGTTGGTGGAAAGAAAAAAGGAAGAATTTATGGGGCAGGACAACTGGCTGCAAATTACAGTAGAGGTCGTGGTGTTCTAAAGCACCAACCTTCTTCTTCCTCCCAGCGTCCTGATGAGACTATTTAGGCCTTAACGCAACGGCTTCAAACACGTGACCAAGAATATAATGAACTGAGACAAGAGTTAACCAATTTTAAAGAACTGGTCATGAGATTGCTTCCCGGGTCTGCAGTGCCTTCAGCCTCTCCTTCGCAGCCCACACCAGTCCAGCCTAGAGAAGTTCAACCCTCCATACCAGTCCAGACCCCATCACTCCAGTCTCCATCTGTCCAGCCAACTTCAGAGGCTGAAAACAATGAAGAGGAAGAAAATCATCAACCTGATCACTATGAGGACTATTAGATTTTATGACTTTGCATATTACTTATATTTATTACTACTTTAGCTTCTAAGAACAATTTCATATTTAGTTCTTTAGTGGAGTTCTGTTTTGTTTTGTTAACATTAGTGGAGTTTTGTTTTGTTTATAACATTACAAATTTCAGACTTTAAATATACATATATATGTTTGCTTGGAATTTGTTTAGATTGTTTGAAGTTTGCATTGATTGGAGTTGACTCCATTGGGTGAATAATGTTAGATTTCATTTTGAGTTGGATGTGAATGTTGTTGCTGTTGAATTGGGCAGATTTGCTGTTGAATTTTGCAATTGCAGATTTAGATGTTATGCAGGTTTACTGTTTGGATGGGGCTATATAAAAGGAATTGCTACGAATCTAAAGACGCCCTTACCGAAGGATAAATCCTTGGGTAATTACCGAAGGACCCAAGGATTTATCCTTCGGTAATTACCCAAGGATTTTTCCTTCGGTAATTACCCAAGGATTTATCCTTCGGTATACCGAAGGACAGACCTTCGGTAATTACCGAAGGACATAATCCGTCGGTAACTGTTTCCGACAACTGATTTTTCGACGGAATAATGACCGTCGGTAATCCGTCGATAAAATTAAATTTCCGACGGAATATGCCATATAGCGACGGAAGTCGACCGTCGGTAATACCTTATATTGTTGTAGTGGATGTAAAAGGATAACTTAGGTTTTCAATTTTGAATTGAATAAAGGTGAATCAGAAACAAGAGGAAAATGAAGAAACCAAATGGAGAGGTGAATCGTGACGTGCGATTAGAGCTGTCAAGTTAGCCCCATTTGATAAGATTTGGCCCTAGCCCATGTGGGTTGGGGCCAAAAAGCTCACAGGGCCAAAACAATCATTTATTAAAAAAGCCCATAGGGCTAAATAGCCCCAAAGCCCTATAGGTCAGGGCCAGCCCATGGGCTTTCCTTTTTACTAAATTTAAGGTATAGAAAAAAAAATTATGGTCCAGAAACAATTCAAAAACAGAGAAACAATTCAACTTCCAGAACAAATATGCATAACTACAACATTCCAAATCCAGCAAGTACACACAATATTTATAATGATAGATTGTAACGTATGGACAACTTGACTTCTGCTTCTTTGGCTTCACAGCTTCATGATTCTGCTGCTGTATTCAAGTGAGGTACAAAACAAGTGAGGTAGTACAAAACAAGCTGCTGCAGAACCTACACAGACCAGAAAAACGTATGAGTTCTAAATCTAAGAACAAAACAAGTGAGGTAGTACAAACGTTGAGGTAAACAACCTCAAACACACTTGGAGTCGACACCACAATTTCCAACTACATGTAAAAAGAAATAGATGAGAAACACATCATGAGCAAAATTAGTCGAGTACTTCATATCTTTTCAAATGTCACAAGGCTTGCATAACTCTCCTTTGTATGGTCCAAAAACATTTAAACTGATTCAACTAGTAGGATCATTTTCAAAATTAAGAGAAAACGGAAATTTCCTGAGTAATACAGAATAAAAGAACCTCAGAAGAAAACTTACAACTGAAACTTCACCTGCTATTGCAGCATTTGCAGCTTTCAAGGCCACTTCTGCACTATAGATAGGTGAAAAATAAAAGGTAAGCCACACAATACAATTCACTATGGTCTGCCTTGGGAGAATTAGCCTAGTACTAGCAAAAAAAAATAAAATTGAATACAATAAAAAAGAACATAATACATTCAGTAAAATTAACCTCACTGAGCCAAAAAGGTGCCAAAGAAAAAGGAAGTGAAAAGGTAATATTCTTTAATCCTCTATATTTAGTAACATAAAATACACATCAGACACAAAACAATTAGGCTGAGTGATCCTCTTTCAACTTTGGCACCAAATTGTGAAAATTTGTTTATGGTGTCACTTCTTACCTAAGAAGCTACTAGTCATAGACAACATATGTCCAAACTTCATCTATAACAAGTATGTGATCCTTACCTCATGTTTTACACAACCAGAATTATAATCAGTCATCCATATCCTTTAAATCTGAACCATATTTTTCACCTTTTTCAACATTAAGGCAGTTCTCTTCTGAGAAACAACATTCCCAACAAAAGGAAAGTAAAGTATTAAGCTCCTTCTTTCTGAAAGCATATAAAAATCATATTTTTTTATTGCAATTTGCTAATTCCTAGAAGAACTTGCCCAAGTTATCCCCACCAATGACAAGACTATAGAGAAGCAGGATAAGAAAATAAAAAAATAATACCCAATATTGATTAAAAGAAAAAACTAGACCACATATTGATTAAAATACCCAATAAAAAAACTAGACCACAAACATTTTTTTCATAATTGTTCCATAAAAATAATAAAAAGATTGAAGCAGAGAAGGAAAATGGACCTGTTAGCCCTGAGACAAGTTATGATACCAGAATTATTGATCTGACCGAGGGATTATTCCACTGCGGATGCTGAAAGGTGAGGTATTCCGCATGAAACTCTCACATGCATAAGCAAAGAAGGAGGAGAAGAAGAAAAAATAGGCCATTGACACAGATAAGTTTTCAGTAGCAGACTTCTTTCAATCTTAGACCAATGTTCTTCCTTCATTAGCTTCCAAATGAAATTTCCAGAATAGCTTCCAAATAAAATTTCCAGATGGATTAACTTGTCAAAGACCAAAATATCAATGTTATAAGCATGCTTCAGACACTGCACATAAAAGTTGTGAGAAAATAATATATTCAAATAAATTAAATAAGTAAAGTTTAAGAAAGTAAATTAAATTAAATCTATTTGATACCTAACAAGACAGATAAAGAAAAAAAAAGTGAGCATGATAGATGACATAAAACAATAAAAAAATGGAGAATAAGTAACTAATGAGGGTTGGTGTGACGATTAGAAACAGTGGAAAACATGTATCAATATTCAACACAAAAATATTAAACCTAGGATCTGAAAAATGATGAACTTAACAACTCTAGGTGTTCTGCTTCACCTAATTATTAATGGTGTTCTCCAAAGCGAGAAGATGTTCATATAATAATGAAAGAGAGAACATGAAAAAAAGAAGAGAGAATATATATATATATATATATATATATATATATATATATATATATATATATATATATATATATATATATATATATATATATAATGAAGCTAGTTCAGTCAGATATAAAGTGTAAACATATATAGAGGTAAAATTTCTTGAGCAAAGCTTGCATGGATCTATTGCAAAAATGGGTTCCCTGATTTGCGTCTTGATTTTGCCCAGGAGTGCAAAAGACTAAGTGTGGTCTATTTTGATGAGTCGTTATTTTAGTGACTATATTTGGTTTATTGCACTTAAATAAATCAGGGAATTGTATTTAATTGCCCGTTATTTCCCCGTTATTTCCTAATCCTGCTTAATTTGGTCGAAAATTCGTATTTTCACTAATTTGAATTTTCTGAGCTAATTAATTGCAGTTTTGGTTGTAGGGAAATTTTGGGAAACATCATTTGGAGCATTAGGATGGTGGTGTCCACATTAAAGACTCAACATTTAGTCAATTCAATTTTAATTAAGTTGTAACTTAGTTTTCTAGAAACTTTAATTAGGATTTTGTGCATTGGGGCAATGTTGGCAAATTTTATGATGGGCCCAAACTTTGAGGGACACTTGGCACCAAACCCTAGGGTTTCTTAGAGGTGGACCCCACCCATTTTAGAGTAACTCTCGGCATTTAGAGAGGCAAGGCCGACCACTTCATTTTAGCACACTTCATACTACATTTTTCATTTTGCTTTGCCTTGTATGAGCTCTCTCTTGGAGCTTTGGTGTGCCATTTCGGTTTTGAGCCAATGAATGAACAAGATCACATTTTTCTTCTTCTCTTGCTTGCAACAATGCTTGTTCTTGCTTAATGGAATGGAGATCTATCATTTCTCTTCTTATATTTTCGTTTTGAAGGTTGAAGGCTTGAGTTTGAAGCTTGTTCTTTGCATTTTCATGGTGTTTCCTTTGGTTGAATGAAGACCCATTTTACATTTTCGTCTCCTTTTGCTACACTTTGGATGTTTATGTTCAAGTTTTCTTGGTTGGATGATGAAAATGAAGTTCTTGTTGAGTTTTGTAGTGAAGAAAGTTTGAGTTGGTGCATGGGTGTTTGATGCTTGAACCATTTTCTTCTTGTGCTTTTGTTTGATAGTTGGAAGCAATATTTTGAGCTAGAACATTGTGTTTGTTGATGATGGCTGGACGGTTTTGCAAGGAAAGCTAGGGATTGGATTTTGTTTTCATCAAAAATTTGAAGAAAAGTGAGTGTTGGGTTGGTTTGTAGTAGTTGAACTTGGCTTTGTTGTTCTTGTAATTATTTTGCAATTGGAAATTTGGGTTCTTGGGGTGCATTCACGTTCATGATATATGAAGAAAAGGTTTTGGATTTTTGTGTTGGTGGAGAAAACCGTGTGGTGTTTGGAGGAAAGAAGAATTGATTTCATTTAATTTTTACCTCTTTTGCACAAGCATAATATGAAGCACATTTACCATAGAAAGAATATTTCAATTTTTGGTGTCATCTTTGCTAGCAATTCTGTCGAGAATTACCTTGAGGATGGGGAGCTCTTGTTTGTTTAATTCCCTTTGACTTTGCTTATGTGGCACCTTGGTAGAAGCATCCAAAGCATCTTCATTTGGCTTTTGTTTTTTTTGAATCACGTTTTGCATCAAAGGAGGAGTATAGCTCGGCAATTTTGTGTCTTGGTGTGGTGTCCAAACCTTTTTGCTTGATGGAGAGAGAATCACGTTTTTCATGATAGCATAGGTAGCACATGTCTTTTCTTGGAGAATGAAGCACATGGGACAAAAGGAAGCAACATATGAATTGTTTATTGAAGGAAGAAAGACAAATTAGAAGGTGGTGGAGTGACTCACGGCCAAGGAGGTTTTCTTAGGCCATTTTCATTTTTAATTTCATTTGTTGGATGTATTTGGTCACATGGAATGTGTAGGGAAAAAACATGTTTGATTATTCCTTTGTTTTGAATTAGTTTGCATAATAGGATTAGTTGTTTTTTCATTTCTTTAATTTAGTTTTGCATTTAATAATTTTAATTAAGCTAGATATTTGTTTGTCACATTGTTGGAGTCTAGTATTTTTATTTTGTTTTAATGTTGTCTAATATGTTTGGACTTGTTACTTTAATTGTCATGATATCTTAAATTAGTTTGGTTGGTCATTAACGATATTGCATTGTTCCTTTGAGATTTCTGGACTATATGTGTGATTGCCACTCTGACTTTGTTAATATCAAATCTGTATTTGCACTTACAATTAGGTATACACTTAGTTGCCCAGTTGGTGTTGAGTCTTCTCTTAGTTGATGAAACTGTATGGTGTAAATTAGATTTGATGTTAACATTGCGTTCACTTAGTCCACTTTTAAGAAAACATAATTAGCCTGCGCTTAGTTGATTAATTGTGTTGGATTAGAGGTTTGAGTCGGCTTTATTTTGTTGATCTGTGATAGGAAACATTGTAATTAAGTTAATGACTGACTATTTTTATTCTGCCTTTGAAACCGTTTCCAAATCTGTGTTTAATTATTAGTTGCGTCAGTGTTTTGATTTTGTTTATCCGCATTCACAAACTTTTTCAACAACCCCCCCACTTCATGTCTGACTTAACCCTTGAACCGCAAAATTGGTCCTTGAGAGACGACCTAGGAGTCATTTCCTAGCTATACAACATTTCTAAATTGCACATTAAATTTGTGTGGGTTGCGACAGCCCATCACCTACAACCTGCAACCTGCAAACTGTAACCTGTAACTGTTAGCGGATTGACAAGTGTACCAAATCGTATCAAGTAATAAAAATGGTAAATCCCATTATCGTTCTTCCCATGAGACTCGAAAGGCCTTATTGTTCGCGTGAATTAAAATCGTAAGACTTGCGAAGAAAAATTCAATAATTGTGGTGGATGCAATGACAAAAAATAAATATGCAATGTGATTCAATTGACAAGATTTGAGCAATGGATGAATGGAGTTGTTGGGGGTTTACAATTTCATCTAATCCTCTCTCTTTTATTTACTCCTCTTGTTTAAACGGCGTTATTATCTAATTGCATGCAAACTTTCTTGGCCTCCCCTTAACCCGATCCCTCGGCGAAAAGGGCCTATTAATAATTACCGGCTTGCTATCCCTAGCCTCCCCTAGCAACTAGCAACGCATTACAAACAGAAGCAAATACAATTGATCGTCCTACTCCCCTATCCCTAGGTGGTATTGCTTAACCAAGGAAAATCTCACCAGTTCATGTCATTATTGTACGTCCCCGTATCAATAAAGTCAAAGATCAATTACCGAATGAGTTAAACGATAAAGGCATTAAGCACAGTATGAGAATCCAACAATTGATAATAAACGCATATTAAAAACATATAATTCAAACAAGAGTTTCAATAATCGAGAGTATCAAAAGATTACATTGTTCCCCCAACAATAAAAAGGGTTTAGTTCAACATAGTCATGGTGAACCAAGATGAAAATAATGGAAGATATGGAAAGCAAACCCTAGAAAAGACGAAAAGGAGCCTAAGCATCCAAGAGATCCTCTCCAAAGAATGCAAAGTAGGTCTGGCCGCCCTCCTCTGTCAAAAGAATGAATTGAAATTCGTAATAGGGCTATTTATAGGTGAGAAGCGCAACAGAAAAATAGGCCCAAGCCCAGCTGACCACCGCCCGGCGTCACACTTTGTCGCCCGACGGTGGACCTTGAAATGCATCACCGCCCGACGGTAGGGGTCTACCGCCCGACGGTTTCCCTCGTGTCGCAAAACCGCCCGGCGGCAGGGGTCTGCCGCCTGGCGCCCAATACTGTTGTCTTCTCCTCCCGTTTGATCGCCCGGCGCCAGGGGTCTACCGTCGGGCGGTGCCTAGACTCTTCTTTTCTTTGATTTTCTCGCTTTTCTTGAGTCTATGACCTTCATCTTTATTCCCAATCTTCACTTCTGTCAATTTTGCTGCAAAACAATGCAAAACAAGCATAAAATCGCTAAAAACAGCTTTTAACCCTCGACTGACTCATTTATTGAGTTTTGTTTGATTTCAAGCTCATTCTAAGCAATAAAGGGCGTAATTTAGTCCAAATTAGCATATGAAAATAACGGTTTTTCAACCGTTATCACAACCCCAAACTTAGAAATTTGCTTGTCCTCAAGCAAAACAAAACAAAACCATAAAACAAAACAGAGCTTGACTTTCTACCCTTTCATCCAATGGTTCAACATTTCCAAAGTACATGACAAAACTTACTCAATTTCAGATAATCAGTGAACTCAAATCAAGATGCATGCTTGTTCTCAACTTACTTTAGCTCATGCGTTCCTCAACAAATGCTACACAGTATGAATGATCAGTCCACTAAACAAAAAATTCAATCATGACCTTTAGAAGTTCTCACTAGGCAAGTGTTTCACTCAATCACTCAAGTGTTTAAGGTAGCACTCCACTCTTTATTGTTCACAAGTCACATGAAATAAAATTGCCATTCATCTCAAACAATCAACATCTTTTCATGCAAATGCCATCAAAAGGACTTTTTCAAGGCTTGTAATGAGGTCGGGCTATCAAGAAAAATTGGTTTTTCTGGATCACAAAATTCTTGAGTCAAAAGAACTATTTCATCAATGAAAAGGTTCAAGTTTAAACTCTCTCTTGTTACCAATTTCACTCATTCCTAGCTTCTTCCTTTTTTTCTTTTTCATTGAGCTCATCTTCATGCTTTTATTCTTTTCTTTTCTTTTTCTCTATCCATGTATTTTGCTTTTAAACACTTGAGTTCAATGCTTTTCTTTTGCCTTTCCAATTTTCCCATGCAACCCCAAACTTGAACCTTTTCATTCCATACAATTATTCTCAACCCAACTCAAGATAAATAATTTCAAATCAAACGGCTTCATCCTGTGTCAGGCTAAGGTTCAAAAAGGATATAATCTTTAAAGCTTTTTGGGTGGAAATTTGGCTAGAAAAGGGTTTTCAAACATGGCCTTGATCATTTGACATTCACATAAAAATCAATCAATCATCAAGATTAAGGCAATAAAATTTATGCTTCAATGTGAACAATACACACAACAATAAAAACTCTGGGGCTCAATACCTCACAGAACATGCTTTCTCACGTATAGTCATTCATACATCCTGCTTAGCATCATGACCACAATCATACTTCATCACGCATCTGTTTCACAGGATGTTAACATGCATACAACTTAATAATCATTCACATCAAATCATTGTCAAATAGACTCATGATGCAAAGTAGTCAATCAAACATCTTTAGAAGAAGTATTCAAGTCAAGCATACACACTGACAAATAAAATTCAAAAATTATTCTAAAAATTTAAAATGCAAAAGTGAAAGAAGAAAAGAGAAAAAAAAATCCTGTCTATAATATGGGCAACTATCAGTAGATGCCCTCAATCATCCCATGCTGTCATCAGAATCCTCCTGGTCCTCTTCATCATCTTCATCCTCATTTGCTGCTCCAGTAGCTCCACTGCCCTGTCCTTGCTCCTGAGGCCAAGCCGATACACTGTAGAACTCATCCATGGTCCACCTGTGGGCTGGTGGATAATCATATTGCCCCACTGAAATCTCAGCAAGAGCTACCTGTCCTCTGCGAAGAGAATCCATCTTAGCCTCCAGTAGAGACATATACATGTCCCGCATCTGAAATGGCTCTGCATGCTGTGTTGGACCATCAGGAACCTGATCCTGCTATGATGCAGCTCTCCTACGATGTCCCCTGGGTGCTACTCCTGCTTCTCCTCCCTCAGCACAGTACTGTTAAAAGTAAGCAGCATCGATAACACTCCTGGGTCTCTCATATGGAGGAACTGCAGTATCCACCCCACCCAGTTGGCAGAGAAAAGTAATAAGGGATGGATGTCCCAATGGTGTTCTGCTACTCGCAGTCGTAGCGCAGTTGCGTATCTCGTCGACAATAATCTGCTCGACATTCACATCCAGTTGCTTCAGCATACAATAGATTAGACAGCTCCTCTGTATCGTGACATCGGAGATGTGTGAGCAGGGTTGGATGTTGGCATGGGTGAAGTCCATCCAATACCTTGCCAAAGGTGACAAGTCTAGCCTCCTGATATTAACCCGGGCTCCACTGGCATTTGTCTAAAAACGCCTTCCAGGAAGGCATATCACCCTTTCCATTTCAGCAATATCCTCAAGCAAACTAAAGCGAGTAGCAAAATGACACTGCTCTCCTGGCCATTCCGTGCCTGATAAGTTGTTTATTGTTTCAGGGTCATACTTAATAATATGTCCCCTTACAAAACTTCTGTACTGTCCAGCTGCAATTCCTCCCCTGGAAATAACATTGGTGTAAAATTCCTTCACCAATTCCACACTGGCTGGTGCAGGGTAGGTTGTCAGCCTCATCCAATCTCTTCTCAATATCTCCTCTCTAAACTGAGGAGCCAGGTCAGTGACAAATGCTACTTTCCTTTCCATCAACAATCTCCTTTCTTGTACAGTTGCGAAGTGCTCCTCATGATGCATAGAAAGGAACCTCTGGGAATCAAACCCTCTCGGCCTCTCAGGCTCCTTCCTCTTGCTGCTAGTATTTTTCCCCCTTCGTGCTGATGATGACATCCCTGCAAAAATTATAATGCACAACAGACCATAGGAATCCAGCATTAGAGGTGAATAAATCATCAAGCATTTATAGGCCGAACAGTTCAACACTAAGAGTGAACAAGGGTTTCCCCCCCGCATCAAAATGAAGCAATTTTCAGGAATCTACAGCAGATCGCCCGGCGGCAAGGGTCTGCCGCCTGACGGTATTCAACATCAACAATTCCGCCTGGCGGTACATCAAGACCGCCTGGCGGTGCGACACAAAATTTTTCGAAAACCAGTTTTAATGACCCTATTCTCCACTCAAACACTAAATTCATTCAAGCAAACAAGATTCATGCATCATAATGAGTCAAAACAGTTCCCAAACCATCAAATCATGCAAGGAAAATGAAAACCATAACTTGTCATGTTCCTAAGCATGTTCTTATATCAAAATCCACAATTAGAAACCAAAAATGAAATTGCACAACTTACTTGAGTGGAGAAATGCAATGCTTGCAAGAAATCCTTCAATTGATGATGCAAAACCTGCTAATGCACACTTCTCGCCAAAAACCCCCAAATTTGAAACAAAAAATTAGGGCCAAGTGAGTGGGTGATGAGAGTTTGGGAAAAACTCTTTGGGAAGTTCTTTGAAGGTGCCAATTGGGTGCTACAAGCCAAGAATACCGCTGGGCGGAATGCAAAGAGGAAAAATGAAGTGCAGAACACCCAAACCCGCCCAGCTTTAAGGGGCTCAGGTTGGGTGTCTCGCCGCCACCGCCCGGCGGCAAAGTGCACCGCCCGACGATGCGTGGTATTTTCCTTCCTAAATTTTTTTTTTCTTTTTGAAACCTTTTTCTTGTGGCACCTGATTTTATTTTACAAGACTTCCCCCACTCAGATGCTTATGCAACCTATGATATACTACAATTAGGGTTCAAAAACAAACAAACAGACAATCAACACACAAATAACTAGTTGTTTAACGTCACGAGCCTGACCCAAATCTTCCTAGCACCCATCAGTAGGTGCAAACCTTACCATCACCCATCAATGGGTGAACCTTCCTGTGTCCTTTAGTGGATACTTTAACTTTCTAGCATCCCTCAGTAGATGTTATCCCAGTGGCATTCATCAGTAAATGCTATGTTGCGTGATATTCTTTTCTTCTTCTTCTTCCTACTGAATTTCTTCATAAAGTTGAGAATACCAAGCACATGCTTCCATGTTTCAACCATAGGAACTTTAATCTCCAATTTCTTGAAGATTGCCAGCTTGAACTTCTTTCCCTTCCTATGATTTTTCTTTTTATGAGGAAGAGGTTTTTCATGTGATCTTTTCTTCTGTCCTCTCTTCCTTTTTTTCTCAACCTTCTCCTTCTTCCACTTTCTTTTTTTCTTTTTTCTTATTTTCTTATTTTTTTCTTTTTTCTCAATCACCGCTTGTTCTTTCTCCTCATCTTTCTCTCCCTCACTCAACCTTTCTGCTTCATCTTCCACTATTTTCTCCTCTTCTATCTCTTCCACTTCTCTCTCCACCTTCTCCTCATCATTTTCAAAGATAGTTACTTGATATTCCTCTTTAGGGTTAACTCCAGTGTTATCCCGAATAATACCTAGAGATATCAATGCTTTTGTTATCTCATCTTCTTCCATCTTCTCTTCATCAATATCCTCTTCTTTAGGAATATGCTCCTTTTTAGGGTCAACTTCAGTGTTACCCCTAATAATACCCAGAGATATTAATGTTTTTGTTATCTCATCTTCTTCTATCTTTTCTTCACTATTGACTTTATCATTCGCAAAGATAGTAGATTGACATTCTTCTCTTGGGTCTATCTCAGTATTAACCCCAATAATGCCTAGAGACTTTAATGCACCCGAGATTTGTTCATCCAGTAAACGTTGTTCAATTTCCCCCAACGTTTCTTTTCTTAAAGAGGATTGCTTCTCTTTTTCATTTTGATCAAGGTATGAGTGAAGTTCCCACTAGTGATTGAAATTATTTTGGTAGGATTGAGTGCCCATATAATCAACTTCTTGTCCAAACTGCATCCTGTAGATCTTAGGCACAAAACTCTAGAGATCATTTATTAGAACAGAAATAAAAACAAACATGAAAAATTAAATAATTACAAAAAAGTCAAATTCAATCAATTCACACTACTAAATAAGTCAAACCTCGAGTCCCCGGCAGCGGCGCCAAAAACTTGTTAGCGGATTGGCAAGTGTACCAAATCGTATCAAGTAATAAAAATGGTAAATCCCATTATCGTTCTTCCCATGAGACTCGAAAGGCCTTATTGTTCGCGTGAATTAAAATCGCAAGACGTGCGAAGAAAAATTCAATAATTGTGGTGGATGCAATGACAGAAAATAAATATGCAATGTGATTCAATTGACAAGATTTGAGCAATGGATGAATGGAGTTGTTGGGGGTTTACAATTTCATCTAATCGTCTCTCTTTTATTTACTCCTCTTGTTTAAACGGCGTTATTATCTAATTGCATGCAAACTTTCTTGGCCTCCCCTTAACACGATCCCTCGGCGAAAAGGGCCTATTACTAATTATCGGCTTGCTATCCCTAGCCTCCCCTAGCAACTAGCAACGCATTACAAACAGAAGCAAATACAATTCGTCGTCCTACTCCCCTATCCCTAGGTGGTATTGCTTAACCAAGGAAAATCTCACCAGTTCATGTCATTACTGTACGTCCCCGTATCAATAAAGTCAAAATCAATTACCGAATGAGTTAAACGATAAAGGCATTAAGCACAGTATGAGAATCCAACAATTGATAATAAACGCATATGAAAAACATATAATTCAAACAAGAGTTTCAATAATCGAGAGTATCAAAAGATTACATTGTTCCCCCAACAACAAAAAGGGTTTAGTTCACCATAGTCATGGTGAACCAAGATGAAAATAATGGAAGATATGGGAAGCAAACCCTAGAAAAGACGAAAAGGAGCCTGAGCATCCAAGAGATCCTCTCCAAAGAGTGCAAAGTAGGTCTGGCCGCCCTCCTCTGTCAAAAGAATGAATTGAAATTCGTAACAGGGCTATTTATAGGTGAGAAGCGCAGCAGAAAAATAGGTCCAAGCCCAGCTGACAATCGCCCGACGTCACACTTTGCAGCGCGGCGGTGGACCTTGAAACGCACCACCGCCCAGCGGTAGGGGTCTACCGCCCGGCGGTTTCCCTCGTGCCGCAAAACCGCCCGGCGGCAGGGGTCTGCCGCTCGGCGCCCAATACTGTTGTCTTCTTCTCCCGTTTGACCACCCGGCGCCAGGGGTCTACCGCTGGGCGGTGCTTAGACTCTTCTTTTCTTTGATTTTCTCGCTTTTCTTGAGTATATGACCTTCATCTTTATTCCCAATCTTCACTTCTGTTAATTTTGCTGCAAAACAAGCATAAAATCGCTAAAAACAGCTTTTGACCCTCGACTGACTCATTTGTTGAGTTTTGTTTGATTTCAAGCTCATTCTAAGCAATAAAGGGCGTAATTTAGTCCAAATTAGCATATGAAAATAACGGTTTTTCAACTATTATCAGTAACCTGGAACCTGCAACCTGCTGTAACATGCTGCAACTTGCAACCTGTAACCTGCTGTAACTTGTTGCAACCTGCTTTAACCTGTTGCACCCTGCTGTAACCTACAATCTGTTGGAAGTTGTAACCGGCAACTTGCTACAAGCTGTAACCTGCAACTTGTAACCTGCAACCTGCTGCAAGTTGTAACCTGCAACCTGTTGCAACCTGTAACTTGCTGCAACCTGCAGCTACAACCTGCTGCAACTTGTAACCTGCAACCTGCTACAACCTGCAACCTGCTGCAACCTGCAACCTGCTGCAACCTACAACTTGCTGCAACCTTTAACTTGCAACCTGCTGCAATATGTAATTTGCTGCAACCTGTAACCTGCAACCTACAACGTAACCTGCAACCTGCAACCTGCAACCTGCAACCTGCAAACTGTAACCTGTAAGTTATAACCTGCAACATGTAACCTGCACCTCCAACCTGTTGCAATTTGATGCAACCTGCAACCTGCAACCTGCTGCACCCTGTAACCTGCAACTTGCTCTAACCTACAACCTGCAACCTGTAACCTGTAACCTGTAATCTTCAACTGTAAGCTGAAACATGTAACCTGTAACCTGTAACCTGCAACCTGCAACCTGCAACCTGTAACCTACAACTTGTAACCTATAACCTGTAACCTGCAACCTGCAACTTTTAACCTGCAACCTGTAACCTACAATCTGTAACCTGCAACCTGCAACCTGCAACCTGCAACCTGCTGTAACCTGTAACATGTAACCTGCTGCAACCTGTAACCTGTAACCTACTGTAACCTGTAACCTGCACCCTGCTGCAACCTGTAACCTGCAACCTGCAACCTTTATCTTGCAACCTGTAACCGGCAACCTGTAACCTACAACATGCAACCTGTTGCAACCTGCAACCTGCTGTAACCTGTAACCTGTAACCTGTAACTTATAACCTGTAACCTGCAACCTGTTGCCAGCGACCTCTTACCAGCAGCCTGCAACCTCTAACCTACAACCTGCTGCAACCTGCAACCTGTAACCTGCTGTGTGTAACCTGCATTCTGTAACCTGCAACCTGTAACCTGTAACCTGCAACCTGCAACCTGTAACCTGCAACGTGTAACCTGCTGTGTGTAACCTGCAATTTGTAACTTGCAACCTGTAACCTGTAGCCTGCTACCTGCAACCAATAACATGCAACCTGTAACCTGCACCCTGTAACCTGCTGCAACCTACTGCAACCTGCAACTTGCTGCAACCTGTAACATGCAACCTGCTGAAAACTACAATCTGCTGTAACCTGTAACCTGTAACCTAATATGACCTGTAACTTGTAACCTGTAACCTGCGGTAACCTACAACCTGCTGCAACCTGCAACCTACAACCTGCTGCAACCTGCAACCTGCTGCAACTTACTGTAACTTGAAACCTGCTGCAACCTGTAACCTGTAACCTGCTGCAACCTGCAACTTGTAACCTACAACCTGCTGCAACCTGCAACCTGTAACCTAAAACCTCATGCAACCTACAACCTATTGTAACCTGTAACCTGCAACTTGTAACTTGTAACCTGCAACCTATAACCTGTAAACTCTAACCTGTAACCTGTAACCTGCAACCTGTAACCTACAACCTATAACCTGCAACTTGCAACCTGCTGCAACCTGCAACATGCTGCAACCTGCAAGCTGCTACAACCTACAACCTACAACCTGCTGCAACCTGCAACCTGCTGCAACCACCTGCAACACGCAACCTGCAACCTGTAACCTGTAACCTGCAACCTGCAACCTGTAACCTGTAACCTGTAACTTGCAACCTGTAACTTGCCACCTGTAACTTGCAACCTGTAACTTGCAACCTGCTGCAAACTACAACCTGTTGTAACCTGTAACCTCCTATGACCTGTAACTTGTAACCTGCGGGAACTTACAACCTGCTGCAACCTGCAACCTACAGCCTATTAACCTGCAACCTGCTGCAACCTACTGCAACCTGCAACCTGTAACCCGCAACCTGCTGCAACCTGCAACCTGTAACCTACAACCTGCTGCAACTTACAACCTGTTGTAACCTGTAACCTGTAACCTGCAACTTGTAACTTGTAACCTGCAACCTGTAACCTTAAAACTCTAACCTGTAACCTGTAACTTGCAACCTGTAACCTGTAACCTGCAACTTGTAACCTGCAACCTGCTGCAACCTGCAACCTGGAACTTGCTGCAACCTGCTGCAACCAGCAACCTGCTGCAACCTACAACCGACAACCTGCTGCAACCTGCAACCTACTGTAACCCGCAACCTGCAACCTGTAACCTGTAACCTGCAACCCGCTGCAACCTACAACCTGTTGTAACCTGTAACCTGTAACTTATAACATGTAACCTATAACCTGCAACCTGCAACCTACTGTAACCAGCTGCAACCTATAACCTGCAACCTGTAACCTGTAACCTGTAACCTGCAACCTGTAACCTGTAACTTGTAAACTGTAACCTGCAACTGCAACCTGTAACCTGTAACCTGTAACCTGGAACCTGCAACCTGTTGTAACCTGCTGCAACCTGCAACCTGTAACCTGTTGTAACCTACTGTAACGTGCAACCTTTTGGAAGTTGTAACCAGCAACCTGCTGCAAGCTGTAACGTGCAACTTGTAACCTGCAACCTGTTGCAACCTGTAACTTGCTGCAACTTGTAGCTGCAACTTGTAGCTGCAACCTATTGCAACCTGTAACCTGCAACCTGTTATATCCTGTAACCTACTGTAACCTGCAACCTGCAACCTACAACCTGCTACAACCTACAACCTACAACCTGTTGCAACCTTTAACCTGTAACTTATAACCTGTAACCTTCAATTGTAAGCTGAAACCTGTAACCTGTAACCTGTAACCTGTAACCTGTAACCTGTAACCTGCAACCTGTAACTTGCAACTTGTAACCTATAACCTGTAACCTGCAACCTGCTGCAACCTATAACCTGCAACCTTTAACCTGCAACCTGTAACCTACAAGATGCAACCTGTTGTAACCTGTAACTTGTAACCTGTAACCTATAACCTGCAACCTTCTGCAAGTGCTGCAACCTGCAACCAGCAACTTGCAACTTGTAACCTGCAACATGCTGCATTCTGCAACCTGTAATCTGCAATGTGTAACCTGCTATGTGTAAGCTGTTATCTGTAACCTCTAACCTGTAACCTGCAACCTGTAACCTGAAACCTACAACCTGCGGCAACCTGATGTAACCTGTTGCAACCTGCAACCTGCAACCTGCAACCTGTAACCTGCTGCAACCTACAACCTGCTGCAACCTTCAACCAGCTGCAACTTACTACAACATGCTACAAGCTACAACCTGTAACCTGTTGATGGGTGTCGCCGCCCATACAAATTTAATGTGCTATTAAGAATGCAGTATAGTACTAGGAAGTGACTCCTAGGTTGTCTCTCAAGGACCAAATGTGGTTCGAATCTTAGGTGTAACACGTAGTTGGGGGGTTTTGAAAGTGTTTTTGTGAAAATTAAAGAACTTGATAAAGACACAAATGCAAACAAACTAATTTTAGCTAGCATGGTAATTAAACTAACACTATTAGAAACCTTAGACAACATTCAAACATCAAATACTCTTGCAAACAAATTAACAAACACAGTTAAAAATAATTAAACTCCACACTAATTCAAATACATTAAACTCGACCTATTAACTAAATTAATTAAAAACCAAAGAAACCAACAAGCCTAATTTAATCTTAGTAAATTACTTGACTAAATGACAATTAACAATTAATTTTAAAAGTCCAATTGGCCAAATAGAACCTCATGGTCGTGCGTTACTCTCCACCAAAACCAAACCAATTTTCAATCTTCAATGAACCACCAAATTTGTTGTATTTTTGTCCCCATGTGCACCATGTCTCAAAAGAAATTAAAATATGGTTTAAACAACCAATTGAAAACCTTTCCATCACTTTCCATGCAGCAATTTCGAAATCAACACACCAAGGCACAAAAAAACCGAACTACCAAGTGAATTCTACAAAAAATGCTTCAAAGACCAATGTGCAAATGGAAGATACCTTGGGTGCTCCTACCAATGTGCCAAGTAAGCTAAACCAAATGAAAACAAACTCCAAAAACACTCCATTCCTCATGCAAATCACGGCAGCAACAATGCAAGGAAAAGACAAAAACTCAAAGTAGAAACATTCTCTTGGTCAAAAGAAGCATCCAAGAAATCTTGGTCAAACCCTAGATAGGATGAAAAGGAACCTAAGCATCCAAGAAATCTTCTCCAAGGAGTGAAAATTAGGTCTGGTCGCCCTCTCTGTCAAAAGAATGAGAATGAAATCGCAATATAGCTATTTATAGCTGAGGAGCGTCACAGAAAACAGGCCCAGGCCCAACAGACAACCGCCCGGCGTCGCACTTATGCCGCCCGACGGTTAGCCCATAATTGCGTTTCCGCCCGGCGCTAGGGGTTTTTGGCCCAGCAGTTTGCCCACAATCGCATTTTCGCCCGGCGGTTTCCCTCGAATCGCAAATCCACCCAGCGTCAACGCCTGGCTGTCAGACAGTGCATTCTCCTCGCAATTGGCCACCTAACGGTGAATTTGACCGCTGGGTGGTTCCTAGACTATTCTTTTCTTGATTTTCTTCCTTTGTCTTGAGTCTAAGGCTTTTAGCTTCACCCCCATTCTTCACTTTCATCAGAAATGCTGCAAAACAATGCAAAACAAGCATAATATCGCTAACAACAGCTTTTGACTCTCTACTGACTCATTCATTGCATTTTGCTCGATTCTAAGCTCGTTATAAGCAGTAAAGGGAGTAATTTAGTCTAAAATAACATATGAAAAAAACGGTTTTTCAACCGTTATCACCTGTAACCTGCTGCAACCTGCAACCTACAACCTACAACCTACAACCTGTAACCTGTAACCTTCAACTGTAAGCTGAAACCTGTAACCTGTATCTTATAACTTATAACCTGCAACCTGCAACATGCAACCTGTAACCTGCTGCAACCGGCAACCGGCAACCGGCAACCTACAACTTTTAACCTTCAACCTGCAACCCGCAACCTGCAACTTTTAATCTGCAACCTGGAACCTGCTGCAACCTGGAACCTGCTGTAACCTGTAACCTGCTGTAACCTATAACATGTAACCTGTAACCTACTGTAACTTGTAACCTGCAACCTGCAACCTACTGCAACCTGTAACCTGCAACCTGCAACCTTTAACCTGCAACCTGTACCCTGCAATTGAAAGGAACCTCCCGGCACTCATCCAACTCACAAATAAGCAAGGTTACATCAAATACATGAGAGTTCACAAGGTTACATCATTCCCCAAAACAAAAAAAAATTAGTTCCCCATAGACATGGGGGAACTTATGAACCATGGATGAAAGAAAGAAGAATGGAAGATTTAGAATTGGCTAGGAGTGTATTATAGGATCTCTTCTGCCAGGGATGCAAAACCTAGAGCCCCAGGGTCCTTTAAATAGTGTCAGAAGTCTCCCAAAGTGCGGCCCGGTCCAAAAGAATCAAATTAGAGAAGAACAGGGCCCAATCCACATCAAATCTCGCTCAAGCGTCGCAGGGAGCTTGCCTCGGGGTGAATCAGGGGTTCTATAAGGCTTGGGCGCCAGGTTTGGACGCCCAAGCTTCACACACACACACACATAGACACACACAAACACAAAAACACACACACGCACTTTAACAAACACATGTATTAAACACATAAACACACACACAAGCACAACCGTATAAACATATACACACTCACACCCACCCACACACACACATATTACGCACACAAAGACAGAAACACTCCCAAACACACAAACAAACACACACACACACACAAACACATACACACACACACACACACACACACACTCGAACAAACACAATAAAAACACACACACATACACAAACCCCTCATTCACACACAGACATGCACATAGATACACACACACATGCACCTTAACACACATATATTACACACACAAACACACATATTAAACTACAAACACAGACACACACTAACACACACACACTAACACACATATTACACACAAAAACACACCTACACCCACATAGACACACACAAACACAAAAACACACACACACACTCTAACAAACAGATGTATTAAACACATAAACACACACACAACCGTATAAACATATACTCTCACACACACACACATTACGCACACAAAGACACTCACAGACAAACACTCCCAAACACATAAACAAACACACACACTCACAAAAACACAAAAAATCACACAACACACAAAATCCCATCAACGCACACATACACATTAACACACATATATTACATACACAAACACACATATTACACACATAACCACACATACACACACACTCTTACACACACAAAAACACATACACAAACACACGTAATTGTATAAACACAGACACATACGCACTCACACACACATATCACTCACACAAACACACATGCATACATGCACACACACAAACACACACACACTCACCCATACAAACATAGACACACACATACATATTACACACACACACACACAAACACACACACCCACCCACCCACACAAACACATATATTACACACACACACCCACACACACACAAATTTATACGCACACACACATATCACCCAAATAAACACACGCACACATACACACACACACACAAACACAGACACACACACTCAAACACACACAAACACACATATTACCCAAACACACGGAACTGTATAAACATAGACACTGACACACCCACACACACACATTACCCACACAAACACACACACACACTCACACACACACTCTCACACAAACAAGCAAGCACAAACACACAAACACACATTCACACACACAAACACACATATACATACACACACTCACACACACCCCCACCCAAACAAACAAACATCACACACACACACATCCACCCATAGAAACACATATATTACATACACACACACACACACAAACAAACGTATACCCACACTTCCATTCACCCATACACACACATAACCTACATAAACACACGCTTACACACACACACACTTCACACACACAAACACATAGACACACACACATACAAATATAAAAACAAACACATACAAACACAAATAAAAATACACACACTAACTCACACCCAAACAAACACACACACACACACAAACACACCTACACACACACATAGACACACACACACACACACACTCTAAAAAATACATGTATTAAACACATAAACACATACACACACGCACAACCGTATAACCATATACATACTCTCACCCACCCACCCACACACATATTACGCACACAAAGATACTAACACACAAACACTCCCAAACACACACACAAACAAATACAAAAAAACACGCACACATACAAAAACCCCCCATCCACAAACACACACGCACACATGCACCTTAACACACATATCTTACACACACAAACACACCTATTACACTACAAACACACAGACAAACACACACACACACACACAAACAGACCTACACACACATAGACACATACAAACACAAAAACACACACACGCACACACACATACACACACTCTAACAAACACATGTATTAAACACATAAACACACACACACACACACACAACCGTATAAACATATACCCCCACACACACACACATTACGCACACAAAAACACTCACAGACAAACACTCTCAAACACAAACAAACACACACACTCACGGAAACACAAAAAAGCACACACACACACACACAAAAACCCATCCACGCACACATACACATTAACACACATAAATTACATACACAAACACACATATTACTCACATAACCACACACACACACACTCTCACACACACACAAAAACACACACACAGAAACACATACACAAACACACGTAAGTGTATACATGCACACTCACACTCACACACTCACACACACACACATATTACTCACACAAACACACATGCATACATGCACACACACACACACACAAACATAGACACACATACATATTACACACACGCACACAAACACACTCACCCACCCACCTACACAAACACATATATTACACACAGACACACCCACACACACACAAATTTATACCCATACACACATCACTCACATAAACACAAACACACGCACACACACATCACACACAAACACAGACACAGACACACACACACTCATACATGCACAAACACACATATTACACAAACACATTCACAAACACACGTAACTGTATAAACACAGACACAGACACACCCACACACACACACACACTCTCACACAAACAAGCAAGCACAAACACACATTCACACACACAAACACACATATACATACACATGCACGCACACACACTCACACACAAACACACACACACCCATACAAACACACATATTACACACACACCCACCCATACAAACACATATATTACATACACACACACACACACAAATTTATACCCACACTTCCATTCACCCATACACACACATCACCGACATAAACACACGCAAACACACACACATCACATACAAAAACACAAACACATACAAACACTCTCTTTTTCTCTTTCTCTTTCTCTCTCAAACATGAAAACATACAATCACACACACACACACCCACCCACCCACACAAACACATATTACACACACACACACATACAAACTCTCACACACAAATTTATACCCACACACACATATCACCCACATAAACACAAACACACGCACACACACAAATACAGACACACACACACACTCATACATATACAAACACACATATTACACAAACACACGTAACTACATAAACACAGATGGAGACACACCCACATACACGCATATTACCCACACAAAAAAACACACACACACACACACACACACTCACACAAAGAAGCAAGCACAAACAATCACACACACAAACACACATATACATACACACATGTATGCACACACACTCACGCACAAACACACACACACATATTACACACACAAACTTATACTCACACTTCCATTCACCCATACACATACATCACCTACATAAAAACACGCAAATACACACACACACACACACACACACTCTTTTTCTCTTTCTCTCTCTCTCTCTGAAATGATAAGTTTACCAACGATAAGTTCACCCACTATAAGTTCAATCACGATACGATTAGCTCACCCAACGCTAAGTTTACCCGACGATAAGTTCACGAAAAGATATACTCACCAAACCATTTGTTCATCAAACGATAAATTCATCAAATGATAATTCACCAAACGGTAAGTTCACCAAACCATAAGTTCACCCACGATAGATTCACAAACAATACGTTCACCCACGATAGGTTCACCAACGATAGATTCACCCACGATAGGTTCACGCATAATATGTTCACCTGCGATAAGTTCACCAACGCTAAGTTCACCCACGATAAGTTCACTCACGATAAGTTCACCCAACGATAAGTTCACGAAACGATAAGTTCGACAAATGATAAGTTTACCCACTAAGTTCACCCATGATAAGTTCACCCACGATAAGATCACCCACGATAAAATCACCCACTAGAAGATCACCCACGATAAGATTACCCACAATAAAATCACCCACGATAAAATTACCCAAGATAATTTCACCCAACGATAAGTTCACACACGCAAACACACTTACATCACACACATAAACACATAGACATACACACACTCTCTCTTTTTCTCTTTCTCTCTATCTCTCAAACATGAAAACATACAATCACACACACACACGCACACACACACACACACACACACACACACTCACACATACAAATATAAAAACAAACACATACAAACAAAAATAAAAATACACATTAACTAACACCCAAACATACACACACACACAAACACACACACACACACATATTACACACACAAAGACACCTACACACACACACACTCTAACAAACACATGTATTAAACACATAATCACACACACACTCACACGTACAACTGTATCAACATATACACACTCACACCCACCCACACACACACACACATTACGCACACAAAGACACTTACACTCATACTCACAAACAAACTCACACAAACACACACACAAACACACACACACACATACACAAACACACACAAACACACTCAAACAAACACAAAAAAAAACACACACACACATACACAAACCCCCTATTCACACACACACGCATATAGAAACACGCACACATGCACCTTAACACACATATATTACACACACAAACACACATATTACACTATAAACACACACAATTAAAAAAAAACACACACACACACATATTACACACATAAACACACCTACACAAACACACACACAGACACACACAAACACAAAAACACACACACACACACACACACACACACACACACTCTAACAAACATGTGTATAAAACACATAAACACACACATACGCACACATACACATTAACACACATATATTACATAAACAAATACACATAACCACACACACACTCTCTCACACATACACAAAAACACATACACAAACACACGTAACTGTATAAACACAGACACATACGCACTCACACACACACATATTACTGAAACAAACACACATGCATACATGCACACACACAAACACACACACACACCCACACCCACCCACACAAACATAGACACACACACACATGTTACACACACACACACAAACACACACATCCACCCACCCACACAAACACATATATTACACACACACACCCAGACACACACAAATTTATACCCACACACACATATCACCCACATAAACACAAACACACGCACACACATCACACACAGACACACACATACATACACAAACACAAAATACACAAACATATTCACAAACACACGTAACTGTATAAACATAGACACAAACATACCCACACACACGCATATTACCCACACAAACACACACACACACACACACAAAAACAAGCAAGCACAAACACACAAACACACATTCACACACAAACACACATATACATACACACATGCACGCACACACACACACACATTAAACACACACCCTCCCATACAAACAAATATATTACATACACACACATACACACACGCACAAACTTATACCCACACTTCCATTCACCCATACACACACATCATCGACATAAACACACGCAAACACACACACATCACACACAAAAACACATAGACACACACACAGACACTCTTTTTTTCTCTTTCTGTCTCTCTCAAACATGAAAACATACAATCACACACACACACACGCACACACACGCACACACAGACACACACATACACACACACACTCACACATACAAATATAGAAACAAACACAAATAAAAATACACACACTAACTCACACCCAAACAAACACACACACACACACAAAAACACACACACATATTACACACACAAGCACACCTACACACACATAGACACACACACACTCTAACAAACACATGTATTAAACACATAAACAGACACGCACGCACAACCGTATAAACATACACACACTCACACCCACCCACACACATATTACGCACACAAAGACACTAACACACAAACACTCCCAAACACACAAACACACACACACACACACACAGTCAAATACAAGTAACTGTATAAACACAGACACAAACACACTCACACACACACATATTACCCACACAAACACACACACTCTCATACAAATAAGCAAGTACAAACTCACAAACACACATTCACACACATATACATACACACATGCACGCACACTCACTCACACACAAACACACACACACAGATTACACACACACCCACCCATACAAACACACATTTTACACACACACACTCACCCATACAAACACATATATTACATACACACACACACACACACACTCAAACTTATACCCACACTTCCATTCACTCATACACACACATCACCTACATAAACACACGCAAACACACACACATCACACACACAAACACATAGACACACACACTCTCTCTTTTTATCTTTCTCTCTCTCTCAAACATGAAAACATACAATCACACACACACACACAAACTTACACACACACATGCACACACACACACACACACACTCACACATAAAAATATAGAAACAAATACAAATAAAAATACACACACTAACTCACACCAAAACAAACACACAAACACACACACACACATACACATATTACACACACAAACGCACCTACACACACACACCTACACACACACACACATAAACACACACAAACACAAAAACACACACACACACACATAAACACACACACACGCACAACCGTATAAACATATACACATTCACACCCCCCCACACACATATTACGCACACAAACACTCCCAAACACACAAACAAACACACACACATACACACACACACACACACACACACTCAAACACACGTAACTGTATAAACACAGACACAAACACACTCACACACACACATATTACCCACACAAACACACACACTCTCATACAAATAAGCAAGTACAAACTCACAAACACACATTCACACACATAAACACACATACACACACACATGCACACACACACACACACTCACACACAAACACACACACAAACATATTACACACACACCCACCCATACAAACACACATATTACACACAAACGTCTGGCTGTCAGACAGTGCATTCTCCTCGCAATTGGCCGCCCAGCGGTGAATTTGACCGTTGGGCGGTTCCTAGACTCTTCTTTTCTTCATTTTCTTCCTCCGACTTGAGTCTAAGGCCTTCATCTTCACCCTCATTCTTCACTTTCATCAGAAATGCTGCAAAACAATGCAAAACAAGCATAATATCGCTAAAAACAGCTTTTGAGTCTCTACTGACTCATTTATTGCGCTTTGCTTGATTCTAAGCTCTTTCTAAGCAGTAAAGGGAGTAATTTGGTTTAAAAACATATGAAAATAACGGTTTTTCAACCGTTATCACCTGTAACCTGTTGCAACCAGCAACCTACAACCTACAACCTGTAACCTGTAACATTCAACTGTAAGCTGAAACCTGTAACATGTATCCTCTAACTTATAACCTGCAACCTGAAACCTGTTGTAACCTGTAACCTACTGTAACCTGTAACCTACTGTAACTTGTAACCTGCAACCTGCAACCTACTGCAACTTGTAACCTGCAACCTGCAACTTGTACCCTGCAACATGCAGCCTGCTGCAACCCGCAACCTGCTGTAACATGTAACCTGCAACCTGTTGCAACTCCTGCAACCTGTTGCAACTGCTGCAACCTGCAACCTATAACCAACAACCTGCAACCTGTAACCTGCAACCTGTAACCTGCAATGTGTAACCTGCTGCGTGTAACCTGCAACCTTTAACCTGCGATCTATAACTCGCAACCTGTAACCTGTAACCTGCAACCATAACATGCAACCTATAAGCTGCAACCTGGAACCTGCAACCTGCAGCCTGTAACCTACAACCTGCAACCTGTTGTAACTTGTAACCTGCAACCTGCAACCTGTAATAACTTAAACCATTTATCCCCGGCAACGGCGCCAAAAACTTGTTGGGACAAATCGGTAAGTGTACCGAGTCGCACAAGTAATATAAACAGTTGTGTGAAAACAAGATTAATTAAGACTTAAAGAAACGAAGATCATGAATTTGTGGTGCAGAAATAATAAAGAAAATAAATTGCAATTAATCAAAGGCAAAAGAACACAGAGATGAACGGAGGTTATTTTATATGAGATGGTTATGTTCTTGGGGTTAAACTTCACCAAGTTCCCTCTCATGTATATAAGAATTCCTCTTTATTCATTAATGTCAACGACCCTCACAAAAACACTTAAACCCGATCCCTCGGTTAATAAGCATGTCCCTAATTACCAGTTCATGCAATTCCTAGCATTCCTACTAAAAAGATGTGAAGATCAAGAGATTAAGGCGACTAAGACTCATACTCTCATCCCTGAGCAATATAACCCTTAGGAGTAATTCAACAAGGACCTGAATTGAAAGGAACCTCCCGGCACTCATCCAACTCACAGATAATGCTATTGTATAAGCAAGAATAAAGCAGATGAATTACTCTAACAAATAATGAAATAAAGCATATAGAATTAAGAACGAATTCAAATACATGAGAGTTCACAAGGTTACATCATTCCCCAACAACAAATAGAAATTGTTCCCCATAGACATGGGGGAACTTATGAACCATGGATGAAAGAAAGAAGAATGAAAGATTTAGAATTGGCTAGGAGTGTATTGTAGGCTCTCTTCGGCCAAGGATGCAAAACCTAGAGCCCCAGGGTCCTTTAAATAGTGTCAGAAGTGTCCCAAAGTGCGGCCCGGTCCAAAAGAATCAAATCATAGCAGAAACAGGGCCCGATCCACGTCAAATCTCGCTCAAGCGTCGCAGGGAGCTCGCCCGGGCGTGAATCAGGGGTTCTGTAAGGCTTGGGAGTCAGTTTTGGACGCCCAAGCTTCGAGGGTCCGTCACCCGGGCGTCGGGTCCGTCGCTCGGGCGACCATCGGTAATTTCAGCTTCGCTGTTTCTCGTTCCTGTCACTTGGGCTTCAGGTTTCCTTCCTTCTTACTGCCTTTTTGACCCCTTTTGAGCTCTTTCTTCATGGCTCTTCACTTCTTCTTCCTATATAACTTCAATCTTTGTCAAAACAGTGACTCCTTGTTATAAAATAATTAAAATCAACCTTAACTCTCTTATTCACACAATTAATTGAAAACCAGTGAGTCCAAGCAAGTTATTAAGTGAAAAAGGGTGCTTTTAGTGTTAAAATAACATCGCAGATAACGGTGTTTTAAATCGTTATCAGCAACCTGCTGCAACCTGCAACCTCTAACCTGCAACCTGCTGCAACCTGCAACCTGCTGCAACCTGCAACTTGTAACCTGTAACGTGCCACCTGCTGCAACTTGCAACCTGTAACTTGGAACCTGTAACCTTTAACCTGCAACCTGCAACCTGCAACCTGTAACCTGTAACCTACAACTTGCACCCTTCAACCTGTAACCTGTAACCTGCAACCTAAGCAACCTGCAACCGGCTGCAACCTGCAACTTGCTGCAACCTGGAAACTACAACCTGTAACCTGCAACCTGTAACTTGCAACTGTAACCTGGAACCTATAACCTCCAACTTGTAACCTGCAACCTATAACTTGTAACCTATAACTTGTTGTAACCTGTAACCTGTTGTAATATGTAACCAGTAACCTGTAACCTATTATAACTTGTAACCTGCAACCTACTGCAACCTGTAACCTACAACTTGCAACCTTTAACCTACAACCTGTAACCTGCAACCTGAACCATGCAATATGCAACCTGCTGCAACCTGCAACCTGCTGTAACCTGTAACCTGTAACCTGCTGCAACCGCTGCAACCTGCAACCTGCAACCTACAACCAACAACCTGCAACCTGCAACCTGTAACCTGCTGCAACCTGCAACCTGTAACCTGCAACGTGTAACCTGCAACCTGCGATCTGTAACCTGCAACCTGTAACCTGCAACCTGTAATCTGTAACATGCAACCTATAAGCTGCAACCAGTAACCTGCAACCTGTAACCTGCAACCTGCATGTTACTGCAACCTGCTGTAACCTATAACCTGTAACCTGCAACCTGCAACTTGCAACCTGCAACCTACAAACGATAACTTCATCAAACGTTGAGTTCACCAAACGATAACTTTACCAAACGATAAGCTCACCAAACGATAAGTTCACCCACGATAAGTTCACCCACCGATAAGTTCACCCACTATAAGTTCAATCACGATACGATTAGCTCACCCAACGCTAACTTCACCCGACGATAAGTTCACGAAAAGATATGCTCACCAAACCATTTGTTCATCAAACGATAAATTCATTAAATGATAATTCACCAAACTGTAAGTTCACCAAACCATAAGTTCACCCACGATAGATTCACAAACAATACGTTCACCCACGATAGATTCACCAACGATAGATTCACCCACGATAGGTTCACCCATGATATGTTCACTTGCGATAAGTTCACCCACGCTAAGTTCACCCACGATAAGTTCACTCACGATAAGTTCACCCAACGATAAGTTCACGAAACGATAAGTTCGACAAATGATAAGTTCACCCACCAAGTTCACCCATGATAAGTTCACCGACGATAAGATCACCCACGAAAAAATCACCCACTAGAAGATCACCCACGATAAGATTACCCACGATAAAATCACCCACTATAAGATCACCCACGATAAGATTACCCACGATAATTTCACCCAACGATAAGTTCACACACGCAACACACTTACATCACACACATAAACACATAGACACACACACACACTCTCTCTTTTTCTCTTTCTTTTTCTCTCTCAAACATGAAAACGTACAATCACACACACGCACGCACGCACACACACACACACACACACACACACACACTCACACATACAAATATAGAAACAAACACATACAAACACAAATAAAAATACACACACTAACTCACACCCAAATAAACACACACACACAAACACACACATGCACACACATATTACACACACAAACACACCTACAAACAAAAAAACACACAAACACAGACTCTAACAAACACATGTATTAAACACATAAACACACGCACACACGCACAACCGTATAAACATATACACACTCACACCCACCCACCCACACACATATTACGCACACAAAGACAGTAACACCCAAACACTACCAAACACACAAACAAACAGACACACACATACACACTCAAAAAAACACAAAAAAAAAACACACACACATACACAAACCCCCCATTCACACACACATGCACCTTAACACATATATTACACACATAAACACACATATTAAACTACAAACACACACACACACACACACAAATACACATATTACACAAACACACGTAACTATATAAACACAGACACAGACACACTCACACACACGCATATTACCCACAATAACACACACACACACACACTCTCACACAAACAAGCAAGCACAAACACACATACACACACATTCACAAACACAAACATACATATACATACACACATGCACGCACACACACTCACACACAAACACACACACACATATTACACAAACACCCACCCATACAAACACACATATTACACACACACTCACCCATACAAACACATATATTACACACACACACAAAAACTTATACCCACACTTCCATTCACCCATACACACACATCACTTACATAAACACACACAAACACACATACATCACACACATAAACACATAAACACACACACACACACACTCACTCTCTCTCTTTTTCTCTTTCTTTCTCTCTCTCAAACATGAAAACATACAATCACACACACACACACAAACTTAAAAACACACACACACACACACACTTACACATACACATATAGAAGGTTTAATAGGTTAGGAGGTCCCTATATTTGCGGGTTTGTTTCAATTGGGTCCTCTAATTTTGGAAGTGATCAATTAGGTCCCTAATTTTGTCAATTTGAATTAATAAAAGCCTTTTCGTTAAATGCAGTTAACGCCATGAAGTTTTTGAACATGTGGTACACTGACACTTCCAGGTGGCACCGTTTTAAGTGCATAGGTGGATTATAAAAGGGTCAAATCCCTAAATTAAAAGGGTGTATTTGAAGGTGAAATCCCTAAATTAAAAGAGATTTCACCCTTTTATAATCCACCTATGCACTTGAAATGGTGCCACCTGGAAGCGCCAGCGTGCCACATGTTCAAAAACTTCACGTCGTTAACTGAAAAGCTTTTATTGATTCAAATTGACAAAATTAGGGACCTAATTGATCACTTCCAAAATTGGAGGACCCAATTGAAACAAACCCCCAAATATAGGGACCTCCGAACCTATTAAACCAATATAGAAACAAACACATACAAACACAAATAAAAATACACACACTAACTCACACTCAAACAAACACGCACACACACACACACACTTTAACAAACACATGTATTAAACACAAACACACACACACGCACAACCGTATAAACATATACACACTCACACCCACCCACCCACACACATATTACAACACAAAGACACTAACACACACCCAAACACCCAAACAAACACACACACGCACACACACACACACGCACACAAACACACTCAAACAAACCCAAAAAAAACAGACACACATTCACAAACCCTCCACTCACACACACATGCACATAGATACACGCACACATGCACCTTAACACACATATATTACACACACAAACACACATATTACACTACAAAAACACACACACATATTACACACACAAACAAAAAACACACACACACACACACACTCTAACAAACACATGTATTAAACACATAAACACACACACGCACAATCGTATAAACATATACACACTCATACCCACCCCCCACAAACACACATATTACGCACACAAACACTTCCAAACACACAAACAAACAAACACACACACACACATACACACTCAAACAAACAAAAAAAAAACACACACACACACATACACAAACCCCTCATTCATACACACATACACACGCACATAGATACACGCACACATGCACCTTGACACACATATATTACACACACAAACACACATATTACACTACAAACACATACACACACACACACACGCACACTTACACTCACACACAAACACATACACAAACACACGTAATTATACAAACACAGACACACTCACAGACACACATATTACCCACACGCACACGCACACACACAACACACAAACACACATTCAGACACACACACACACCCCCACAAACATAAAAAACACACACACACAAACACATATATTACACACACGTACACACCCACACACACATACCACCCACATAAACACATAGACACACACACACAAACACATACACAAACACACGTAACTGTTTAAACACAGACACAGACATACCCACGCACACATATTACTCACACAAACACACAAACACATATTCACACACACACACACAAACACATAAACACATATTCACACACACACAAACACACATACACATATACGCATGCATGCACACACACTCACACAAACATATACACACACACACACCCCCCACAAACACAAACACAAACACACACATACATATTACACACACACACCCACCCACCCACATACAAACTTATAACCACACTCCTATTCGCTCAGACACACATATAACCAAAATAAACACACACACACACATCACACACACAAACACATAGACACACACACACACACACAATCTCTCTCTCTCTCTCTCAAACACGAAAACACACAATCATGCACACATTCATACACAAACAACACATTATAGTGGTTATTGAGGGGTTTATAAGTGTTTTTAGTGGTTTTAAAGGTTTATATTGGTTTTTGATGCGTTTATAAATGTTTTTAGGGGTTTTTAGTGGTTTTTAAGGGTTTATAGCGGGTTTTAAGGGGTTTATAAGTGTTTTTAGGGGTTTTTAAGGATTTATAGATGATTTTTTAGGGGTTTATAAGTGTTTTTAGGGGTTTTTAGTGGTTTTTAAGGGTTTAAAATGGTTTTTGAAGGGTTTATAAGTGTTTTTAGGGGGTTTTAGTCGTTTTTAAGTGTTTATAGTGGTTTTTAAGGGGTTTAAAAGTGTTTTTAGTGGTTTTTGAGGGATTTAAAAGTGTTTTTAGTGTTTTTTAATGGTTTATAATGGTTTTTGATGGGTTTATGAGTGTTTTTAGGGATTTTTAGTGGTTTTTAAGGGTTTATAGAGGTTTTTGAAGTGTTTATAAGTGTTTTTAGGGGTTTAGTGGTTTTGAAGGGTTTACATTGTTTTTTAGGGATTTATAACTGTTTTGAGGGGATTTTAGTGGTTTTGAAGGGTTTTTAGTGGTTTTGAAGGGTTTATGGTGGATTTGAAGAGGTTTATAAGTGTTTTGAGGGGATTTTATTGGTTTTGAAGGGTTTTTAGTGGTTTTGAAGGGTTTATAGTGGATTTTAAGGGGTTTATAAGTGTTTTGAGGGGGTTTTAGTGGATTTTAGGGGTTTACAGTGGTTTTTAAGGGGTTTATAAGGGTTTTGAGGGGTTTTTAGTGGTTTTGAAGGGTTTCTAGTGGTTTTTTTAAGGATTTAGAGTGGTTCTTTAGGGGTTTATAAGTGTTTTGAGGGTGTTTTAGGGGATTTTAGTGGTTTATGTTGGTATCGGAGGGGTTAATTTTTATTTTTTTAAAGAGTTTAGCGCAGCGGATTAAAATACAGAGAACGTACAGCGTAACAAGTCACAGTTTTAAACAATTTTCTTTCAGAAAATTTACCAAGCAGATAACGTGCGTTAAGTATAAAATGAGTATAGGGCAAAAGAAAATCACACAGGAATTTTTATACTGGTTCGATTCAACAGAATCTACGTCCAGTCGTTAATCACTACAAAGAGTGATTAACAGTTCCACTAAAAAATTGTTTAACAGATTACAAGATAAAAACAGTAATAAAATGAAAGAGATAACTCTACCAACTTGAAGAGAACCTGCACTGGCAATCGACACACGATTCACGTGCTTCTCCTTACACAAGACCAGGTAGAGAGCCCCGCCAACTTGAAGAGAGTCCACTTCTTGTATCAGCACACGATACGTAAGCCTCTCCTTCCACAAGACCAGGCAAGGGAACACAGTAAACAAAAAAGCTTTCTCAAGAACGTTCCTCTGACTACACAGTGTTCTGGCTTTTTCCAGTTTACTCAAAAGTGTTTTTTTTCATGCTTTCAAAACTCATTTAAATAGCCAAACACGCTGAATGCCAAAGGTCAGCTCCCAACTGCCATGAATAATCGATTATTGTAAGTGATAATCGATTATTCAAGTCCGTTACAGAGTTTTCAAAAAGTGATAATCGATTATATGAAGTGATAATCGATTATTCAAGTGAGACTTGTGATAATCGATTATTGCTTCATGATAATCGATTATTGTAGTTCAACAGCATATGATAATCGATTACAGCATGTCCATAATCGATTATATCAGTAGAAATTACAATATTAATTATTTTCCTACTACATTCAAGATACTACAAGTTGCTTTTAAATATTCTCCTATTGTAGACAAAAATTACAATTCTGCAGCATCATCAAAACTTGTCTTCAGGTTTTACCAATACTCCTTTATTGGTAACAATCTCCCCCTTTTTGATGATGATCAAAAATTCTTTTTAAAAAGCAACTTAGTTTTACCTGCAATGCATACAAGCTGAAAAGATAACAGAGTTAGTAGTACCTGTATACTTTGAAGAATATTATTTCTTCTCCCCTATAATATAGATATTAATCTCCCCCTTTTTGATCATAAGCAAAAAGTAAAAATCTCCCCCTTAATATGAGCTCCCCCTCAAAAAGATAACAGATGCATAAAGGCTCATTTTATTAAGAATAACTGGAAAATTTATAAAGATTGAAAATGCCACACAGAAAACAAACAAACTTAAAATCCTAAAAAAAAAAACTAAAATTCAGGACTAGGAGATCTTTCAGTGGGAGGGATATTGAGATGATTTTCAATGTTATGTAGTCGAACATCAAACTCAAGAAACTGATCGACTAAGTACTCATCAAGAGATTGCTGCCACTCATGTACTTGATCAAAATGTGTCTTCTGTGCGAGACTCATATCCTCCAATTGTTTGGATAATCTTGCAAAGTGTTCTTCCATAGAATTTGAGGAAGAGAAGGGTATGTTGGAAGGTCCAGCTTCTGAAGGAGCTGCAGCACTCACTGGGTCAGCCATATGAGTGTCCATATCATCATCATCATCAGAATGATCATCATCTTTGTGAATAAGGACCCTTCCTCTAGTAATGAATCCCATCTGACGAAATGTAGTATCTCCAATTTCTGATCCCACAGTCTCAATATTTTGAACAAGTTCGCCTTCAACAGGTATTCCTTTATATTCTAAAATCCTAGAAACAAGAAGAGCATAGGGAAACTGATAAGAGTGGGATTTCTTTGCTTTTACCATGGTGTCAGCAATGAGAGCAGGCCAATCGATGTGTATGTGATTTAAAATCCCATACAGGAGAAGTAAATCCTGCTCAGAGCATTGAGCATGGTTGGTTGCTCTAGGACAGAGAATCCAGACAATTAAGTAATGGATCATCCTCTCTTCAACTTTGAAACCTCCAACCAGTAGCTGTCTTCTATTTGTTTGCCTCTCAGGATGTCGCAGAAAGGATTGAAAAGTGAGCATTCTGTTAAAGTCTTCAAGTCCTAAATGGACTTTGACAGCATCATCCCATATAGGGAGTTGAGCAACATTTGTCCAAACATCATCATCTAAAATGATGCGGACTCCCTTGACCTTGGTAGAAATTATCCCATCTCGATAGCGCAAGTTGAAATAGAAAACTCTTAAGAGATCGGGATAAATATTTCCTTTTTGTTCTACGAAATGTGCTAACCCCTGCTCAGCAAAAGTATTTGGGAATTGAAAACCATAAAAGCGAAAGAAATCAAGACGGATATACTTTACCGCCATGATTTTCCTTTCTTGCCAGGAGTTGATGAAGTCTTTATGTTTCTCTTGATCTGAGATCCATCCATTTATATTAGCAAGTCGTGGTTGAGAGGAAGAAGGAACCCCAGCTGTCTTGCGACGATACCTCCTTGGTTCAGCCATGAAAAAGGATGAAGGGTTGTGAAGTGAAAGAAGAATAAGAAGGTTTTGAGCTCTGGATTTGATTTTTAGCAGCAATGGGTAGCAAAGAGATGTCTAATAATCGATTATGAGGGCCTATTTATAAGAGAAATGGAAAAACTAGCCGTTTATGACCGTTTATAGCCGTTATGAGTCGCTCCAACGGCTCTATTTTTGAATCTGTTTGCGTGATAATCGATTATGACTCGAGATAATCGATTATCAGTTCATTTATTTTTGCCCAGGATTATATGATAATCGATTATGCATGATGATAATCGATTATCTGCTCAAAGATTTCCAGAATGCATTTTAAGACTAAATAATCGATTATGTATTATTGATAATCGATTATAATTCAATAAACTTACGAAAAATGCAAATTTTTGCATGGATTTTGATCCTAGGACATGTCTAAAACTCCTATTTCTCTCCTAAGTTCAAAAAATCTATCTTTAGGTAGAGCTTTGGTAAAAATGTCAGCTAACTGATGTAGAGTATCTACATATTCAATTTGACAATCCCCCTTTTGAATATGGTCTCTTAAGAAGTGATGTCTAATTTCTATGTGCTTAGACCTTGAATGCATTATGGGATTTTTAGTCAAATTTATAGCACTGGTGTTATCACATTTTAGAGGAATGTTTTCAAGGAAAATATCAAAGTCCTCAAGTTGTTGTTTCATCCATAAGATTTGAGCACAACAGTTCCCAGCTGCAATATATTCAGCTTCTGTGGTAGACAGGGCTACACATGCTTGTTTCTTTGAGTGCCAAGACACTAAAGAACAACCTAAGAAATGACAAGTACCACTAGTACTTTTTCTATCAATTTTACAGCCACCATAATCTGCATCAGAATATCCTATTAAACTAGGTGAGGAATCTGAGGGATACCAAAGTCCAAAAGAAGTAGTTCCCTTAAGATATTTTAGGACTCTTTTTACTGCAGTTAAATGTGAGTCCTTTGGTTTGGCTTGATATCTAGCACATACACATACACTCTGCATAATGTCTGGCCTACTAGCAGTCAAGTATAGCAAAGACCCTATCATTCCTCTAAACATGGTTTCATTTACTTCTTTTCCATTTTCATCTTTATCTAAATAACAAGAGGTGCCCATGGGTGTACTAGCTTCCTTGCAGTTATCCATTCCAAATTTTCTAAGAATTTCTCTACAGTACTTAGTTTGAGATATAAATGTCCCATTCTCCATTTGTTTTATTTGTAGTCCTAAGAAAAAGTTCAATTCACCCATCATAGACATTTCAAATTCTCCTTGCATTATTTTTGCGAACTCTTCACACAAAGAGTCATCAGTTGCTCCAAAAATGATGTCATCTACATAGACTTGTACAAGCAAAATATGTTTTCCTACTTTCTTAATAAACAAGGTTGAATCAACCTTTCCTCTAGAAAATCTATTATCAATCAAAAAGGTACTAAGTCTTTCATACCAAGACCTAGGTGCCTGTTTAAGACCATAAAGGGCCTTTTTCAGTTTAAAAACATGATCAGGAAATTTGAAATCTTCAAAACCAGGAGGTTGACTAACATAGACCTCCTCTTTTATAAAACCATTTAAAAAAGCACTTTTAACATCCATTTGATATAATTTAAATTTCATCAGAGAAGCATAAGCAAGTAGTAATCTAATTGCTTCTAACCTGGCTACTGGTGCATACGTTTCATCGTAATCAATACCTTCCTCTTGACAGTAGCCCTTTGCAACTAATCTTGCTTTATTTTTGGTGATGTTTCCGTCCTCATCAAGCTTGTTCCTAAATACCCATTTGGTTCCTATGACTTGGAATTCTTCTTGTCTTGGAATGAGTTCCCAAACATCATTCCTTTCAAATTGATTTAGCTCCTCTTGCATTGCAACACACCATTTGTCATCTTGAAGAGCTTCCTTTATATTCTTAGGTTCTACCTGTGATACAAAAGCAACTGTTAGACAAAAATTATTTAAGTTACTTCTAGTGATTACCCCTTTTGATATATCTCCTATGATGTTATCCAAAGATAGTCCTCTTGGTTGTTGATAGCTTTTAGGATCAACCGCTTGAGATGTTTCTCGAAGTTCAGGAGGATAATTCTCATTTAGGTACATCTCTTCAAGAGCTTCTCTTAGATAATCCTCATCACCTGCAATGGGTTTATTTGACTCAAGAGGATTTCCCTCAAGGTCTACAATTTCATCAAAGACAACATGCATAGATTCTTCAACAATTAGAGTTCTTCTATTGAACACTCTATATGCTTTGCTATTTAATGAATATCCTAGAAATATTGCTTCGTCAGATTTTTCATCAAACTTTCCAGGATTAATTTTATTATTTAAAACAAAACACTTACATCCAAAGATTTTTAAATGAGATATATTTGGTTTTCTACCATTTAATAATTCATAAGGAGTTAATTTCAAAATTGGCCTTATAAGCATCCTATTTAATACATAACAAGCAGTGCTTACTGCATCAGCCCAAAAATACTTTGGCACATTTGATTCACTCATGAGTGTTCTAGCTAATTCTTCTAGTGACCTATTTTTCCTTTCAACAACACCATTCTGTTGAGGAGTTCTAGGTGCAGAAAAATTATGTGTAATGCCATGTTCTTCACAAAATTTCTCAAAAGACTCATTTTCGAATTCTCCACCATGATCACTTCTTAAAGTTTTAATTTTCAAATCTTTTTCATTTTGAATACGTTTAGCAAAGATTTTAAATGCTTTGAAAGCTTCACTTTTCAATGTTAAAAAGAACGTCCAAGTGAATCTAGAAAAGTCATCAACAATAACAAGAGCATAGTAATTTCCACCAAAACTCTTAATTCTAGATGGTCCAAACAAATCCATATGTAAAAGTTCTAAGGGTTTTGATGTTGAAATCATGCTTTTAGAAGAAAATGAAGATTTGATTTGTTTACCTTTTTGACACGCAGAGCATATTTTATCCTTTTCAAATTTTAATTTAGGCAAACCAATTACAAGATCTTTTGAAATTAACTTGTTTAAATGTTGCATATGAATATGTGCTGCTCGTTTATGCCATAGCCAAGGATTTTCCTCTTTAGCAACTAAACATGTTATGCTATGACTAGATGCACTATCAATGTCAATCAAATATATGTTATTATGCCTAACACCTTGCAAAGCAATATCATCAGAATTTTTAAAGTATACAATGCATTTATCACTTTCAAAGGTTACCTTGAGACCTTTGTCACACAATTGGCTTATGCTTAGGAGATTATGCTTGAGACCTTCAACATATAGGACGCCTTTTATGATTAAGGTATTTCTTCCTCCAATGTCTCCGGTACCCATGATTCTTCCTTTATTGTTATCCCCGTAAGTCACAAATCCTTGCTTTTTCTTCTCAAAAGAAATAAATCTTCTTTTGTCACCGGTCATATGTCTTGAGCATCCACTGTCAAGATACCATAATGACCCTTTTGACTTTGATTTTTCCTACAAAACAAGTTAACAGAAACTTTAGGTCCCCAATCTAAATATGGGTCCTTGGGGTTAGTTCTTAACAGCTTTAATCCAAATATATTTTCCACTAGGCACACCAACATGTTTAATATTACACTTGTTTGAAGTGTGACCGTGCTTCATACAGTAAAAACAACATACATTGCTAATTTTATTTTTAATTGATGTTCCTTTAACAACCCAAATTTTTTGAGTTCTTTTTACTTTTGGTTTATTATTTTTATGTACGTTTATATTTCTTTTACTAAAGGTTGTTTTAGCATGTGAATTTCTGTTAGTTGCCTTAGCAAGCAAATTTTCAAGTATATCAATATCAAACATATGGCTCTTGCATGATAAGCATTCAACAGGTTTAACAGTAGCATTTGAGTCAGTTATTTTATCTTCTAAAGTACTGACTTTGTTTCTTAACACAACTTCATCATCAAGCAATTTATCATATTTTATTTTTAATTCATTATGTTCTTTTTTTAATTTTTTATGAGCAGTATCAAGTTTTTCAGATTCATTCATCAATTCAAAAAATGCCTTTTGTAAATCTAATTCACTGGATTCAGAACTATAATCACTTACTTGACTTCCAGTTTCTTCTGAGTCTGCCATAAGACATAGGTTTGCTTCTTTTTCTGTGTCACTCGAACTTGTTGAGCTTGAGTCATTATCCTCCCAAGCTATATATGCTTTCTTTTTCTTCTGAAATCTCCTTTCCTTCTTGTCATCATTTTTCTTGTACCTTGGGCATTCGGACTTTACATGTCCTCTTTCTCCACATCCGAAGCACTTTATATTTGATGGAGACTCTTGACTCTCTTTCCTTTCCTTGTGAAATTTTTCTTTTCCTTTTGCTTTCATGAATTTTGCAAATTTCTTGATCATCAAACTCATATTCTCTTCATCATCAGAATCATCTTCTTCTACTTTCTTGGAGTTTTTCCCTTTGGATATCTCAGACTTAAACGCTAGAGTTTTTCTCTTGCCTTGATCCTCTTCAGCAGTGAGTCTTCTCAAGTCAAGTTCGTGCTCACGAAGTTTTCCAAATAAAATCGGCATTGTCATCTGAGAAAGATTCTGGGACTCCGAGATAGCAGTTACCTTTGGTTGCCAAGACCTGTCCAATGATTTAAGAACTTTAACGTTTAATTCATCAGTATCAAAAATCTTACCCAAACCTGTCAAGTGATTCACTATGTGAGTGAACCGCTTTTGAACATCCGAGATTGATTCTCCATGTTGCATTCTGAACATCTCATATTCTTGAATAAGAGTGTTCTTCCTTGCCCGTTTCACGTCCTCAGTACCTTCATGTGTAACTTTCAGAACGTCCCACATTTCCTGTGCTGTCTTACACACAGAGATTCTATAAAATTCATCAAGCACAACAGCAGATGAAATAATATTACGAGCTTTAATATCAAATTGTGCTCGTCTATTTTCCTCAGCAGTCCAATTAAAATAAGGTTTTACTGTTTCTACACCATCTACTGTATACATAGGAATATAAGGGCCATTTTGTACAGCTTCCCAAATGCCTCTATCAACAGACCCCATGAAAATTTCCATTCTCACTTTCCAAAAAGCATAATTATCTCCAGTAAACAATGGAGGTTTGTTAATAGACGCACCCTCAGCATAGACAAAGTTTTGACTGTGACCGGCCATTTTCGCAAAGATTTTGAAAGAATATCAAAGCAAGCTCTGATACCAATTGTTGGTATCGGAGGGGTTAATTTTTATTTTTTTTAAAGAGTTTAGCGCAGCGGATTAAAATACAGAGAACGTACAGCGTAACAAGTCACAGTTTTAAACAATTTTCTTTCAGAAAATTTACCAAGCAGATAACGTGCGTTAAGTATAAAATGAGTATAGGGCAAAAGAAAATCACACAGGAATTTTTATACTGGTTCGATTCAACAGAATCTACGTCCAGTCGTTAATCACTACAAAGAGTGATTAACAGTTCCACTAAAAAATTGTTTAACAGATTACAAGATAAAAACAGTAATAAAATGAAAGAGATAACTCTACCAACTTGAAGAGAACCTGCACTGGCAATCGACACACGATTCACGTGCTTCTCCTTACACAAGACCAGGTAGAGAGCCCCGCCAACTTGAAGAGAGTCCACTTCTTGTATCAGCACACGATACGTAAGCCTCTCCTTCCACAAGACCAGGCAAGGGAACACAGTAAACAAAAAAGCTTTCTCAAGAACGTTCCTCTGACTACACAGTGTTCTGGCTTTTTCCAGTTTACTCAAAAGTGTTTTTTTTCATGCTTTCAAAACTCATTTAAATAGCCAAACACGCTGAATGCCAAAGGTCAGCTCCCAACTGCCATGAATAATCGATTATTGTAAGTGATAATCGATTATTCAAGTCCGTTACAGAGTTTTCAAAAAGTGATAATCGATTATATGAAGTGATAATCGATTATTCAAGTGAGACTTGTGATAATCGATTATTGCTTCATGATAATCGATTATTGTAGTTCAACAGCATATGATAATCGATTACAGCATGTCCATAATCGATTATATCAGTAGAAATTACAATATTAATTATTTTCCTACTACATTCAAGATACTACAAGTTGCTTTTAAATATTCTCCTATTGTAGACAAAAATTACAATTCTGCAGCATCATCAAAACTTGTCTTCAGGTTTTACCAATACTCCTTTATTGGTAACAGTTTACAGTGGTTTATAGTGGTTTAGGGTTTAGGGTTTAGGGTTTAGGGTTTAGGTTTAGGTTTAGGTTTTGGTTTTGGTTTTTGGTTTTAGGTTTAGGTTTAGAGTTTAGGGTTTAGGGTTTAGGGTTTAGGGTTTAGGGTTTAGGGTAAACGATAAGTTGGCTAAACGATAAGTTCAGCCACGATAAGTTCACCCACGATAAGATCACCCGTGATAAGATCACGCACGATAAGATCAACAATGATAAAATAACCCACGATAACATAAACCAAGATAAGATAACCCACGATAAGATCACCCACGATAAGATCACCAACGATAAGTTCACCCACGATAAGATCACCCACGATAAGATCACCCACGATAAGATCACCCACCATAAGAGAACCCACGATGAGATCACCCATGATAAGTTCACCGACGATAGGTTCACTCACGATAAGTTCACCCAATGATAAGTTCAGCAAAAGAAAATTTCACCAAACAATAACTTCACCGAAACGATCACTTCACCAAACGATTACTTCACAAAACTATTACTTCACCAAACGATAACTTCGCCAAACTATATTTCACCAAACGATTACTTCACCAACAGATAAGTTCACCCATGATAAGTGCACCCAACGATATGTTCACGCAACGATAAGTTCACGAAACGATAAGTTCACGCATGATACGGTAAGATCACACACGATAAGTTCACCCACGATAAGATCACCCATGATAAGATGCCCCACGAGAAGATCACCCACAATAAGATCACCCACGATAAGATCACCCACGGTAAGTTCACTCAATGATAAGTTCACCAAAGAATAAGTTCACTAAAAGAAAATTTTACCAAACAATAACTTCACCGAAACGATAAATTTTCCAAACGATTACTTCACAAAATTATTACTTCACCAAACGATATCTTCACCAAACGATATTTTACCAAACGATCAGTTCAGAAAAAGATAATTTCACTCATGGTATGTTCACCATCCACAAGTTCACGCAACGATAAGTTCACGAAATGATAAGTTGGCTAAATGATAAGATCAACCATGCTAAGTTCACCCACGATAAGATCACCCACGATAAGATCAGCAATGATAAGATCACCCACGATATGCTCACCCACGATAAGATCACCCACGATAAGGTCACCCACGATAAGATCACCCACGATAACATCACCCACGATAAGATCACCAACGATAAGTTCACCCACGATAAGATCACCCACGATAAGATCTCACACGACAAGTTCACCCACGATAAGTTCACCCACGATAAGATCACCCACGATAAGACCACCCACGATAAGATCTCACCCGACAAGTTCACCCACGATAAGTTCACCCACGATAAGATCACCCACGAGAAGATCAACCACATTAAGATCACCCACGATAAGATCACCCAAGGTAAGTTCACGCAATGATAAGTTCACCAAAAGAAAATTTTACCAAACAATAACCTCTCCGAAACGATAACTTCTCCAAACGATTACTTCACGAAACTATGACTTCACCAAACGATATCTTTGCCAAACGATATTTCACCAAACAATCAGTTCACAAAAAGATAATTTTACTCATGATATGTTCAACATCCATAAGTCCACCCAACGATACGTTCACGAAATGTTAAGTTGCCAAACGATAAGTTCACCCACGATAGGTTCACCCACGATAAGATCACCGACGATAAGATCACCCATGATAAGATCAACCACGATAAGATCAGTCACGAGAAGATCACCCACGATAAGATAACTCATGATAAGATCACCCATGGTAAGTTCCACCACCGATAAGTTCAAAAAACGATAAGTTCCCCAAATAAGTTCACCCACGATAAGTTCACCCACGATATGCTCACCCACGATAAGATCATCCACGATAAGGTCACCCACGATAAAATCACCCACGATAAGTTCACCCACGATAAGTTCACCCACGATAAGATCACCCACGATAAGACCACCCACGATAAGATCACCCACGATAAGATCACCGACGATAAGTTCACCCACGATAAGATCACCGACGATAAGATCTCCCACGATAAGATCACCCACGATAAGTTCACCCACGATAAGATCACCCACGATAAGTTCACCCACAATAAGATGACCCACGATAAGATCAGCCCCGAGAAGATCAGCCGCGATAAGATCACCCACGATAAGATCACCCACGGTAAGTTCACCCAACGATAAGCTCACGAAACGATAAGTTGGTCAAACGATAAGTTCCCCCAATAAGTTCACCCACGATAAGTTCACCCACGATAAGTTCACCCACGATTTGATCACCCACGATAAGATGACCCACGATAAGGTCACCCACGATAAGATCACCCATGATAAGATCACCCAGGATAAGTTCACCCACGATAAGATGACCCACGATAAGATCACCCACGATAAGATCACCCACGATAAGATCAGCGAAGAGAAGATTACCCACGATAAGATCACCCACGGTAAGTTGACCTAATGATAAGTTCACCAAAGTATAAGTTCACCAAAAGAAAATTTTTCCAAACAATAACTTCACCGAAACGATAACTTCTCCAAACGATAACTTCACAAAACTATTACTTCACCAAATGATAACTTCGCCAACCGATATTTCACCAAACCATCAGCTCACAAAAAGATAAGTTTTTCCATGATAAGTTCACCCAACGATCAGTTCAACCACGATCAGTTCACCCAATGATAAGTTCACGCAACGATAAGTTCACCCAATATCAGTTCACCCACATTAAGTTCACCCAACGATATGTTCACGGAATGATAAGTTGGTCAAACGATAAGTTCCCCGAATAAGTACACCCACGATAAGTTCACCCACGATATGATCACCCACTATAAGATCACCCAAGATAAGTTCACCCAACGATAAGTTCTTCCATGATAAGATCAACCACGATAAGATCTTCGACGATAAGATCACCGACGATAAGATCACCCACGATAAGATCACCCACGATAAGATCACCAACGATAACATCACCCATGATAATATCAACCACGATAAGATCACTCACGATAAAATCAGCCACGAGAAGATCAGCCATGATAAGATCACCCACGATAGGATCACCCACGGTAAGTTCACCCAACGATAAGGTCACGAAACGATAAGTTGGTCAAACGATAAGTTCCCCCAATAAGTTCACCCACGATAAGTTCACCCACGATATGATCACCCAAGATAAGATCACCCAGGATAAGTTCACCCACGATAAGATGACCCACGATAAGATCACCCACGATAAGATCACCCACGATAAGATCACGAACGATAAGTTCACCCACGATAAGATCACCCACGATAAGATCTCCCACCATAAGATCACCCACGATAAGTTCAGCCATGATAAGAACACCCACGATAAGATCACCCACGATAAGATCACCCACGATAAGACCACCCACGATAAAATCACCCACGATAAGATCACCGACAGTAAGATTACCCACGATAAAATATCCACTAAAAGATCACCCACGCTAAAATCACCAACTATAAGATCACTCACGATAAGATTACCCATGATAAGATCACCCACTACAAGATCACCCACGATAAGATTACCCACGATAAAATCACTCACAATAAGATTACCCACGATAAGATCACCCACTACAAGATCACCCACAATAAGATTACCCACGATAAAATCACACACTATAAGATCACCCCCAATAAAATCTTCCACTATAAGATCACCCACTGTAAGATTACCCACGATAAAATCACCCACGATAAGATAACCCACGATAAAATCACCCACAATAAGATCACCCACGATAAGATCACCCACTATAAGATAACCAACGATAAGAAGACCCACGACAAAATCACCCACGATAAGATTACCCACGACAAAATCACCAACTATAAGATCACCCACGATAAAATCACTCACTGTAAGATCACCCACAATGAGATAATCCACGATAAAATCACCCAAGTGAAGATCACCCATGATAAAATCATCCGCTATAAAATCACTCACTATAAGATTACCCACGATAAAATCACCCACTATAAGATCACCCACGATGAGATTACCCGCGATAAAATCACCCACGATGAGATCACCCAAGATAAAATCACCCACGATCAGATCACCCACGATAAGATTACCCACGATAAAATCACCCACGATCAGATCACCCACGATAAAATTACCCACGATAAAATCACCCACTATAAAATTATCCACTATAAGATCACCCACGATCAGATCACCCACGATAAGATCACCCACGATAAAATATCCCACTATAAGATCAAACACAATTATAAGATCACCCACGACCCACCATAAGATCATCCATGATAAGATCACCCACGATAAAATTACCCTCGATAAGATTACCCACAATAAAATCACACACTATAAGATCACTTACGATAAGATTACCCACGATAAAATCATCCACTATAAGATCACCCACGATAAGATTACCCACGATAAAATCACCCACTATAAGATAACCAACGATAAGAACACCCACGACAAAATCATCGATGATAAGTTTAACCACGAAAAAATCACCCAATATAAAATCACCCACGATAAGATCTCCCACGATAAAATCACCCATTATAAAATCAGCCACGATGAGATGACCCACGATAAAATCACCCACGATAAAATCACACACGATAAGATCACCCACGATGAGATGACACAAGATAAAATCACCCACGATAAAATCACCCACTATAAAATCACCCACGATAAGATTACCCACGATAACAACACCCACTACAAGATCACCCACGATAAGATTATCAACGATAAAATCACCCACTATAAGATCACCCTCGATAAACTCACGAACTATAAGATCACCCATGATAAAATCACCCACAATAAAATTTCCCATGATAAAATCACCCACGATAAGATAACCGACGATAAAATCACCCACGATAAGATTGCCCACGATAAAATCACCCACTATAATATCACCCACGATGAGATTACCCACGATAAAATCACCCACAATAAGATCACCCACTTTAAAATCACCCACGAGAAGATCACCCACGATAAGATTTCCCACGATAACATCACCCACGATAAAATCACATACGATAAGATCACCTACGATAAAATCACCCACGATAAGATCACGCATGATAAGATTACCCACGATAAAATCACCCACTGTAATATCACCCACGATGAGATGACCCACGATAAAAACTCCCACTATAAGATCACCCACGATAAGATGACCCACGGTAAAATCACCCACTACAAGATCACCAATGATAAGATTACCCACGATAAAATCACCCAATATAATATCACCAACGATGAGATGACCGATGATGAAATCACCCACGATAAGATCACCCACAATAAAATCTCCCATGATAACATCACCCACGATAAGATCACCCACGATAAAATCACCTACGATAAAATCACACACGATAAGATCATCTACGATAAAATCACCCACGATAAGATCTCCCACGATAAGATTACCCACGATAAAATCACCCACTATAAGATCACCCACGATAAGATTACCCACGATAAAATCACCCACTATAATATCACCCATGATGAGATGAGCAACGATAAAATCACCCACTATAACATCACACACGATAAGATGACCCACGATAACATGACCCACTATAAGATCACCAACGATAAGATTACCCATGATAAAATCACCCACTATAATATCACCCACGATGAGATGACTCAGGATAAAATCACCCACTATAAGATGACCCACGATAAGATGACCCACGATAAAATCACCCACTATAAGATCACCCACGATGAGATGACCCACGATAAAATTACCCACGATAAAATCACCCACGATAAGATCACCGACGATAAAATCACCCACGATAAGATCACATAGGATAAGATTACCCACGATAACATCACCCACTACAAGATCACCCACGATAAGATCACCCACGATAAAATCACCCACTATAAGATCACCCACGATAAAATCTTCCACTATAAGATGACCCACGATAAGATGACCCACGATAAAATCACCGACGATAAGATCACCCATGATAAAATCACTCACTCTAGGATCACTCACTATAAGATCACCCACGATAAAATCACCCACGATAAGATCACCCACGATAAAATCACCCACCATAAGATTACCCACAATAAGACTACCAACGATGAAATCACCCACTCTAAGATCACCCACGATAATATGACCCAAGATAAAATTACCCACGATAAAATCACCCACTATAAGATCACTCATGATAAAATCACCCGCTATAAAATCACCCATTATAAGATCACCTACGATAACATAACTCACTGTAATATCACCCAGAATGAGATGACCCACGATAAAATCACCCACGATAAGATCACCCATGATAAATCATTCGCTATAAAATCACCCATTATAAGATCACCCACGATAAGATCACCCACCATAAGATCACCCACGATAAGATTACCCACGATAACATCACCTGCTACAAGATCACCCAAGATAAGATTACCCACGATAAAATCACCCACTATAAAATCACCCACTATAAAATCACCCGCAATAAAATCACCCACTATAAAATCACCCACAATAGGATCACCCATGATAAAATCAACCAGTATGAGATCACCCACAATAACATTACCCACGCTAAAATCACCCACAATAAAATCACCCACAATGAAATCATCCACTATAACATAACCCATTATAAGATCACCCACGATGAAATCACCCACGATAAGATTACCCACGATAAAATCACCCACCATAAGATCACCGACGATAAGATTAGCCACGATAAAAGCACCCACTATAATATCACCCACGATGAGATGACCTATGATAAAATCACCCACTATAAGATCACCCAATATAATATGACCCACGATAAAATCACCCACGAAAAGATCACCCATGATAAAATCATCCGCTATAAAATCACCAATATAAGATCCCCCACGATAAAATCACCCACTATAAGATCACCCACGATGAGATGACCCACGATAACATTACCCATGATAAAATCACCCACGATAAGATCACCGATGATAAAATCACCCACGATAAGATCACATAGGATAAGATTACCCACGATAACATCACCCACTACAAGATCACCCACGATAAGATCACCCACGATAAAATCACCCACTATAAGATCACCCATGATAAAATCTTCCACTATAAGATGACCCACGATAAGATGACCCACGATAAAATCACCCACGATAAGATCACCCACGATAAAATTACTCACTCTAGGATCACTCACTATAAGATCACCCACGATAAAATCTCCCACGATAAGATTACCCACGATAAAATCACCCACCATAAGATCACCGACGATAAGATTAGCCACGATAAAAGCACCCACTATAATATCACCCACGATGAGATGACCTACGATAAAATCACCCACTATAAGATCACCCACGATAATATGACCCACGATAAAATCACCAACGATAAGATCACCCATGATAAAATCATCCGCTATAAAATCACCAATATAAGATCCCCCACGATAAAATCACCCACTATAAGATCACCCACGATAAGATGACCCACGATAAAATCACCGACGATAAAATCACCGACGATAAGATCACCCACGATAAGATTACCCACGATAACATCACCCACTACAAGATCACCCACGATAAGATCACCCACGACAAAATCACCCACGATAAGATCACCCACGACAAAATCACTCACTTAAAGATCACCAACTATAACATCACCCATGATAAAATCACCCAACATAAGATTACCCACGATAAGACTACCAACGATGAAATCATCCACGATAAGATCACCCACTATGAGATGACACAAAATAAAATCACCCACGATAAAATCACCCACTATAAGATCACCCACTATAAGATCACCCACGATGAGATGACCCACGATAAAATCACCCACGATAAGATCACCTACGATAAAATCACCCACTATAAGATCACCCACGATAAGATTACCCACGATTACATATTCACTATAAGATCACCCACGATAAAATCACCCATTATAAGATCATCCACAATAAGATCACACACGATAAGATCACCCACTATAAGATCACCCACGAAAAGATTACCCACAATAACATCACCCACTACAAGATCACCCAAGATAAGATTATCCACGATAAAATCACACACTATAAAATATTCCACTATAACATCACCTACGATAAGATGACCCATGAATAAATCACCTACGATAAGATCACTCATGATAAAATCACCCATATAAGATGAACCACTATAAGATCACCCACGATAAGATGACCCACGATAAAATCACCCACGATAAAATCACCCATGATAAAATCACCTACGATAAGATCACCCACGATAAAATCACCTACCATAAGATTACCCACAATAAGACTACCAACGATTAAATCACCCACTATAAGATCACCCACGATAATATGACCCAAGATAAAATTACCCACGATAAAATCACCCACTATAAGATCAGTCATGATAAAATCACCCGCTATAAAATCACCCATTATAAGATCACCCACGATAAAATCACTCACTATAACATCACCCACAATGAGATGACCCACGATAAAATTACCCACGATAAGATCACCCATGATAAATCATTCGCTATAAAATCACCCATTATAAGATCACCCACGATAAGATCACCCACCATAAGATCACCCACGATAAGATTACCCACGATAACATCACCTACTACAAGATCACCCAAGATAAGATTACCCACGATAAGATGACCCACGATAACATCACCCAATACAAGATCACCCACGATAAAATCACCCACGATAAGATCACCCATGACAAAATCACTCACTTTAAGATCACCCACTATGAGATGACACAAAATAAAATCACCCACGATAAAATCACCCACTATAAGATCACCCACTATAAGATCACTCATGATAAAATCACCCGCTATAAAATCACCCATTATAAGATCACCCACGATAAAATCACTCACTGTAACATCACCCACAATGAGATGACCCACGATAAAATTACCCACGATAAGATCACCCATGATAAATCATTCGCTATAAAATCACCCATTATAAGATCACCCACGATAAGATCACCCACCATAAGATCACCCACGATAAGATTACCCACGATAACATCACCTACTACAAGATCACCCAAGATAAGATTACCCACGATAAAATCACCCACAATAAAATCACCCACTATAAAATCACCCGCAATAAAATCACCCACTATAAAATCACCCACGATAGGATCACCCATGATAAAATCACCCAGTATGAGATCACCCACAATAACATTACCCACGCTAAAATCACCCACAATAAAATCACCCACAATGAAATCATCCACTATAACATCACCCATTATAAGATCACCCACGATAAAATCACCCACGATAAGATTACCCACGATAAAATCACCCACCATAAGATCACCGACGATAAGATTAGCCACGATAAAAGCACCCACTATAATATCACCCACGATGAGATGACCTACGATAAAATCACCCACTATAAGATCACCCACGATAATATGACCCACGATAAAATCACCCACGATAAGATCACCCATGATAAAATCATCCGCTATAAAATCACCAATATAAGATCCCCCACGATAAAGTCACCCACTATAAGATCACCCACGATGAGATGACCCACGATAAAATCACCGACGATAAAATCACCGACGATAAGATGACCCACTATAAGATGACCCACAATAACATCACCCACTACAAGATCACCCACGATAAGATCACCCACGATAAAATCACCCACTAAAAGATCACCCATGATAAGATGTCGCACGATAAAATCACCCACGATAAGATCACCCACGACAATATCACTCACTTAAAGATCACCCACTATAGCATCACCCATGATAAAATCACCCAACATAAGATTACCCACGATAAGACTACCAACGATGAAATCACCCACGATAAGATCACCCACTATGAGATGACACAAAATAAAATCACCCACGATAAAATCACCCACTATAAGATCACCCACTATAAGATCACCCACGATGAGATCACCCACGATAAAATCACCAACCATAAGATTACCCACGATAAGACTACCAACGATGAAATCACCCACTATAAAATCACCCACGATAATATGACCCAAGATAAAATTACCCACGATAAAATCACCCACTATAAGATCACTCATGATAAAATCACCCGCTATAAAATCACCCATTATAAGATCACCCACGATAAAATCACTCACTGTAACATCACCAACAATGAGATGACCCACGATAAAATTACCCACGATAAGATCACCCATGATAAATCATTCGCTATAAAATCACCCATTATAAGATCACCCACGATAAGATCACCCACCATAAGATCACCCACGATAAGATTACCCACGATAACATCACCTACTACAAGATCACCAAAGATAAGATTATCCACGATAAAATCACCCACAATAAAATCACCCACTATAAAATCACCCGCAACAAAATCACCCACTATAAAATCACCCACGATAGGATCACCCATGATAAAATCACCCAGTATGAGATCACCCACAATAACATTACCCATGCTAAAATCACCCACAATAAAATCACCCACAATGAAATCATCCACTATAACATCACTCATTATAAGATCACCCACGATAAAATCACCCACGATAAGATTACACACGATAAAATCACCCACCATAAGATCACCGACGATAAGATTAGCCACGATAAAAGCACCCACTATAATATCAACCACGATGAGATGACCTACGATAAAATCACCCACTATAAGATCACCCACGATGAGATGACCCACGATAAAATCACCCACGATAAAATCACCCACGATAAGATCACCCACGATGAGACGATACAAGATAAAATCACCCATGATAAAATCACCCACGATAAAGATTACCCACGATAACATCACACACTACAAGATCACCCACGATAAGATTATCCACGATAAAATCACCCACTACAAGATCACCCACGATAAAATCACCCATTATAAGATCACCCATGATAAAATCACCCACAATAAAATTATCCGTGATAAAATCACCCACGATAAGATCACCCACGATAAGATTACCCACGATAAAATCACCCATTATAATATCACCCACGATGAGATGACCCACGATAAAATCACCTACGATAAGATCACCCAGGATAAAATCACCCATATAAGGTCACCCACTATAAGATCACCCACGATAAGATGACCCACGATACAATCACCCACGACAAAATCACCCATGATAAAATCACCCACTATAAGATCACCCAAGAAAAAATCACCCGCTATAAAATCACCCACTATAAGATCACCCACGACAAAATCACCCACAATAAGATCACCCACGATAAAATCACCCACCATAAGATTACCCACGATATTATTACCCACGATGAAATCACCCACTTTAAGATCACCCACGATCATATTACCCAAGATAAAATCACCCATGATAAAATCACCCACTATAAGATCACCCACGATAAAATCACCCACTATAAGATCACCTACGATGAGACGACACAAGATAAAATCACCCATGATAAAATCACTCACGATAAAATCACGCATTATAAGATCACCCACGATAAGATTACCCACGATAACATCACCCACTACAAGATCACCCATGATAAGATTATCCACGATAAAATCACCCACTATAAGATCACCCACGATAAAATCACCCACTATAAGATCACCCATGATAAAATCACCTACAATAAAATTACCCATGATAAAATCACCCACGATAAGATCACCCACGATAAGATGACCCACGATAAAATCACCCACTATAATATCACCCACGATGAGATGACCCACGATAAAATCACCCACGATAAGATCACCCACTATAAAATCACCCACGATAAGATCACCCACGATAAGATTACCCACGATAACATCACCCACGATAAAATCACATACGATAAGATCACCTCCGATAAAATCACCCAAGATAAGATCACGCACGATAAGATTACCCACAATAAAATCACCCACTATAATATGACCCACAATGAGATGATCCACGATAAAATCACCCACTATAACATCACCCACGATAAGATTACCCACGATAACATCACCCACGATAAAATCACATACGATAAGATCACCTACGATAAAATCACCCACGATAAGATCACGCACGATAAGATTACCCACGATAAAATGACCCACTATAATATCAACCACGATGAGATGACCCACGATAAAATCACCCACTATAATATCACCCACGATAAGATGACCCACGGTAAAATCACCCACGATAAAATCACCCATGATAAAATCACCCACTATAAAATCACCCGCTATAAAATCACCAAGTATAAGATCACCCACGATAAAATCACCCACGATAAGATCACCCACGATAAAATCACCCACCATAAGATGACCCACGATATTATTACCCACGATGAAATCGCCCACTTTAAGATCACCCACGATAATATTACCCAAGATAAAATCACCCATCATAAAATCACGCACTATAAGATCACCAACGATAAAATGACCCACTATAAAATCACCCACTATAAGAACACCTACGATGAGACGACACAAGATAAAATCACCCACGATAAAATCACTCATTATAAGATCACCCACGATAAGATTACCTAGGATAACATCACCCACTACAAGATCACCCACGATAAGATTATCCACGATAAAATCACCCACTATAAGATCACCCATAATAAAATCACCCACTATAAGATCACCCATGATAAAATCACACACAAGAAACTTACCCATGATAAAATCACCCACGATAAGATGACCCACGATAAATTCACCCACAATAAGATCACCCACGAGAACATCACCCAGTATAAGATCACCAACGATAAGATTACCCACGATAAAATCACACACTATAAGATCACCCACGATAAGATTACCCACGATAAAATCACCCACTATAATATCACCCACGATGAGATGAGCCACGATAAAATCACCCACTATAAGATCACCCACGATAAAATCACCCACGATAAAATCACCCATGATAAAATCACCCACTATAAGATCACCCAATATAAAATCACCCGCTATCAAATCACCCACTTTAAGATCACCAACGATAAAATCACCCACGATAAGATCACCCACGATAAAATCACCCATCATAAGAATACCCACGATATTATTACCCACGATGAAATCACCCATGATAAAATCACCCACTATAAGATCACCCACGATAAAATCACCCACGATAAATTACCCACTATAAGATCACCTACGATGAGACGACACAAGATAAAATCACTCATGATAAAATCACCCACGATAAAATCACTCTTTAGAAGATCACCCACGATAAGATTACCCACGATAACATCACCCACTACAAGATCACCCACCATAAGATTATCCATAACAAAATCACCTACTACAAGATCACCCACGATAAAATCACCCACTATAAGATCACCCATGATAAAATCACCCATAACAAAATTACCCATGATAAAATTACCCACGATAAGATCACCCACGATAAGATTACCCACGAGAAAATCACCCACCATAATATCACCCACGATGAGATGACCCACGATAAAATCACCCACGATAAGATCACCCACTATAAAATCACTCACGATAAGATCACCCACGATAAGATTACCCACGATAACATCACTCACGATAAAATCACATACGATAAGATCACCTACGATAAAATCACACACGATAAGATCACGCACGATAATATTACCCACGATAAAATCACCCACTATAATATCACCCGCGATGAGATGAGCCACGATAAAATCACCCACTATAAGATCACCCACGATAAAACCACCCACGATAAAATCACCCATGATCAAATCACCAACTATAAGATCACCCAATATAAAATCACCCGCTATAAAATCACCCACTATAAGATCACCAACGATAAAATCACCCGCGATAAGATCACGCACGATAAAATCACCCATCCTAAGAATGCCCACGATATTATTACCCACGATGAAATCACCCATGATAAAATCACCCACTACAAGATCACCCACGATAAGATTACCCACGAGAAAATCACCCACCATAATATCACCCACGATAAGATGACCCACGATAAAATCACCCACGATAAGATCACCCACTATAAAATCACCCACGATAAGATCACCCACGATTAGATTACCCACGATAACATCACTCACGATAAAATCACATACGATAAGATCACCTACGATAAAATCACACACGATAAGATCACGCACGATAATATTACCCACGATAAAATCACCCACTATAATATCACCCACGATGAGATGACCCACGAGAAAATCACCCACTATAAGATCACCCACGATAAGATGACCCACGGTAAAATCACCCACTATAAGATCACCACGATAAGATTACCCACGATAAAATCACCCACTATAATATCACCCACGATGAGATGACCGATGATGAAATCACCCACGATAAGATCACCCACTATAAAATCTCCACGATAAGATCACCCACGATAAAATCACCTACGATAAAATCACCCACAATAAGATCACCTACGATAAAATCACCCACGATAAGATCACCCACGATAAGATCACCCACGATAAGATGACCCACGATAAAATCACCCACTATAAGATCACCCACGATAAGATTAACCACGATAAAATCACCCACTATAATATCACCCACGATGACATGAGCCACGATAAAATCACCTACTATAAGATCACACACGATAAGATGACCCACGATAACATCACCCACTATAAGATCACCAACGATAAGATTACCCACGATAAAATCACACACTATAAGATCACCCACGATAAAATCACCCACTATAATATCACCCACGATAAGATGACCCACGATAACATCACCCACTATAAGATCACCAACGATAAAATCACCCACGATAAAATCACCCACTATAAGATCACCCACGATAAGATCACCCACTATAAAATCACCCACTATAATATCACCCACGATGACATGAGCCACGATAAAATCACCCACTATAAGATCACACACGATAAGATGACCCACGATAACATCACCCACTATAAGATCACCAACGATAAGATTACCCACGATAAAATCAACCACTATAATATCACCCACGATGAGATGACCCAGGATAAAATCACCCATTATAAGATCACCCATGATAAGATGACCCACGATAAAATCAACTACTATAAGATCACCCACGATAAGATTACCCACGATAACATCACCCACTACAAGATCACCCACAATCAGATTATCTACGACAAAATCACCCACTATAAGATCACCCACGATAATATCACCCACTATAAGATCACCCATGATAAAATCATCCACAATAAAATTACACATGATAAAATCACCCACGATAAGATTACCCACGATAAAATCACCCACTATAATATCACCCACGATGAGATGACCCACGATAAAATCGCCCACTATAAGATCACCCACTATAAAATCATCCACGATAAGATTACCCACGATAAAATCACCCACTATAATATCACCCACGATGAGATGACCCACGATAAAATCGCCCACTATAAGATCACCCACTATAAAATCATCCACGATAAGATAACCCATGATAAGATCACCCACGATAAAATCACCCACCATAACATTACCCACGATATTATTACCAACGATGAAATCGCCCACTTTAAGATCACCCACGATAATATTACCCAAGATAAAATCACCCATGATAAAATCACGCACTATAAGATCACCCACGATAAAATGACCCACTATAAAATCACCCACTATAAGATCACCTACGATGAGACGACACAAGATAAAATCACCCACGATAAAATCACTCATTATAAGATCACCCACGATAAGATTACCCACGATAACATCACCCACTATAAGATCACCCACGATATGATTATCCACGATAAAATCACCCACTATAAGATCACCCACGATAAAATCACCCACTATAAGATCACCCATGATAAAATCACACACAATAAAATTACCCATGATAAAATCACCCACGATAAGATCACCCACGATAAGATTACCCACGATAAAATCACCCACTATAATATCACCCACGATGAGATTGCCCACGATAAAATCATCCACGATAAGATCAGCCACTATAAAATTACCCACGATACGATCACCCACGATAAGATGACGTACCATAAAATCACCCACGACAAAATCACCCACGATAAGATCACCGACGATAAAATCACCCACGATAAGATCACCCAGGATAAGATTACCCACGATAACATCACCCACTACAAGATCACTCACGATAAGGTCACCCACGATAAAATCACCCACTATATGATCACCCACGATAAAATCTTCCACTATAAGATCACCCACGATAAGATGACCCACGATAAAATCACTCACGATAAGATCACCCACGATAAAATCACTCACTTTAGGATCACTCACTATAAGATCACCCACGATAAAATCACCCACGATAAGATCACCCACGATAAGACTACCGACGATGAAATCACCCACGATAACATCACCCACGATAACATCACCCACTATAAGATCACCAACGATAAGATTACCCACGATAAAATCACCTACTATAATATGACCCACGATGAGATGACCCAGGATAAAATCACCCACTATAAGATCATCCACGATCAGATGACCCACGATAAAATCACCCACTATAAGATCACCCACGATGACATGACCCACGATAAAATTACCCACGATAAAATCACCCACAATAAGATCACCGACGATAAAATCACCCACGATAAGATCACCCACCATAAGTTTACCCACGATAACATCACCCACTACAAGATCACCCACGATAAGATCACCCACGATAAAATCACCCACTATAAGATCACCCACGATAAAATCTTCCACTATAAGATCACCCACGATAAGATGATCCACGATAAAATCACTCACTTTAGGATCACTCACTATAAGATCACCCACGATAAAATCACCCACGATAAGATCACCCACGATAAGACTACCAACGATGAAATCACCAACGATAACATCACCCACAATAAGATCACCCATGATAAAATCACTCACAATAAAATTACCCATGATAAAATCACCCACGATAAGATCACCCACGATAAGATTACCCACGATAAAATCACCCACTATAATATCACCCACGATGAGATGACCCACGATAAAATCACCCACGATAAGATCACCCACTATAAACTGATCCACGATAAGATCACCCACGATAAGATTACCCATGATAACATCACCCACGATAAAATCACCCACTATAAGATCACCCACGATAAGATGGCCCACAGTAAAATCACCCACTAAAAGATCACCCACGATAATATTACCCACGATAAAATCACCCACTATAATATCACCCACGATGAGATGACCGATGATGAAATCACACACGATAAGTTCACCCACTATAAACCCTAAACCCTAAATCCTAAACCCTAAACCCAACCCAACCATAGCCAACCCAACGCCACCCAACCCCACCCAACCCCACCCAACCCTACCCAACCCAAGCCAACCCAACCAGACCCAACCCGAGCAAACCCGAGCCAACCCAACCCGACCCAACGAAACCCGACCCAACCAAACCCTACCCAACCTGACCCAACCCAACCCAACCCCACCCAATCCAACCCCACCCTACCCACCCCAACCCCACCCAAACCCCACCCAACCCAACCCAATCCAACCCCACCCAACCCGAGCCATCCCAACCCGACCCAACCCAACCCCACCCAACGCAACCCAATCCATCCCCACCCAACCCCAACCAACCCAACACGAGCCAACCCAACCCAACCCAAACCAAGCAAGCCCAACCCAACCCCACCCAACCGAACTCCACCCAACCCAGCTCAACCCAATCCCACCCCACCCAACCCGAGCCAACCCAACCCCAGCCAACCCAACTCCAACCAACCCATCCCCAGCCAACCCGACCCATCCCAACCCAACCCCACCCAACCCCATCCAACCCCACCCAACCCGAGCCAATCCAACCCAAGCTAACCCAACCCAACCCGACCCGACCCGACCCAACCCAACCCCACCCCACCCAACCCAACGCAACCCCACCGAACGCAACCCAATCCAACCCCACCCAACCCAACACAAGCCAACCTAACCCAACCCAACCCGAGCCAACCCAACCAAACCCAACCCCACCCCACCCAACCCATCCCTAACAAACCCAACTCAAACCCACCCAACCCAAACCCACACAACCCTACCCAACCCCACCCAACCCCACCCAACCCAAACCGACCCAACCCAACCCAACCCGACCCAACCCGACCCAACCCGAACCAACCCGAGCAAACCCCACCAGACCCCACCCAACCCGGCCCCACCCAGCCCAACCCTACCGAACCCCACCCAACCCAATCCCACCCCACCCCACCTGACCCGACCCGACCCCACCCAACCCGAGCCAACCCAACCCAAGCCGACAAAACCCGAACCAACCCGAGCCGACCCCACTGAACCCCACCCAACCCAACCCAACCCCACCCAACCCCAACCCTACCCCACCCCACCCAACCCAACCCAACCTAACCCAACCTGAGCCAAACCGAGCCAACCCAACCCAACCCGAGCCAACCCAACCCGAGCACACCCCACCCGAGCCATCCCAACCCAGCCCAACCAAACCCACCCCACCCAACCCGACCCCACCCGACCCTACCCTACCCGAGCTGACCCGACCCAACCCACCAAACCCCACCCAATCCAACCCAACCCCACCAAACGCAACCTGAGTCAACCCAACCCGAGCCAACCCAACCCAACTCGAGCCCACCCAAGCCCACCAAAGCCAACCCAACCCAACCTCACCCAACCCCACCCAACCCAACCTGACCCCACTAGACCCAACCCGACCCGACCCGACCCGACCCGACCCAACCCAACCCAACCTAATCCCACCCCACCCAACCCGAGCCAACACAACCCGAGCCAACCCTACCCAACCCGAGCCAACCCAAGCCCACCCAACCCAAGCCCACCCAAACCCACCCAACCCAACCCGACTAGACCCAACCGGACCCGACCCAACCCAACCCCACCCGACCCAACCGAGCCAACACAACACAACCCATCCCAACCCAATCCAATCCCAGCCCACCAAACCCAACCCGAGCCAACCCAACCCAACCCAACCCTACCAAACCCAACCCTACCCAATCCAACCCTACCCTACCCTACCCAATCCAACCCGAGGCAACCCAACCCAACCCCACCCCACCCAACCCAATCCCACCCCACCCAACGCAACCCCACCCGACGCGACCCAACCCGACCCGACACAACCCAACCCAACCCCAACCCACCCAACCCAACCTAACTCCACCCAACCCAACCCAACCCAATCCAACCCCACCTAACCCAAGCCAACCCGACCCGAGCCAACCCAATCCAACCGAACCCGAGCCAACCCAACCCGACCACCCCAAGCCAACCAAAGCCAACCGACCCCAACCGAACCCCACCCAACCCATCCCTGCCCAACCGAACCCCACCGCACCCAACCCGACCCAACCCAACCCGAGCCAACCCAACCCCACCCCACCCAATCCAACCCCACCCCACCAAACCCAACCCGAGCCAACCCAACCCAACCCAACCCCACCCAACCTAATTCGAGCCAACCCAAACCGAGCCAACCCCAACAGAGCCATCCCAACGCAACCCAACTCGAGCCAACACAACCCGAGCCAACCCTACCCAACCAAACCAGACCCAACCCCACCCCACCCAACCCCACCCAACCCAACCCAATCCAACCCCACCCGAGCCAACCCCACCCAACCCGAGCCAACCCAACCCGAGCCAACCCAACCTGAGCTATCCCAACCCAAGCCAACCCGAGCCAACCTGAGCCAACCCAACCTCACCCAACCCAACCCCACCAAACCCCATCCAACCCAACCCAACTCATTCCAACCCCTAAACCCAACCCGAGCCAACCCCACAGGAGCCAACCCAACCCGTGCCAACCCAACCCGACCCTACCCAACCCTACCCAACCTAACCCAGCCTAACCCAACCCAACCCAATCCAACCCCATCCAACCCAACCCCACCCAACCCCACTCCACACAACCCAACCCTACCGCACCAAACCCAACCAAACCCAACCCAACCCGACCCAACCCCAACCAACCCAACCCCACCCAACCCGACACGACCCAACGCCACCCAACCCAACCAACCCAACCCAACCCCACCCAACCCAACCCCACCCCGTCCCACCCCACCAAACCCGACCCAGCCCAACCCGAGCCAACCCCACTCAACCCAACCCGAGCCAACCCCACCCAACCCAACCCAACCCAACCGAATACAACCCCACCCAACCTCACCCAACCCAACCCACCCAGCCCAACCCCAAGCAAACCCAAGCCAACCCGACCCCACCCAACCCGACCCAACTTAATCCAACCCCACCCAACCCGAGCCAACCCAACCCGAGCCAACCCAACCCAACCCTACCCAACCCTACCCGACCCAACCCAACCCCACCCAACCCGACCCAACCAAAACCAACGCAACCCCACGCAACCCGACCCGACCCAACGCCACCCAACGCCACCCAACCCAACCCAACCCAACACAACCCCACCAGACCTCACCCAACCCAACTCACCCAACCCAACCCCGAGCCAACCCAACCCGACCCGACCCAGCCCAACCCAGCCCAACCCAACCGAAGCCAACCCAACCGGGGCCAACGCAAGACCACCCAACCCCACCCAACCCTACGCAACCCAACCCGACCCAACCTGAGCCAACCCGGGGCAACCCAACCCGACCCAACCCAACCCTACCCAATCTGACCCAACCCAAACGAACCCCACCCAACCCTACCCAACCGAACCCGACCCGACCCAACCCGACCCAACCCGACCCAACCCCACCCAACCCAACCCCACCCTACCCCACCCAACCCAACCTAACCCCACCTAACCCAACCACACCCTACCCAACCCAATCCAACCCCACCCAACCCTAGCCAACCCAACCCAACCCAACCCCACCAAACCCAACGCCACCCAACCCCACCCAACCCTACCCAATCCAACCCCACCCAACCCTACCCAATCCAACCCGAGCCAACCCCACCCCACCCAACCCCACCCCACACTACCCAACCCAACCCCACCCCACCCAACCCAATCCCACCCCACCCAACGCAACCCCACCCGACGCGACCCAACCCGACCCAACACAACCAAACCCAACCCCACCCCACCCAACCCAACCCCACTCCACCCAAGCCAACCCCACCCAATCCAACCCCACCTAACCCAAGCCAACCCGACCCGAGCCAACCCAACCCAACCCAACCCATTCAAACCCAATCCAACCCCACCCAACCCCACACCACCCAACCCCACACCACCCCACCCAACCCAACCCAATCCAACCCAACCTAACCCAAGCCAACCCAACCCGAGCCAACCCAACCCCACCCAACCCAACCCAACCCCACCCAACCCCACCAACCCCATCCCTACCCAACCCAAACCAACCGTACCCAACCCAACCCAACCCCATCCCACCCCACCCCACCCGCCCCGGCCCCACCCAACCCAACCCCACCCAACCCAACCCCACCCAACCCGAGCCAACCCAACCCAACTCGAGCCAACCCGACCCATCCCGACCCAACCCGAACCAACCCGAGCCAACCCCACCCAACCGCACCCAACCCCCACCCCACCCAACCCCAACCCCACCCAACCCAATCAAACCCCACCCAACCCAACCTGAGCCAACCCAACCCTACCCAACCCAACCCCACCTGACCCAACCCGAGCCAACCCAACCCCACCCAACCCCAGTCCACCCAACCCAACCCAACCCCACCCAACCCCACCCGACCCACCCCAATCCGACCCCACCCGACCCAACCCCACCCAACCCCACCCAACCCAACCCGAGCCAACCCAACCTGAGCTATCCCAACCCAAGCCAACCTGAGCCAACACAACCTCACCCGACCCAACCCAACCAAACCCCACCCATCCCTACGCAACCCCACCCAACCCAACCCAATCCAACCCCACCCGAGCCAAACCCACCCAACCCGAGCCAACCCAACCCGAGCCAACCCAACCTGAGCTATCCCAACCCCAGCCAACCCGAGCCAACCTGAGCCAACCCAACCTCACCCAACCCAACCCTACCAAACCCCACCCAACCCAACCCAACCCATTCCAACCCCTAAACCCAACCCGAGCCAACCCCAGAGGAGCCAAACCAACCCGTGCCAACCCAACCCGACCCTACCCAACCCTACCCAACCTAACCCAGCCCAGCCCAACTCAACCCAACCCAACCCCATCCAACCCAACCCAACCCAACCCAACCCAACACAACCCCACCCAACCTCACCCAACCCAACCCACCCAGCCCAACCCCAAGCCAACCCAAGCCAACCCGACCCCACCCAACTCGACCCAACCCAATCCAACCCCACCCAAGCCAACCCAACCCGAGCCAACCCAACCCAACCCAACCCGACCCGACCCAACCCCACCCCACCCAACCCAACCCCAACTAACGCAACCCCACCCAACCCGACCCGACACAACGCCACCCAACCCCACCCAACCCAACCCAACCCAACCCAACACAATCCCACCAGACCTCACCCAACCCAACCCACCTAACCCAACCCTGAGCCAACCATACACACATAACCACACACAAACACATACACATTCTCACACACAAAAACACATACACAAACACACGTAACTGTATAAACACAGACAAATACGCACTCACACACACACAAACACCCATACCCACCCACCCACACAAACACATATATTACACATACACAGCTTCTCACACACATAAATTTATACGCACACACACATCACTCACATAAACACAAACACACGCACAAACTCAAACACATAGACACACACACACACACTCTCTCTTTTTCTCTTTCTCTCTCTTTCTCAAACATGAAAACATACAATCACACACACACACCCACACACAAATTTATACCCACACACACATATCACTCACATAAACACAAACACACGCACACACACACACACATCACACACAAAAACACACACACACGCACACACTCACACACTCATACATACAGAAACACACATATTACACAAACACACGTAACTGTATAAACATAGACACAAACACACCCACACACGCATATTACCCACACAAACACACACACACACACACACACTCACACAAACAAACAAACACACACACACACACACATTCACACACACAAACACACATATACATACACACATGCACGCACACACACTCACACACAAACACACACACACACATATTACACACACACGCACCCATACAAAAACACATATTACACACACCCCCACCCATACAAACACATATATTACATATACACACACACACAAACTTATACTCACATTTCCATTCACTCATACACATACATCACCTACATAAACACACACAATCACACACACATCACACACACAAACACATAGACACACACACTCTCTCTTTTTCTCTTTCTCTCTCTCTCTCAAACATGAAAACAAACAAACACACACACACAAAAACACCTATACACACACATACACACATAGACACACACAAACACAAAAACACACACACTCTAACAAACACATGTATTAAACTCATAAACACACACGCAAAACAGTATAAAAATATACACACTCACACTCACCCACACACACATTACGCACACAAAGACATTAACACACAAACACTCCCAAACACACAAACAAACACACCCAACAAACACAAAAACACACACACACACACAAACCCCTCATTCACACACACACACGCACATAGATACACATACACATGCACCTTAACACATATATTACACACACAAACACACATATTACACTACAAACACACACACATATTACACACACAAACACACATACACACACACATAGACACACACAAACACAAAAACACACACATACGCACACACATACACACTCTAACAAACACATGTATTAAACACATAAACATATACACACAAACGCAAAACCGTATAAACATACACACACACACACATACACACACATTACGTACACAAAGGCACTCACAAAAAAACACTCCCAAACACATAAACAAACACACACACACACACACACACTCACGGAAACACAAAAAAGCACATACACAAAAAAACTCATCCACGCACACATACACATTAACACACATATATTACATACACAAACACACACATTACACACATAACCACACACACACACTCACACACACACACTCACACACACACACACACAAAAACACATACACAAACACACGTAACTGTATAAACACAGAAACATACGCACTCACACACACACATATTACACACACAAACACACACACTCACCCACACAAACACATATATTACACACACACACAAACACACTTACGCACACAAATATATACCCACACACATATTACCCACATAAACACAAACACACGCACACACACACATCACACACACAAACACAAACAGACACACACACATACACACACACACACACTCATACACACACATGTTACAAACACAAACACACACAAACACACACACTCACCCACCGACACAAACACATATATTACACAAACACACACACTTACACACACAAATATACACCCACACACACATATCACCCACATAAACACAAACACACACACACACATCACACACACAAACACAAACAGACACACACACACACACATACTCTCTCATACATACACAAACAAACATATTACACAAACACATTCACAAACACACGTAACTGTATAAACACAGACACAAACACACTCACACACACGCATATTACCCACACAACCACACACACACTTTCACACAAACACACACACACACACACACACTCACAAACTAGCAAGCACAGACATTCTCGCACATACACAGATTACTCACACAAACACACATGCATACATGCACACACACAAACACACACACACACCCACCCACCCACACAAACATAGACACAAACACACACACACAAACACACACCCACCCACCCACACAAACACATATACTACACACACACACACCCTCACACACACAAATTTATACCCACACACACAAAGATTCTCACACATACACAGATTACTCACACAAACACACATGCATACATGCACACACACAAACACCCACACACCCACCCACCCACACAAACATAGACACAAACACACACACACACATAAACACACACCCACCCACCCACACAAACACATATATTACACACACACACACCCTCACACACACAAACACACGTAACTGTATAAACACAGACACAAACACACCCACACACACGCATATTACCCACACAACCACACACACACTTTCACACAAACACACACACACACACACTCACTCACAAACAAGCAAGCACAAACATTATCACACATACACAGATTACTCACACAAACACACATGCATACATGCACACACACAAACACACACATCCACCCACCCACACAAACATAGACACAAACACACACACATACAAACACACACCCACCCAACCACACAAACACATATATTACACACACACACACCCTCACACACACAAATTTATACCCACACACACATATCACCCACATAAACACAAACAGACGGACACACACATTACACACACAAACAAAGACAGACAGACACACACACACACACACATACACAAACACACATATTACTCAAACACATTCACAAACACGCGTAACTGTATAAACACAGACACAGACACACCCACACACACGCATATTACCCACACAAACACACACGCATATTACCCACACAAACACACACACACACACACACACACACACACTTTCACACAAACAAGCAAGCACAAACACACAAACATACATATACATACACACATGCACGCACATACACTCACACACAAATACACACACACATATTACACACACACACACCCATACAAACACATATTACACACACACAAATTTATACCCACACTTCCATTCACCCATACACACACATCAACTACATAAACACACGCAAACAAACACACATCACACCCACAAACACATAGACACACACACACTCTCTCTTTTTCTGTTTTTTTCTCTCTCAAACATGAAAACATACAATCACACACACACACACAAACTTACACACACAAACACGCGCGCACACACACACACACACTCACACAAACTCACACATACAAATATAGAAACAAACACAAATAAAAATACAAACACTAACTCACCCAAACAAAAACACACACACAAATATTACACACACAAACACACCTACACACACACACATAGACACACACAAACATAAAAACACACACACACACACACTCTAACCAACACATGTATTAAACACATAAACACATACACGCACAACCGTATAAACATATACACACTAATACCCACCCCCCCCCCCACACACATATTACGCACACAAACACTTCCAAACACACAAACAAACAAACACACACACACACACACACACACACTCAAACAAACACAAAAAAAAAAACACACACACATACACAAACCCCTCATTCACACACACATACACACGCACATAGATACACGCACACATGCACCTTAACACACATATATTACACACACAAACACACATATTACACTATAAACACATACACACACACACACACACTTACACTCACACACAAACACATATACAAACACACGTAATCATACAAACACAGACACACTCACACACACACATATTACCCACACGCACACGCACATGCACACGCACACACACAACACACAAACACACATTCAGACACACACACCCCCACAAACATAAACACTCTCACACACACACAAACACATATATTACACACACGTACACACCCACACACATACAAACTTATACCCACACACATATACCACCCACATAAACACAAAAACACACACAATCACATAGACACACACACACAAACACATACACAAATACACGTAACTGTATAAACACAAACAAACACATATTACTCACACACACACACTCTCACGCAAACATGCACACACAAACACATATTCACACAAACACACATACACATATACACATGCATGCGCACACACTCACACAAACATATACACACACACACCCCCCCACAAACACAAACACACAGATACATATTACACACACACCCACCCACCCACATACAAACTTATAACCACACTCCTATTCGCTCATACACACATATAACCGAAATAAACACACACAAACACATCACACACACAAACACATAGACACACACACACACACAATCTTTCTTTCTTTCACTCTCTCTCAAACACGAAAAGACACAATCATACACACATTCATACACAAACAACACATTATAGTGGTTATTGAGGGGTTTATAAGTGTTTTTAGTGGTTTTAAGGGTTTATATAGGTTTTTTATGCGTTTATAAATGTTTTTAGAGGTTTTTAGTGGTTTTTAAGGGTTTATAGCGGATTTTCAGGGGTTTATAAGTGTTTTTAGGGGTTTTTAAGGGTTTATAGGGGTTTTTAAGGGTTTATAGCTGGTTTTCAAGGGTTTATAAGTGTTTTTAGGGGTTTTTAAGGGATATAAATGGTTTTTTTAGGGTTTATAAGTGTTTTTAGGGTTTTTAGTGGTTTTTAAGGGTTTATAATGGTTTTTGAAGGGTTTATAAGCGTTTTTAGGGGATTTTAGTCGTTTTTAAGTGTTTATAGTGGTTTTTAAGGGGTTTATAAGTGTTTTTAGTAGTTTTTAAAGGTTTATAGTGGTTCTTGAGGGATTTAAAAGTGCTTTTAGTGTTTTTTAATGGTTTATAATGGTTTTTGATGGGTTTATGAGTGTTTTTAGGGATTTTTAGTGGTTTTGAA
>CP144689.1:817500-821953 GCA_036885675.1 Vigna mungo
CCCTTCAAAACCTATAAAATCCCCTCAAAACACTTATAAACCTCTTCAAATCCTCTATAAACCCTTCAAAACCACTAAAACCCCTCCAATTTCACTAAAACCCCCTCAAAACACTTATAAACCCCTTAAAATCCACTATAAACCCCTTAAAATCCACTATAAACCCTTCGAAACCACTAAAAACCCTTCAAAACCAATAAAATCCCCTTAAAACACTTATAAACCTCTTCAAATCCACTATAAACCCTTTAAAACCACTAAAAATCCCTAAAAACACTCATAAACCCATCAAAAACCATTATAAACCATTAAAAAACACTAAAAGCACTTTTAAATCCCTCAAAAACCACTATAAACCCTTAAAACCTACTAAAAACACTTATAAACCCCTCAAAAACCACTATAAACACTTAAAAACGACTAAAACCCCCTAAAAACACTTATAAACCCTTCAAAAACCATTATAAACACTTAAAAACCACTAAAAACCCTAAAAACACTTATAAACCCTTAAAAAACCATTTATAAACCCTTAAAAACCCCTAAAAACACTTATAAACCCTTGAAAACCAGCTATAAACCCTTAAAAACCCCTATAAACCCTTAAAAACCCCTAAAAACACTTATAAACCCCTGAAAACTCTCTATAAACCCTTAAAAACCACTAAAAACCCCTAAAAACATTTATAAACGCATAAAAAACCAATATAAACCCTTAAAACCACTAAAAACACTTATAAACCCCTCAATAACCACTATAATGTGTTGTTTGTGTATGAATGTGTGTATCATTGTGTCTTTTCGTGTTTGAGAGAGAGTGATTGTATGTCTTCATGTCTGAGAGAGAAAAAAAGAGAAAAAGAGAGAGTGTGTGTGTCTATGTGTTTGTGGGTGTGATGTGTGTGTGTTTGCGTGTGTTTATGTAGCTGATGTGTGTGTATGGGTGAATGGAAGTGTGGGTATAAATTTGTGTGTGTGTAATATGTGTTTGTATGGGTGTGCGTGTGTGTGTGTTTGTGTGTGAGTGTATGTGCATGCATGTGTGTATGTATATGTATGTTTGTGTGTTTGTGCTTGCTTGTTTGTGTGAGAGTGTGTGTGTGTGTGTGTGTGTTTGTGTGGGTAATATGCGTGTGTGTTTGTGTGGGTAATATGCGTGTGTGTGGGTGTGTCTGTGTCTGTGTTTATACAGTTACGTGTGTTTGTGAATGTGTTTGAGTAATATGTGTGTTTGTGTATGTGTGTGTGTGTGTGTCTGTCTGTCTGTGTGTAATGTGTGTGTGTGCGTGTGTTTGTGTTTATGTGGGTGATATGTGTGTGTGGGTATAAATTTCTGTGTGTGAGGGTGTGTGTGTGTGTAATATATGTGTTTGTGTGGGTGGGTGAGTGTGTGTTTGTGTGTGTGTGTGTTTGTGTCTATGTTTGTGTGGGTGGGTGGGTGTGTGTGTGCATGTATGCATGTGTATTTGTGTGAGTAATCTGTGTATGTGTGAGAATGTTTGTGCTTGCTTGTTTGTGAGTGAGTGTGTGTGTGTGTGTGTGTGTGTGTTTGTGTGAAAGTGTGTGTGTGGTTGTGTGAGTAATATGCGTGTGTGTGGGTGTGTTTGTGTCTATGTTTATACAGTTACGTGTGTTTGTGTGTGTGAGGGTGTGTGTGTGTGTAATATATGTGTTTGTGTGGGTGGGTGGGTGTGTGTTTGTGTGTGTGTGTTTGTGTCTATGTTTGTGTGGGTGGGTGGGTGTGTGTGTGTGCATGTATGCATGTGTGTTTGTGTGAGTAATCTGTGTAATGTGAGAATGTTTGTGTGTGTGGGTATAAATTTGTGTGTGTGAGGGTGTGTATGTGTGTAATATATGTGTTTGTGTGGGTGGGTGGGTGTGTGTTTGTGTGTGTGTTTGTGTCTATGTTTGTGTGGGTGGGTGGGTGTGTGTGTGTTTGTGTGTGTGCATGTATGCATGTGTGTTTGTGTGAGTAATCTGTGTATGTGTGAGAATGTTTGTGCTTGGTTGTTTGTGAGTGAGTGTGTGTGTGTGTGTGTGTTTGTGTGGGTAATATGCGTGTGTGTTTGTGTGGGTAATATGCGTGTGTGTGGGTGTGTCTGTGTCTGTGTTTATACAGTTACGTGTGTTTGTGAATGTGTTTGAGTAATATGTGTGTTTGTGTATGTGTGTGTGTGTGTGTCTGTCTGTCTGTGTGTAATGTGTGTGTGTGCCTGTGTTTGTGTTTATGTGGGTGATATGTGTGTGTGGGTATATATTTGTGTGTGTAAGTGTGTGTGTGTGTGTGTGTGTGTGTTTGTGCAATATATGTGTTTGTGTGGGTGGGTGAGTGTGTGTGTTTGTGTGTGTAATATGTGTGTGTGTGAGTGCGTATGTTTCTGTGTTTATACAGTTACGTGTGTTTGTGTATGTGTTTTTGTGTGTGTGTGTGTGTGAGTGTGTATGTGTGGTTATGTGTGTAATGTGTGTGTTTGTGTATGTAATATATGTGTGTTAATGTGTATGTGTGCGTGGATGGGTTTTTTTTTTGTGTGCTTTTTTGTGTTTCCGTGAGTGTGTGTGTGTGTGTGTTTGTTTGTGTTTGGGAGTGTTTTTCTGTGAGTGTCTTTGTGTGCGTAATGTGTGTTTATGTGTGTGTGTGTGTGTGTTTGTTTGTGTTTGGGAGTGTTTTTCTGTGAGTGTCTTTGTGTGCGTAATGTGTGTATGTGTGTGTGTGTATGTTTATACGGTTTTGCGTTTGTGTGTGTGTGTTTATGTGTTTAATACATGTGTTTGTTAGAGTGTGTGTGTGTGTGTGTGCGTATGTGTGTGTTTTTGTGTTTGTGTGTGTCTATGTGTGTGTGTTGGTGTGTTTGTGTGTGTAATATGTGTGTGTGTTTGTAGTGTAATATGTGTGTTTGTGTGTGTAATATATGTGTTAAGGTGCATGTGTATGTGTATCTATGTGCGTGTGTGTGTGTGTGTGAATGAGGGGTTTGTGTGTGTGTGTGTGTGTGTTTTTGTGTTTGTTTGAGTGTGTGTGTGGTGTGTGTTTGGGAGTGTTTGTGTGTTAATGTCTTTGTGTGCGTAATGTGTGTGTGGGTGAGTGTGAGTGTGTATATTTTTATATTGTTTTGTGTGTGTGTTTATGAGTTTAATACATGTGTTTGTTAGAGTGTGTGTGTTTTTGTGTTTGTGTGTGTCTATGTGTGTGTATAGGTGTTTTTGTGTGTGTGTTTGTTTTTTTTGGTGTGAGTTAGTGTGTGTATTGTTATTTGTGTTTGTATGTGTTTATTTCTATATTTGTGTGTGTGAGTGTGTGTATGTGTGTGTGTAAGTTTATGTTTGTGTGTGTGTGATTGTATGTTTTCATGTTTGAGAGAGAGAGAGACAAAGAGAAAAAGAGAGAGTGTGTGTGTGTCTATGTGTTTGTGTGTGTGATGTGTGTGTGTTTGTGTGTGTTTATGTAGGTGATGTGTGTGTATGAGTGAATGGAAATGTGAGTATAAGTTTGTGTGTGTGTATGTAATATATGTGTTTGTATGGGTGGGTGTGTGTGTAATATGTGTTTTTGTATGGGTGCGTGTGTGTGTAATATGTGTGTGTGTGTGTGTTTGTGTGTGAGTGTGTGTGCGTGCATGTGTGTATGTATATGTGTGTTTGTGTGTGTGTTTGTGTTTGTTTGTTTGTGTGAGTGTGTGTGTTTGTGTGAGTAATATGCGTGTGTGGGTGTGTTTGTGTCTATGTTTATACAGTTACGTGTGTTTGTGTAATATGTGTGTTTGTGTATGTATGAGTGTGTGAGTGTGTGTGTGTGTGTTTTTGTGTGTGATGTGTGTGTGCGTGTGTTTGTGTTTATGTGGGTGATATGTGTGTGTGGGTATAAATTTGCGTGTGGGTGTGTGTGTGTGATTGTATGTTTTCATGTTTGAGAGAGAGAAAAAAAAAGAAAAAGAGAGAGTGTGTGTGTGTCTATGTGTTTGAGTTTGTGCGTGTGTTTGTGTTTATGTGGGTGATGTGTGTGTGCGTATAAATTTATGTGTGTGAGAGTCTGTGTATGTGTAATATATGTGTTTGTGTGGGTGGGTGGGTATGTGTGTTTGTGTGTGTGTGAGTGTGTATTTGTCTGTGTTTATACAGTTACGTGTGTTTGTGTATGTGTTTTTGTGTGTGAGAGTGTGTATGTGTTTGTGTGTGGTTATGTGTGTAATATGTGTGTTTGTGTATGTAATATATGTGTGTTAATATGTATGTGTGCGTGGATGGGTTTTTGTGTGTGTGTGTGTGCTTTTTGGTGTTTCTGTAAGTGTGTGTGTTTGTTTATGTGTTTGGAGTGTTTGTCTGTGAGTGTCTTTGTGTACGTAATGTGTGTGTGGGTATATGTTTATACGGTTGTGTGTGTGTGTTTATGTGTTTAATACATGTGTTTGTTAGAGTGTGTGTGTGTGTGTGTGTGTGTTTGTGTGTCAATGTG
>CP144689.1:822453-876539 GCA_036885675.1 Vigna mungo
AATAATTGTAGAAAAAGTTTAGATAGAGAGAAACCAGGAGAATTCCCATTGCGGTTGGTCATGTGGTGTGGTGGAAGCCATGTGCGAACCTTCAAAGCGAGGAGTGGCACTGACGGCAGAGGAACCTGAAACAGAGTGGTGCAAGTCAAAGGTATGTGAGTGAGGGAGGGAACAATGAAATAGGGTTTCTTTAAACAATGTAGTCGATTTCAAAACTACAAATTATATAAATTTTGACATTTCTCCAGTTGGGAAAACGATTGTTTTGGGAGCCGATTTTCAATACAGTTTTCTTTATATTTTATATATTTAATTAATTAAGTAAATGATATAAGTAAAATTATAAATTAAATATATTCAATTAATAAATTATTTATAATACAATAACACGAAAATATTGATAAGAATTATATATAATATATTTTTCATGATAGAAAAGAACATGTAAAAAATTATAAAACTATTTTTAATATTTGAAAATGTTTTAAATTCATGGATGATATTAAAAATATGTATATATAATTAATAATAATCTTTTATGAATATTTTAAAATTATAAAGACAAAATTAAAGTTATAATTAATAATTATAAATATATGATTTAAATCTTTTAGTTTATTAAAAATGTGTTAAAGTATAACTAATAATAATAACTAATATTAACTTAAACATTATGTAATATTATTAATAATAGTAATTTATATTACCTATTAAAAAACCATTACTTTAATAATTTATATAGACTATTAAATTTATTAGTAATAAATATAATTGTAAAATTCGTATTCATAATTAAATTAAATTTTAACTTATATTTACATATATTTAAATCACTAAAATTGATTATTAACATTAAAACTGTAAGTACAATGTAAGTTAATAATAATTATGAAGTTTTAATAATTAGGTGATAGAAAAATAATAATCTCAATATCAAAATTAGATTAAAAAGAAATCTTAAATGGGTGTAATTAATTTAGGCTGATATTTACTAAAATTTTGACAAAACAAAATGAAGTTTACATTTAAATACATAATTATCTTTTACATTGGTGTCCAATATGAAAGATAACACCTAACTTATATATAACATCTATTATAGGAAGGATCACATATCTAATTAAATATAACAACAGCTACCTTAAAAAGGCATATAAAATGTAATTAGAATTATTCAAACATAACCATAACACCAAAAAAAAAAAATATATATATATATATATATATATATATATATATATATATATATATAATATCCTAGTTCTATTACACTAATATATTTATAGAAAACTAGAGTTTTTCAAAAAAGCATATATACAAAGAAACTATAATCATATTCTACGTTTGAACTTCATTACCACCTCTACTCAAGAGATACTTTCTCATTTGCTCACATCATTAAAGTGATTGTAACGAATAAGAAAACAAGTAGACACACAAACAAAGATAAAAGGGTAAGCTAATTTTACCAAAGAAGCATACACGGCACGAGCGGTCAAACATGTGCTTAACCTTTAAAATATTTTTTTTTTAAGAAAGAGAAAAATTTTTTAACACAAGGACGACGCAAGCGATCATACGTATGCTTAACCTTTAAAACATATTTTAGTATTTCTTATTTTGTAATTTCCATGTATTTTTCAGTTATTATATATTCCTAAAAATGTAAACATTTAAAATGAAATAAACTCAAAAAAAAAAGAAAAATAAAATAAAATAAAATAAAATAAAATAAAGTAAATAGAAAGTGAAAAATAAATAAAAAAATAAAACGACAAATGAAAGACATAAAAGGAGATTAAAAAAATAAAAAGAAAGGCCAAAATTGTTAATGGAGAGGTGAAAACAAAGAAAAAATGACTGTGTATAGAAAAAAAGAAAAAAAAAAAAAGGTACCAAAGCTGCCTATGGGCTCGAGGCCCAACTAAGAAAAGAAAAAAAAGGAAATGCGGAGTGCTAGGATGAGAAACAGAGGTGCAAAGGAGAAAGGGGCTCGAGGTCCAAACTGAGAAAAAGGGAAAAAGGAATGGGGGTGCCTGGATGAAAAACAATGAGTCTGCAAAGGAAAATAGGGGCTTTTTTATTTTAAAAAGAAAAAAACACTGGAGCCCAACAACCTGGTCCAAGGCTCCTCAGCGGAAAAATATGGGTTCTGCCTGCCCCATCTCATTCTGTCATTTCACTCAAATGAGATTAAAGTCTCTTACCTGAGAAACCCCAGAGGACGCACTTCCGCCACTCACGCACACTGCCGCCGTCGACGAAGCCGACTACCACAAGCCGCGAGCCAAGGCCGCGCCGGCGTCGCTGATCTTCGTCAAGGTCGTTGCTGGCGACCGCTCCGATCTCTCCCTCCTTCTCTTCTTCGCGCGCGAGGTTGTTCGTGAACGACAACGGCCGCCGCTTGAGCGAATCCGGCCGCCGCGAGCCGCAAACCAGAGCGCCGCCGGTCGCCGCATCAAGGTTCTCTTCTCCCTTTCTGCGTTAGAGGGTAAAACCTCTATTCCTGTGACACGCGATGAAGCCAGCCGCCACTGACACCTTCACGCCCACGGCTGCTCAACCCAAATACAAAGATCTCCATGGTTTTGCCGCCGTTTGCCTCCTCATGACCTTGGACAGTTTGCAGGTTCGGATTAAGTTTTTTGTGAGAGGAATCGGATTCTTGCTTAATGATTCAACTCCTCTGTTGGATTGGGAATGAACAGAGTCGCAGAGGCCCTGTTTCGTGGTCTATTTTGGCTTGTGATTGTTGTAATCCACTCAGGGTGTTTGGGTTGGTTTTTTTTTTTGCAGAGAAACCGCGTGTAAAAATCAAGGTTGATGATAATAATGGGGTGTATGAGGGATATCAATTTGCAGGTTTGGGTTATGCACAGAGGGCACTGGTTTCTAATTGTTGAAGGTGGTCGAGCGTGTTTATGTTGTTGGGATGAGTGAATAAGAAATCATGTGCAGAAGCAAATCATGTATATTAAATATAATTGCATGTTCAAGCAGACACAGCCATTCAATATAATTGCATGTTCAAGCAGAAAAGCCAGGCATTACCAAATCAAAACCAGAAGTAGAAACGCTATCTAACATTTATAACTTGTGAGCGATGAAGCGAAAGAGAACTTACCTTCTATGTTTACGTTTTCCTCTTGTAAGTTCTTGTAATCCTTTTTCTTGTGATTAAACTTCACTTCTTTCCTTCAGTGGCCTTGGTGTAGGACTATAGAAACACTATTTTTTTCTGCTTCGTAAGTGCAAGGAGAGTGGCAATGAAAATGGATTATGTTTGAGGATGGAGGTGAATAATGGTAATGAGATCTGGCCTGACTGTCTCTGCTCAAAACGCTCCTCTGCTTTTTTTTTTCTTGTCTTTTTTCCTTTTTTATGCTGTCTCTGCTCAAAACGCTCCTCTGCTTTTTTTTTCTTGTCTTTTTTCCTTTTTTATGCTTCAATTGCATCAATTGTCAAAAGTCATTCAGATACCCTTTTCCCCTTTGATGAATGATTACAGCTCTGTATAGGGATTTTGAGCAAAAGCAATGAAGACCTTTTTCACACTGATATTGTAAGGGACATTTTAAGTATTACCCTGTAACGGTAGGATGGTAAGGTCGGTAGGATGGTAAGGTCAGCAAATGCACTTCCATATATATTATTTAAGAAAATATCCTTTTTTGAATTTGCAACATAAGAAACAAACAAATAAAAGGGAAACGTTAAAATAAATAAAATAAAAAGAAATAACAAAGAGGAGAAAAAATAAAAATTAAAAACGAAAAAGTTAAAAATAAAAATCTTTTTTTCCTAAAAGGAAAATTTATATGAAATTTGCCTTTTTGTTGTTTTTTATATTTTATATAAATTTTTCTTCTCCACTATTTTATTTAACTATCGGGACAAAGGTGTAGACATGACATTTGAAAATGGTTCCAAAACAAGTGTTTGGTTGCTATTATGCAATTCATTCTTAAAATTGATTCATTCGAAAGTGAGAACAGTATTTATATAACCTTTAAGATGAATTAAGTGGAGAGTTTTAAGGGATGTGGGACTTGGAATGCTTCCCAAACTAACCTGCACCGTCCCAAGTATATATTAATCCCGCATTTCTTAAATCTTTCATTCTTAAAGGGTTTATAAGATTCTTAACAAGTTTAGAATCCAAAACCTACAAACTATGCATGTTTATTTGCACTACAAGAATCAAAAGGAGAAAGCTTTTTTATTCTTCACTTGTTTATTTGAGCTACTTTTTTGTGTTTGTCTTTTAATTGATCTATGATGCACTGTTGGACATGTTTTGAATGTTTTCCAATTATTTGTTTGGTTGCTTAGTGCATTGTTAAGTATGATTGAAGGTTAGTAACATTAATGTGAAAGTTAAAAGAGGTAAAGAGGATTTGTACATGTGGTAAGAGTAGCAGTGTCATGCGTAATGTGTTTAATGGTCGTGTATTGATATGTTTGTTGTATGTAAAGTGTTTGGATGAGTTTATATGCATCATACTTTAATTGTAAACTAGCTTATCCTTTTTCATGTGCCTATGTTTGTATGTTGTTGTGTTTGTTTCTTTGTTATGATCATCCTGTGGGTGTGAGCAGAGGAATATAAGGTTCCCCTAGAATAGGTACTTCATGGAGGAGATGCTCCTATTTAGTTTTTTTAGCTTAGTTTTGTAAGTAGTTTTGATTAACTCGGTTGTATATAAAGTTTAATTGTATAGTTATTTTGGATGACATTAAATTCTACTTTATATTTATGTTAACAATCGATTTATCTTATTAAAATTGTGATAACTATTATATAGTTAAATATTATCTTTTGAAATGTTAGAGAGATACATCACTCATTTATTTGAAACAAAGAGGTATAATAATCAGTTGATAAAAGAGGTAAGGAATAAATGAGTGTAAACACATTATGTTCCATACTCCTTTATACAAGATATGCACGAATCCATGTTTTAACAACTTATTTAGGAAATAGCTAGAACGATGAGCACATAATGAACAATAAGAATAAAAAAAGAGAAAACAAAAATTGACATGAAAGTTGTCCCTGCTTCATCTAATCCAATAATTTTATTTTTTGAAATATTTTTAAAAAAAAATTATGATAATGTTTCATGTTTTAAAATAAACCATACTTTAATATATGATAATTAATTTTAATAATATCAAATTGATATCAGATAAAACATCAACTAAATACAGAAAAAATGGATTTCAAACTAGGTTTTGGATAAGATCATGTAAATGTAAAATCGTTGAAATTTTGGGGTCAAATGTTAGATAAAGTTAAATTTTAGAGATTGTTATTTTATTAGTTTTGGTTTAATAATATTTGATTTAATTTTGATTGAGATAAAATAGATATAGGTGAGTTTGATTTTAAGTAGGTTGATATTTTATATTTAGCTTTTATTATTTGTACTTGGCCCAAAGTCCTAGCACCTATTTAAAGGTTGTCAAGATCTAGTGAAAATTATCCTGAATTGAAGAGTAATATTAGTTTTTTTTAGGTTTAATAGGTTTGGAGGTCCCTATATTTAGGGGTTTATTTCAATTGGGTCCTCCAATTTTGAAAGTGATCAATTAGGTCCTTAATTTTGTCAATTTGAATCAATAAAAGTCTTTCCGTTAAATGCAGTTAACGCCGTGAAGTGTGGCACGCTGACGCTTCCAGGTGGCACCGTTTCAAGTGCATAAGTGGATTATAAAAGGGTGAAATCCCTAAATTAAAAGGTGTATTTGAAGGTGAAATCCCTAAATTAAAAGAGATTTCACCCCTTTTATAATCCACCTATACACTTGAAATGGTGCCACTTAGAAGCGTCAACGTGCCACGTGTTCAAAATCTTTATGGCGTTAACTGCATCTAACGGAAAATTCAAATTGACAAAATTAGGGACCTAATTAATCACTTCCAAAATTAGAGGACCCAATTGAATCAAACCTCCAAATATAGGGACCTCCAAACCTATTAAACTTTTTTTTATAACAGGAAAAAACTTGTTCTCTGAATGTACCCATTTGGCACCTGTTCCATTGTACATATCTATTCACTAAAATTAAAACTGAAAAAATAAATGCACAAATCATTAGAAACCAATTTGATTGGTAATTTAGAGATTTATCCAATGCAGTTAACAAATTGAACACACACACACAGTTTTTATTACAAAAAATGTGCTAAAATAACGAAAGGTTCTATTATTAGTCAGATCCAATTTGATAGCTGAATAACATTCATAATATAGTTGTTTTAAAACAGCATGTTATAAAAACTATTGATAATATATTATTCACAACAATTACTTAAATATTATTATTTTATATTTATTTATAATATTATTGAGGTTAATTGTGTAGCATATCAAATTGAGTTGTTCGGTTGTTAATAAAATGAAATGTTATAATTATTATTTTAATTTTTTAATGTAGTACTTTTGAAAAATGTTACTTTATTGTACAATTAATATTTGTGTTTTAAAATTAATAAGTTTGTTGACTTTTACACTAATATCTATGAAATGAAAGTAGCACCAATAATGATTTATTTATATTAGAAATCATACCAAGAGTTAATTGTTATTAAATTACTATGTAAAAGTGTTTTAGACTGGTATATGAACAATACATCCTAATAAATAAGTCAATCTACACATAATGAAACCTCTGGCAATCCATGATTCTGTATGCCCTACAGCAGCCAATTTCTAAATTTCAGAGAACAATTTTCATCTGTGCCACCAACTATCATCCAGGAATTGAAAGTAAATAGAAGTACATTACTGGAGTTACTGAGCATATTATGTACTAAACCCATTAAATATCATCTAAAAAAATTCAAAGCTGAATGTGAACACTTTTCCAACGTGAAAGAAACAAATACAGTTACATTTAGACGGTAGAAGTTATATAGTACACTTCAACAACCAAACATTCAATAGATAATGAGATGTCACAACTTCATTTCTTGGCCAAATTGTTCAATAGTTTTTGTAGCTAGCGTCAGGACATCTACAAAAGCACTAAATGATGCCCGCAGAAATCTGGCTTCTGTTGCCTCAAAGTGCCTGAATAAGATTACAAATTCAGCATGCCCTTTAAGCTAAATTAACTAATGAAAGTAGTAAATGGATCCTTTTAGGTAAAAGAGACCAACATTAACGATTTATATATGGCTGATGATATTTTAAAATTGTAGTTATGTCAAAATGTCTTCATGAGAAAATAGCAATTAACGCAAACATAATGCAGATAGATAGGTATCTACAGCTAACATTTCGTGCACAAAATTAATTGCAGTATAAACATCACTTGAGTTACCAAAACTACGTATTTTATATCTAATTCACTCTTAATAACATAATAACACTAATTGCCTTTAACCAGCAAATGAAGCTCTACTAAACTGACCATAAACTCATTTGCAAAAGCATTCAACTATTGGTACTGAAGAGGATACTCACACTGACAGCTTTCCATCTGACACTGTCATGCCTCGTTTTACTTTATCAGGTTGCAACTGCAAAAGGCGCATAATTATATAAAAATTAGTTGAAAATAATTGGTAAAACATTGGATAGATCATGTCTCTAGACAATTACCTCTTTATCAACTGCTAAGGCAGCATACACAATGGAAGCGTGCTCTTCAGATCCAAAATCCACTTCCATGTCACTGTAATTGTCATTCCGTTAATGACTCGTTTGTCAGTATTTCAGTACACAAGGAAACCTCAGAATTTTCAAAGCAAGTTTTTCTGGTGCAGTGAATCTTTTGTGTTCAAGAAATTTACACACAATTAATGTGCATAGATTCACTAGATCAAGTGATTCTTAAAAACAACAAATTTTACCATAAATAATTAACTGGTTAGTTCATAAACTTGATATTTTGATTGGATTTGACTTACTAAGTTCGAGAAATTTATACACAATTAATGTACATATATTCACTAGACCGGATGATTCTTAAAAACAGAACATTTTACAATAAATACTTAACTTATTAGATGATAAACTTGAGATTTTGATTCTATCTGGCTTACTAAGTTCTGGCCTAAACAGGACTTGGACCAACTATTTGATTCAGGCAGTGCAAAGCATAAGGAAGCATTATGACTTGGGTAATTCACCCCAAAAGGCAAGCAAAGGAAATAAGTAACGGAAACTTCTTATGCTGACTAGACAGATTAGTTCGGAAGGTAATATATACGGATGAGTGCCTCACAGGCCTGATTGACTAAAATCAATTTGCTGACAGTAGTTTTCTCTCAGAAGCCTAGTGCTCTGGTTGCCTTATGTTAGAATTTCGACTCAGTGCCCTTCTGAAATTGAATAAAACTCACTAGTTCTTGTTCCTGGTCATTTCCACAGTCCTAAATATAATTTCATTAGTAGCCCAAGAACTAGGAGGATACACAATGAAGTTAAATGCAACAGCTACGAAAATAGAAACTACGAAATGCCAATCACCTGAACAATTCAAAAAGAATTCAATTATTATATTATAATCTAAAATGTCCAGGCATGACTGCTTAAAAACTCAAAAATTTTAAGTCTAATATTATCAAACCTTTTGTCAACAATGAATTACATCTTTGTCAATATGTTAGTTGAGAATTAAAGTTTTGCGGGGCAGGAAGGTTTTCCGATTTTTAAATATTTTATTTTCCTAATATTATGAATCAGCCATAAATTTCTCCTCTAAAAACCTATCCACATAACCTGGTTTCATCATGCACTCATACTTTTACAGTTAGAACGCAAGAGGAATTTCAAGTGTTTTTTCCTACATAGTTCCTTGTTACTACAATCTTCTCCTAGGTCCTCTCCAACTTTTATCTTCTTACTAAATCAATAATATAATTCCTATTAATCAGTATATGTCCTCAAGCAAAAGCATGCCATAAAACTCAATATAACAGTTAATCCATACACATCATCTAGACTAAATTTCTTTTATGCAGGAAATATATTATATTTGGGCAGCAATATAACGTCTGATCTGGGAACCATTGCCAACATGTGATACATCAAAGTTTCTAATTTCACATCCTCTAAATGAACTTGTCACCTAAGAAGATAAACACTGCAAACACAATTCTATAATGTCAATCCAAAACTCTATTCTATTACTATATCGTCTAAATATCCTGCTGGCAGAAATAGAGGTATATATAAAAACTAAGTTATCCTTTCACTTGCTCAGATCAAGCTTTTCAGCCATATGTTTGCAATGGCATAGCGTCAAAGCATTAAAAAAAAAGGTTTTTTAAGAAGTAAGTACCATCCTTAAGAGATGAAAATAAGAAAGAAAAACAAAATACTTTCATAAACTAAAACTAACGTTTACATAAGTTATATTGTTGAAGATCTCTCGTATCAATAATTTAAAAGTCGGTTTTTAACTTCTGCAAAAGCTACTTTTAACTTTAATTTTTTATTTTTTTTTTCATTTTGTTCTTCTCTTGTAAGTGCTCCTCCTACATAGCTCTTGTATTTCCTAAATTGAAGAGGGATTATTCTAAATATCATCAATATGAAACCAAATTCAACATTTTAACAAATATGATGAATAAGAAACACAATTCAGCTCTGAATTCTGAACACACATGAAGAAGAATAACGAAAAAGTTGAAGAAGAGAAGGAAGATGAAGAAATAATTGGTAGAAAAAGTTTAGATAGAGAGAAACCAGGAGAATTCCCATTGCGGTTGGTCATGTGGTGTGGTGGAAGCCATGTGCGAACCTTCAAAGCGAGGAGTGGCACTGACGGCAGAGGAACCTGAAACAGAGTGGTGCAAGTCAAAGGTATGTGAGTGAGGGAGGGAACAATGAAATAGGGTTTCTTTAAACAATGTAGTCGATTTCAAAACTACAAATTATATAAATTTTGACATTTCTCCAGTTGGAAAACGATTTTTTGGGAGCCGATTTTCAATACAGTTTTCTTTATATTTTATATATTTAATTAATTAAGTAAATGATATAAGTAAAATTATAAATTAAATATATTCAATTAATAAATTATTTATAATACAATAACACGAAAATATTGATAAGAATTATATATAATATATTTTTCATGATAGAAAAGAACATGTAAAAAATTATAAAACTATTTTTAATATTTGAAAATGTTTTAAATTCATGGATGATATTAAAAATATGTATATATAATTAATAATAATCTTTTATGAATATTTTAAAATTATAAAGACAAAATTAAAGTTATAATTAATAATTATAAATATTGATTTAAATCTTTTAGTTTATTAAAAATGTGTTAAAGTATAACTAATAATAATAACTAATATTAACTTAAACATTATGTAATATTATTAATAATAGTAATTTATATTACCTATTAAAAAACCATTACTTTAATAATTTATATAGACTATTAAATTTATTAGTAATAAATATAATTGTAAAATTCGTATTCATAATTAAATTAAATTTTAACTTATATTTACATATATTTAAATCACTAAAATTGATTATTAACATTAAAACTGTAAGTACAATGTAAGTTAATAATAATTATGAAGTTTTTAATAATTAGGTGATAGAAAAATAATAATCTCAATATCAAAATTAGATTAAAAAGAAATCTTAAAATGGGTGTAATTAATTTAGGCTGATATTTACTAAAATTTTGACAAAACAAAATGAAGTTTACATTTAAATACATAATTATCTTTTACATTGGTGTCCAATATGAAAGATAACACCTAACTTATATATAACATCTATTATAGGAAGGATCACATATCTAATTAAATATAACAACAGCTACCTTAAAAAGGCATATAAAATGTAATTAGAATTATTCAAACATAACCATAACACCAAAAAAAAAAAAAAAATATATATATATATATATATATATATATATATATATATATAATATCCTAGTTCTATTACACTAATATATTTATAGAAAACTAGAGTTTTTCAAAAAAGCATATATACAAAGAAACTATAATCATATTCTACGTTTGAACTTCATTACCACCTCTACTCAAGAGATACTTTCTCATTTGCTCACATCATTAAAGTGATTGTAACGAATAAGAAAACAAGTAGACACACAAACAAAGATAAAAGGGTAAGCTAATTTTACCAAAGAAGCATACACGGCACGAGCGGTCAAACATGTGCTTAACCTTTAAAATATTTTTTTTTAAGAAAGAGAAAAAATTTTTAACACAAGGACGACGCAAGCGATCATACGTATGCTTAACCTTTAAAACATATTTTAGTATTTCTTATTTTGTAATTTCCATGTATTTTTCAGTTATTATATATTCCTAAAAATGTAAACATTTAAAATGAAATAAACTCAAAAAAAAAAGAAAAATAAAATAAAATAAAATAAAATAAAATAAAGTAAATAGAAAGTGAAAAATAAATAAAAAAATAAAACGACAAATGAAAGACATAAAAGGAGATTAAAAAAATAAAAAGAAAGGCCAAAATTGTTAATGGAGAGGTGAAAACAAAGAAAAAATGACTGTGTATAGAAAAAAAGAAAAAAAAAAAGGTACCAAAGCTGCCTATGGGCTCGAGGCCCAACTAAGAAAAGAAAAAAAAGGAAATGCGGAGTGCTAGGATGAGAAACAGAGGTGCAAAGGAGAAAGGGGCTCGAGGTCCAAACTGAGAAAAAGGGAAAAAGGAATGGGGGTGCCTGGATGAAAAACAATGAGTCTGCAAAGGAAAATAGGGGCTTTTTTATTTTAAAAAGAAAAAAACACTGGAGCCCAACAACCTGGTCCAAGGCTCCTCAGCGGAAAAATATGGGTTCTGCCTGCCCCATCTCATTCTGTCATTTCACTCAAATGAGATTAAAGTCTCTTACCTGAGAAACCCCAGAGGACGCACTTCCGCCACTCACGCACACTGCCGCCGTCGACGAAGCCGACTACCACAAGCCGCGAGCCAAGGCCGCGCCGGCGTCGCTGATCTCCGTCAAGGTCGTTGCTGGCGACCGCTCCGATCTCTCCCTCCTTCTCTTCTTCGCGCGCGAGGTTGTTCGTGAACGACAACGGCCGCCGCTTGAGCGAATCCGGCCGCCGCGAGCCGCAAACCAGAGCGCCGCCGGTCGCCGCATCAAGGTTCTCTTCTCCCTTTCTGCGTTAGAGGGTAAAACCTCTATTCCTGTGACACGCGATGAAGCCAGCCGCCACTGACACCTTCACGCCCACGGCTGCTCAACCCAAATACAAAGATCTCCATGGTTTTGCCGCCGTTTGCCTCCTCATGACCTTGGACAGTTTGCAGGTTCGGATTAAGTTTTTTGTGAGAGGAATCGGATTCTTGCTTAATGATTCAACTCCTCTGTTGGATTGGGAATGAACAGAGTCGCAGAGGCCCTGTTTCGTGGTCTATTTTGGCTTGTGATTGTTGTAATCCACTCAGGGTGTTTGGGTTGGTTTTTTTTTTTGCAGAGAAACCGCGTGTAAAAATCAAGGTTGATGATAATAATGGGGTGCATGAGGGATATCAATTTGCAGGTTTGGGTTATGCACAGAGGGCACTGGTTTCTAATTGTTGAAGGTGGTCGAGCGTGTTTATGTTGTTGGGATGAGTGAATAAGAAATCATGTGCAGAAGCAAATCATGTATATTAAATATAATTGCATGTTCAAGCAGACACAGCCATTCAATATAATTGCATGTTCAAGCAGAAAAGCCAGGCATTACCAAATCAAAACCAGAAGTAGAAACGCTATCTAACATTTATAACTTGTGAGCGATGAAGCGAAAGAGAACTTACCTTCTATGTTTACGTTTTCCTCTTGTAAGTTCTTGTAATCCTTTTTCTTGTGATTAAACTTCACTTCTTTCCTTCAGTGGCCTTGGTGTAGGACTATAGAAACACTATTTTTTTCTGCTTCGTAAGTGCAAGGAGAGTGGCAATGAAAATGGATTATGTTTGAGGATGGAGGTGAATAATGGTAATGAGATCTGGCCTGACTGTCTCTGCTCAAAACGCTCCTCTGCTTTTTTTTTCTTGTCTTTTTTCCTTTTTTATGCTGTCTCTGCTCAAAACGCTCCTCTGCTTTTTTTTTCTTGTCTTTTTTCCTTTTTTATGCTTCAATTGCATCAATTGTCAAAAGTCATTCAGATACCCTTTTCCCCTTTGATGAATGATTACAGCTCTGTATAGGGATTTTGAGCAAAAGCAATGAAGACCTTTTTCACACTGATATTGTAAGGGACATTTTAAGTATTACCCTGTAACGGTAGGATGGTAAGGTCGGTAGGATGGTAAGGTTAGCAAATGCACTTCCATATATATTATTTAAGAAAATATCCTTTTTTGAATTTGCAACATAAGAAACAAACAAATAAAAGGGAAACGTTAAAATAAATAAAATAAAAAGAAATAACAAAGAGGAGAAAAAAATAAAAATTAAAAACGAAAAAGTTAAAAATAAAAATCTTTTTTTCCTAAAAGGAAAATTTATATGAAATTTGCCTTTTTGTTGTTTTTTATATTTTATATAAATTTTTCTTCTCCACTATTTTATTTAACTATCGGGACAAAGGTGTAGACATGACATTTGAAAATGGTTCCAAAACAAGTGTTTGGTTGCTATTATGCAATTCATTCTTAAAATTGATTCATTCGAAAGTGAGAACAGTATTTATATAACCTTTAAGATGAATTAAGTGGAGAGTTTTAAGGGATGTGGGACTTGGAATGCTTCCCAAACTAACCTGCACCGTCCCAAGTATATATTAATCCCGCATTTCTTAAATCTTTCATTCTTAAAGGGTTTATAAGATTCTTAACAAGTTTAGAATCCAAAACCTACAAACTATGCATGTTTATTTGCACTACAAGAATCAAAAGGAGAAAGCTTTTTTATTCTTCACTTGTTTATTTGAGCTACTTTTTTGTGTTTGTCTTTTAATTGATCTATGATGCACTGTTGGACATGTTTTGAATGTTTTCCAATTATTTGTTTGGTTGCTTAGTGCATTGTTAAGTATGATTGAAGGTTAGTAACATTAATGTGAAAGTTAAAAGAGGTAAAGAGGATTTGTACATGTGGTAAGAGTAGCAGTGTCATGCGTAATGTGTTTAATGGTCGTGTATTGATATGTTTGTTGTATGTAAAGTGTTTGGATGAGTTTATATGCATCATACTTTAATTGTAAACTAGCTTATCCTTTTTCATGTGCCTATGTTTGTATGTTGTTGTGTTTGTTTCTTTGTTATGATCATCCTGTGGGTGTGAGCAGAGGAATATAAGGTTCCCCTAGAATAGGTACTTCATGGAGGAGATGCTCCTATTTAGTTTTTTTAGCTTAGTTTTGTAAGTAGTTTTGATTAACTCGGTTGTATATAAAGTTTAATTGTATAGTTATTTTGGATGACATTAAATTCTACTTTATATTTATGTTAACAATCGATTTATCTTATTGTCAACACCTCATTTCGTCCGGATCAATTTTTAACCATATGTTTTAATTTCCATTTTATCCTTTGCTATTTTATCTCTATTATCTTAATTTTATTTTGTTTATCCATTTGTCTTATTTTTATTTTATTTTATTTCATTTCATTATTCTTATTTATTTTTAACCTTTATTTTTTCTTCTTTCTTTTAAGTTTGGTGCAAATATAATTATCGTAGTTGAGTGTAATTTAAATTAATTTTATATAATTAATTATAAAAAAATTTATAAAAAAATGAAAAAAAAAACAAAACGGTGGAATTCTCGTTTTGTCGTTTTGTGAAAGGGGACAACGTGGTTTGTGGTCAGAGAAAAGGACGACGCGGAGGGGAGGTTTGACAATGGGCAGAGGCGTTTTGCAGAGGAGAATGAGCAGGGTTGCTGAGTCGTGACCCGGATGGATATACGGAACGTAGACTAGAGTGGAAGAGAAGGAATCGGGGCCATCATCTTCACCCTCCATTATCTGTCAAGAGACGACACCCATATCTATCCCAACAGATTCATCTTACACTGGGGCTCGCGGCTTCATATTTTAGCACCCTTCCACCACCTTGATTCCGATCGAATCATCTCACACGCACCATCACCTCTCACATGACTCCCCTCTCCATTTTACTCACTCAACAGAAACACCTAAAAAACCATTTTGCTTCAACTTGATTGGCTAACTTCCACCTATCGGTTCATCCTCACCATCTCAATCACTATCACCGCCAGAGCTTGGCGCCCAATACCACAAAGAAAAGGAAGTAGAGCTTCATTTTGAAGAAAAGGAGTTACAGGAAGAGCAAAATTCCAACATAAAAGGCGATCCACCTTTGGCTAGCCACCACCTCCTCTGTCACAGATCATCAAGCTTCAAAAGGTAAGTATTGCCTTCCACACCTATCATCATGGGTCTGTGAGCTTGTTTGTTGCATTTAACCTCTTGGTTTTCACTCGTTGAATACATGGCTGTGTTGTGTATGCTTATGTATGATTGTTGTATATGATTGATGTGTGATTTCATCACCCAATCTTCAACTGCCCTCAATCCCTTGTCGCTGCAATGCCCGTCCACCATACCTTCGACCCTTCAACATTACAGCTCCACAGATTTCTCAGTCAACATCCAAACAAACCGAATCACAAATCCCATCCCACGCCAATATGATGAGAGTTTGTTCTTTGGCCATTCTATCCTCTGTTTACCCTGCACATTCGAACAACAACAACAGTTTGGACTTTATCAACTTCAACACCAAGAGTCATAGTTCCTGCCACCTTCGGCCTATGAAACAAGACGCAAAACCAATCAATAACAAAAAAAAACCAGCCAAGTTAGATTCATCCCAAATCCCATGTTCACCCTCAATCACCAACAAATTTGAATCGCAGAAACTCATACAGAATACCACAGAATGAAACCAACAGTACCTATCCTCTGTTCATCCCTCACCTACGCCAAATGAGACCAAACCATCAAAATCAGATTCAATACCTTAGTGCTGGTTTCCTTTTCTTGAGTCTAGGAAGAACACAGGTTTCATCATAAACAGTTTCCCCCAAATTTTGATTCCTCTCGTCTGCGAAAGAGATGAAGCAAACCCAACTGTCTTGAGTTTCTCATGGTGCAATCATCGCCGTTCTTCACCTTGTTCCTCTCGGTCTAGGAAGTTCCAATTCCCTACCATCCCAACTCAACCTCTTCCTAAACCTGCATTGCTCAAAGCCACCAAAAACAAGATAACCGGTTACCAAGGATAGAGGTCCATTTCCAGCCCCACACACAAGCTTGTATCTTACCTACACTGAACCCAAATGAGGACGCGCCCCTGCACTGTCCAGCATACCTTCAACCACTCAACACTAAGCTCCATTTTTCGTCCAATCCACAAGGAAGCACACGTAAAGACAGAGAACGACGGCGTCATCGCGACAACAATGGAAGTCGGCGGTGAAGGTAGAAGACACGATTCTGGGCTTGGCGGCGCTCCTGTGGCGGCGAATCAGTGGCAAGCGGCGTTCAAGGGGGGGAGAGCGCCAACCCTGGGTTGACGAGGGAGAGAAGGAGAGCTGGACATCGCGGTCAGCAATGGTCGTCGGCGACATTGTGGTTCGAGCAGAGTGTCCGTCGTGGTGACTGGCCGGTTGGGTGGAGGCTGGACGAGCTTGTTGAGCGGCGGATGCTCCGGCGGAAACTGGGTGGGCTGCGCGACTAGGGGTCACAGCGGCTTCCGAAGGCGCAGTAGTTGCTCACAGTAGAGTGGCCGGCGGTTTGCGAGTGGCCGGCGTCGCGGTGGATGACCGGATGACTGGCAATGACCGGCGGCGTGCATGGGTTCGAGAGGGCGTGAGTGAACCCTTCGAGAGGGAGAGGAGCATCTGCGTTTTCTCAAGGCTGAGAGTTGAAAATGAGGAGATCTGAGAGAACCCCTAAGGGTTTCTGGAACTTAAGAAGGCCTTGGGCCTAAGTTTGGACCAAAATTCGCCTCTGCACCCCCATTTTTCCATTCAGGCACCCCTTTTCTTTACTTTCTGCCTGGGCCAGCCAGCGCTGGACCACCCCCATTCACACCCCCTTTGCTTCCATCCGCAACCCCCATCTCTTTGGGTTCAAGCCCATTCTGCCAAAAACAAAACGCGTTTCTGCACCCCCTATTTCCACTAAGTCGCGTCTCTTTTCACATGGGCTTAGACCCAATATGCTATTAAACTGAAATTGGATCTACACCCTGTTTTTCATTTCCACACTCTTGGCCACTTAGGCTTAGGTCCAATTAGCTTTTTAGAAAACTTTTATTTTATTTAACTTTTCATTTTATTATTTTATTTTTACTCTTTATTTTTATTTTTATTTAGTAATTTACCTATTTTATTTTATCTATTTTTTATGTAAATATTAAATATCAAAATCAACAAAAATTTATTTTGAAAGGTTTAAGTGCACATGCAACCATTCTGTCTGCCTTGTGCTAAAAACTTATTTTTTTTTTTTTTTCTTCTTCCTCTTTAAAAAAAAATCATAAATTGTTTTAAAGGGTTTAAACACAAGTGCGACCATTCTGTCTGCCTTGTGTTAAAAACCTTTTTCTTCCTCTTTTAAAATAAAAAAATAAAAAATTATTTTAAGAGGTTTAAGTACACGTGCGACCATCCTGTCTGCTTTGTGCTGAAAACCTTTTTCTTCTTCTTTCAACAAAAGTTTATTTTGAAAGGTTTAAGCACACGTGCGACCATTCTGTCTGCCTTGTGCTAACACCTTTTCCTTTTTCTATAAAAATAACAAAAAATATAAAGTCTTCAAAACCTAAAAACATCTTCAAACAAACAATCAATCCTTCCGCCAGAACTACGTGATCCTTGATTCTCCACCAAGAGTGGAGATACGTAGGAGCAAGGCCAGTCCTTGTCAGGTTCACTTTCCAAAAATCCAAAAAAAATCCAAATCTTTTTCAAACAAATTTTCTCAACAAATTTTCCAAACAAATTCTCCAACAAATTTTCCAAACGGTTTTTAAAGAACTACGTAACCCTGATTTCTCAGTCTAACTGAGAATACGTAGGAGCAAGGCCAGTCCTTGTCGGGCACAAAAATACAAAAAAATATATTTTGTTTTCTTTAAGAGTTTTATTTTATTTTTAGGAGGAAATTAAACATTTTGCAAACCACACTTCAAATTCGCGTATTTAATTAAAGGTACTGCCTTCGGGCAGGCGTGTAGGGTGCTAACACCTTCCCTACACGTAACCGACTCCCGGGCCTTGAGTCTGGTTTTCCAATTGACCAAGCCTTATCTTTTTCATGGTTTTTTCCATGGTTTTCCAGAATAAACCATGGTGGCGACTCCAAAAATCTCTTTTTTCAAAACTCGTTCCTTTTTTGGATAGTCGTCGTCCCGTCGCGATTTTTCGGTTGCGACAGATGGCGACTCCACTGGGGACAATTTTAGAGAGTCAGGCCATTTAATTAAAATGCGAATTCGATGTGGTTTTGTTTTGTGTTTTTCTTCCCCTTTCTTTCTTTATCTATGTTGATGTTTGGAATAAATGCAATAATTGTTGGATATTGAACCCTAGGGTAGAAAACATGATATATCTGCTTGGGAAATTTTCTGGTTGTTTTGCAGGTGAGGGTTTGGGTTGCATTTGCATTCTCCCTCCACACACACACTTTATGCATATATTGAGTGGGGCCCTATACCCGGGTCTGAGTGCAGCTTAGAAATAGAGGGGTTGTGTAGCGGTGCCACTTGGGCCATACTGCCTGTTTGGTTATCGTGAGAACCCCAGCTAGAGTCTATTCTCTTCATGTGTGTCTTCACACCTAGTTGATTACTCGACTGTTGTGGAGATGCTGTGAAGGGGGCCATAGCTCTAGTGACCATTGACCTCTAGGTTCAGGAGACCATCCTTGTGAGGTTGCATATACTTGACCCCCAATCTGAAGCGCCGAACCTTTGTTTAGGGCACAAAGGGAGATGTGTGCAGCCTTGTAATCCTCACTTTTACATAATAAAAGCAAACGCCTTGTTTCTTTATCTTTTTATACATTTTTTCCCTTTCTTTCTTTTTGTTTCTCATGCACTTTTGTGGTCTTGTTATTGGTTCTAGTCAGGAAATTATAAATTTGTGACTAAACCTTCGAGATAAAATGGAAATTAACATGAGATCCGAAGTCAAGTGGGGTTCAAGTTCAGACATTTTGAAGGGAAGGATAGCCATTGAAGCAGAGGAAGGTAGTATGGATGGTTTGAGAGAACTGGTGAAGATAATGAATACCACCCAAAAGGATACATTCAGGAGGGAGTATGGGAATTTGTTGGGCCTGTTAGAGGTGGAAGTTCAGACATCGGCGATTACTGTTTTAGCCCAGTACTACGATCCACCACTGAGATGCTTCACTTTTCAGGATTTCCTATTGGTGCCAACAGTGGAAGAATTCGAGCAGATCTTAGGTATACCTCTTGAGGGAGGAACTCCATACAACTACCTGGGGCAGTATATCCCTGTGTTGCAGCTAGCAAGAATCATGAAATTACACCCTATGCAGTTGGAAAGTGAGTTCACAATCAGGGGCAAAGTGAGGGGCCTTCCTCAGGGGTACCTGGAGGTCTATTTGCATCATTTGGCTGACGAGGGAAAGTGGGAAACATTTTGGGATGTATTGGCTCTTCTCCTCTACGGTGTCATGCTTTTTCCCAATGTCAAGAACTTCGTCGACAGCGCCGCCATAAATGCATTTGTGGGATACAAAGATCGCTCTGAGTATCCGGTCACCGCTGTCCTAGCTGAAGTCTATGGGACCCTTAATCATTGTTATGAGATAAAGGGAGGAAAGATGTTATGTTGCCTGCCAGTGTTGTACGTGTGGTTTGTCTCTCGGGTGATTGAGAACTCCTTGAATGCCACATGTCCTGTGGATGAGCTACTGCAGTGTAAACCAAATACGAAAGGGGCAAACGAATGGGCGCAGCTCTGTGCAAGCTTAAATGTGGAACGAATTAAATGGAATGTCCTTTGGATGCAAAGATCGCAAATCATATTTTATTGCGGGAAGTACCCTAATGTACCCCTCATGGGTATCCGATGTTGCATTAATTACAATCCTGTGCTAGCACAAAGGCAATTTGGGTATCCTTTGAGAGGAGCACCTACTCCTGCATCTCTTGCCACATTGCAGATCTATTATGAGGAAGGAACCTTTGCTAAGGCGCTGCGTCAAATTAGGGATGCTTGGGGCAACGTTGTTCGTGCGGAAATGGACCCAGGGCCATGGACTGTTGATGAGGGAATTCCTTACAGCCATTGGATTGCAGAGAGGGTTAAGACAGTGAGGCTGCCTTTCAAGTTAATTTCTCTTAACCCAGATTGTGAAGAGCAACGTCAAAAGGCTGAAGGTGAGGTGGTACAATCGTTGAAGGCCGAATTAGAGCGGATGAAGCTGGAGAATACCAAATTGAACAGTGATCTTCAAACTCTACAACATGATTATGCGAATCTTAATCAAGTTAGTGTGGAAAACGATGAAGCGTATGAAAAGTTGTTGATGAGACAAACGCAAAAGCTAGCAACAGCCAAGCTTGAGTTAACCTCGAAAGACCGAGAATATGGTATAATTGAGACATCAGAGCGTGTTATGAAGCAGATGTGTGATGAGCTCAAGAGGGACAAGGAAAAAGCGCTAGAGGACTTGCACAAAATGCATATCAGATCGAACGACGTTGAACAACAGGCTCAAGCAGTAATGGAAAAATTGAAGAAGGAACGTTGGCATCGGGCTGAAACAGACAAGAAACATCAAGAGTCGATAAATCAGATGAAGGAGTATATTGTTGAACAAGGGCGGGTTACGGAGAACTGGAGGAGAAGTTTCTCACAGCTAGCCTCCCTTGCTAATGAAGCCATTAAAGATATCCCTGAATTACTAGCTGATGCTGAGTCTGCAATGCCGATCTTTAACCCACCTAAGAAGGTCGAAACTTTCCTCAATCACTGCAAGAAGCTGATGAGAGAAATGAAGAATGTGATGGCTAGGGCTCGTGATAGTTGATCCAGATTTTGTACCTTTAATGTGATGAACTTTAATGTTGTGGACGTTTATGAACTGTCCTATTGACTTTGTTTCATGTTAATTTCCAGACTATCCATTTGGCAATGTTTTCACATCTCTATAATTTCTGGCTATAACAATTGTGTACTTTGTCTTTTCTCTTTTGCTTTTCGTTTTAATTTTCTTTTTCTTAATTTATTTCATCTAATGAAATTCAGTTAAAAAATAATAATACGGCTAAGTCTCCAAGACACCCTAAAAGGCACGAACCAGTGAAAAATCATGGAGAACCAAGAAGAAGTTCAAGAGGGGATGAAAGCCGATATCCAACAGCTGAAGGGACAAATGAGCCAAATCCTAGAGGCTCTGAATGCATTACAAAGCCCTGGAGGTTCGCGGGCATCACGATCACAACAAAGAGTATCAAAGGCACAGACTTTCCCTCCATCCTCAGGAGCGCACTTGGGACATGCTGACACCCAAAAGGCCGAAGGTGACACAGTTGAAGCAGAAGACGAGCTTGGGGCAGCCACTGCCCTGGTTCATGAGGAGACAACACAATCAGGCATAGCGGGTGTGATAATGACAAAACAACCTGAGATGAAGCCTTCATCTCATGTCATCACGCCAGTGGAGTTTGAGGACGACAAAAGTGCATTAGAAATGCTTGAGAAAAGGCTGAGAGCCATAGAGGGCGAAGGAAGTTTTGAATTTGGAGACGCCAGAAAACTATGTTTGGTTCCTGATGTGGTGATACCCCCAAAGTTCAAGTTGCCAGAATTTGAGAGATATCGGGGAAACACTTGCCCAAGGAGTCACATTACCATGTATTGCAGAAAAATGGCAGCCTATACTCATGATGAGAAGCTTTTGATTCACTTCTTCCAAGAAAGTTTAACTGGCGTGGCCCTAAATTGGTACATGCGTTTGGAGACCATTCACATCCACTCATGGAAGGACCTGGTTGATGCGTTCCTAAGGCAGTACGAATATAATGAAGATCTAACACCTGACAGAGTACAACTGCAGAACATGGTGAAGAAAGAGTCTGAATCATTCAAAGAATATGCCCAAAGGTGGAGAGGAATTGCTGCTCAAGTAGGACCGCCTTTGAGTGACAAGGAGATGACAACCATATTTCTGAATACTCTACAACCACCATTTTATGAGCACATGATAAGCAGTGTCTCCTCGAGCTTTGCTGATATAGTAACAATTGGAGAAAGGGTTGAGGGTGGCATAAGAAGTGGAAAAATTGCAATAGATCCAATTATGGTGGCAAGTCTGAATGAGTATGGTCCTGGACAAGAAGAAAGTAGGAATCAAAAGGCTAATTCGCAGTTTACTACCTATTCCCAGATGTCGCATTCCTATGGGGTCAATCGAGCTATTGAAAAGAGAAATTACAATCGGAATGAGAAGGTCGTCAATTTCACTCCTATCCCCATGACCTATACAGAGCTGCTGCCAGATCTTCTCCGCAATAACCTCATAGAGATTTGTCCTACCAGGCCTATACGACCTCCTTACCCAAAGAAGTATGATATAAAGGTCAGTTGTGACTATCATGGGGGGGCGCGTGGGCATTCAACAGAGGCATGCAAGGCTCTAAAGCAAAAGGTCCAATCTTTGATCGATTCGGGATGTGTCAAGTTTGAAGAAAGCCAATCCAGCACTGAGGCAAGGCGTGAGTTCGCCTCTGCAAATGTCGTAGACAAGTGAAGAGGACTCTAGGACTATATAGAAAAACATGGGTTATTGTAAAGAGTGAAACTGATGTTGTTTTGCTCTTGTTTTGATTTGTCATGCTATAAGACTATGCTTACCTATGTCGTGTTTTCATCGATGAATTTTAATGTGAACTTTCATTATGAGGTATCTCCAAGGATTACTGGAAATCATGTCCTAATAGGGTGTCGTGGATAAAACAAAAGCCGCAAATAACAAAATGAAAAATAAAATGAAGGCAATCTTGAGTCGCTTGTTTTTCTTGCAAATCGTCAAACTCTTATTTTTCAAAAAATAGCAAAAAAAAACAACAAAAAAGATGGATAATCAAAAGAGAAATTGGGATGTCAAATTTTTCTGAGGTCAAATGTCTAATAAAAATAACAATTTGACGTTTCCTTTTTAGACGTTTGTGCACATATCGCTTGAAAACCTTCACCCTTCACTTTCCCAAAATAAAGGATATTCCCTAACAAACAATGTCACTGCCCTCAGTAACCAAAACCATTATACTGGGGCAGATTGGCTTGGCCAAAATTTTTCTAGTTTGCGCTGGTAGGGGGACCCCCGAATCCATTGAGACAAAGAAAATGAATAACAAAAGATTTTTTTTTTTAAAAAAAATAAGTCCACTAGATTGAAAACCCGAAAGGGCGGTCTAGAAAGGAAGAAAAAAAAAAAGAAGAAAAATAGACTCATGTTGAGGTCATCTAGTCGCAAACTTAATCTTTTGAAAATAAAGCAATCAAAATTTGAAATGATGTGTGGCCTTCTTTCTTCATCCAAAAAGTCAAAACAACACGCCATTGCTACCCTGTTTGAGCCAAAAATAATTTCATTTTCAAAAATTCTCCCTAAACAAAGGTTGTCATGAGGTAGGAGTCAACTTAGTATGTAAAGAGCACTCATTGATTGAAGGAAAAAGATTCATAAAAAAAAAAAAAAAAGAACAACAAAAAAAAAGAACAACAAAAAATCACAAAGTGATGTTGGACAAAAAAAAAATGAAAATCAAAGTTCAAGAAAAGAAAACAAAGTGCTCAAAAAGTCAAAAAGTTAATGCAATGCCTAGATGGTAACCCTTGTTTAAAAAAAAAATAATAACCAACAAACATCCATTTGGGCCTTTATACCCTTTCTTTGAATACCTTTTAGCCCATAGCCACATTACAAGCCTAAGAAAGTCCACGCAGATTGAATAATGATTGCTCAAATTTTCATAAGGCTTAATTTTGCGATAAGGCGACTTTCACAGTGTTGTAAAAAAAAAAGGGGTTGAAAATGAATGAAAAAAGGAGGAAAAAAGATAATGTCTCAGGAAGAGGGGATCTTCCTGCCAACAAGTCAGAAACATGCAAAAGAAAATCCAACCAATTGGGGTCATCCTTTTATCCGATCATTTTCATACCCACCACCTCTTCTTCCAAACCCTTGCCAAAGAAAAAAACTGGGGCAACTTTGTGGATTTCACCACGCGTGTTCCCCTTTAAATTCATCAACCATTTGCAAAAGCTGGGGCAACTTTGTGAGTCTCTCATGAGTTTTTCACCAATCTGTAATCTTAAAACTGGGGCAGCTTGGTGAATCTCACCATGCGTCTTCGCCTTGAAATCCATCAACCCATAATCTCGAGACAGGGGCAGCTTTGCGAATGCCATTTGAAACGGTCATCCTATTTTCCATAAATCCAAACTCTAGACCTCTTTTCCCAAACCCTAAACCGGGGCAATGTTTTTGGTGTATCGTGTTTGTCTTGAAACTCACATATTACATTTCCTTTGAGGATTGTAGTGCCCCCGTGCCTGTCCCAGCCTACCAAAAAGATCTAAACAGTTCTCATTCTCTGCAAAACCATCTTCTTGCCGATAAATTCAAACATGTGTGCACTGATGTCAAGAAAGAGAGAGTCAAACATATAATCATATCTGACATTAGACCTCGGATGTATGACATTCCTCAGTTTTCAGAAAAAATAGAGAGATCAGTTTGGTTGCAAGTAAGACAGTCGACTCAAGCAAAAAATGCAAAACAAAGCAATTGTTTTCATCAATGCAAAGAAAATCTTTCGGATCGAAACCCTCTTCATTCATATGAGTGGTTATCGAATCCTCCTTCTCCAAAAATACAAAAAGAATAGCACCAAGATTTTGACACATTGTATTGAGGGATTCAACACCCTGATCTCTTTTCAACAATCAAATTCTTGTCAAAATTACAAAAACATTTCAAAAAGTTACAAATTCAAAAATTTCAAAAAGCCCAGTCTCAGCTGGCAGTTTCAAAATTTCAAAAGCCCAGTTTCATATGGCAATTTTAATTTCCAAAAGCCCAGTCTCGTCTGGCAATTTCAAACATTTCAAAAGCCCAGTTTCATCTGGCAGTTTCAAACATTTCAAAAGCCCAGTTTCATCTGGCAGTTTCAAATTTCATAAGCCCAGTTTCAGCTGGCAGTTTCAAAATTTCATAAGCCCAGTTTCAGCTGGCAGTTTCAAAATTTCATAAGCCCAGTTTCTACACTGGCCCACCAAGCCCAATTTCCACATTGGCCCATAAGCCCAGTTTCTACACTGGCCCACCAAGCCCAATTTCCATATTGGTCCATAAGCCCAGTTTTGCCTGGTCCAAGCCCAGTTTTGCCTGGCCCATAAGCCCAGTTTTTACACTGGCCCCCAAGCCCAATTTCCATATTGGCCCACAAGCCCAATTTCCACATTGGCCCAAGCCCAATTTCCACATTGGCCCATAAGCCCAGTTTCTACACTGGCCCACCAAGCCCAATTTCCATATTGGTCCATAAGCCCAGTTTTGCCTGGTCCAAGCCCAGTTTTGCCTGGCCCATAAGCCCAGTTTTTACACTGGCCCCCAAGCCCAATTTCCATATTGGCCCACAAGCCCAATTTCCACATTGGCCCAAGCCCAATTTCCACATTGGCCCACCAAGCCCAATTTCCACATTGGCCCACAAGCCCAGTTTCGCCTGGCCCATAAGCCCAGTTTCTACACTGGCCCACCAAGCCCAATTTCCACATTGGCCCACCAAGCCCAATTTCCATACTGGCCCATAAGCCCAATTTCCATATTGGCCCACCAAGCCCAATTTCCATATTGGCCCACAAGCCCAATTTCCACATTGGCCCAAGCCCAATTTCCACATTGGCCCAAGCCCAATTTCCACATTGGCCCACCAAGCCCAATTTCCACATTGGCTCATAAGCCCAGTTTTTACACTGGCCCATAAGCCCAATTTCCATATTGGTCCATAAGCCCAGTTTTGCCTGGTCCATAAGCCCAGTTTTTACACTGGTCCATAAGCCCAATTTCCATATTGGCCCATAAGCCCAGTTCTACACTGGCCCATAAGCCCAATTTTCATACTGGCTCCCGAGCCCAGCTCGAGTTTTTAATTTTATTTTTTCTTCCTCTTCCTCTTTTGAAATTCAGACGAAATTAGTGTTTCTATCTTTACTTATATTTACTCAGATAATACGAAAATGACAAATTTTCATATTATCTAATAATATCTAAGTAAAGAGGGGCAGCTGTCAACACCTCATTTCGTCCGGATCAATTTTTAACCATATGTTTTAATTTCCATTTTATCCTTTGCTATTTTATCTCTATTATCTTAATTTTATTTTGTTTATCCATTTGTCTTATTTTTATTTTATTTTATTTCATTTCATTATTCTTATTTATTTTTAACCTTTATTTTTTCTTCTTTCTTTTAAGTTTGGTGCAAATATAATTATCGTAGTTGAGTGTAATTTAAATTAATTTTATATAATTAATTATAAAAAAATTTATAAAAAAATGAAAAAAAAAACAAAACGGTGGAATTCTCGTTTTGTCGTTTTGTGAAAGGGGACAACGTGGTTTGTGGTCAGAGAAAAGGACGACGCGGAGGGGAGGTTTGACAATGGGCAGAGGCGTTTTGCAGAGGAGAATGAGCAGGGTTGCTGAGTCGTGACCCGGATGGATATACGGAACGTAGACTAGAGTGGAAGAGAAGGAATCGGGGCCATCATCTTCACCCTCCATTATCTGTCAAGAGACGACACCCATATCTATCCCAACAGATTCATCTTACACTGGGGCTCGCGGCTTCATATTTTAGCACCCTTCCACCACCTTGATTCCGATCGAATCATCTCACACGCACCATCACCTCTCACATGACTCCCCTCTCCATTTTACTCACTCAACAGAAACACCTAAAAAACCATTTTGCTTCAACTTGATTGGCTAACTTCCACCTATCGGTTCATCCTCACCATCTCAATCACTATCACCGCCAGAGCTTGGCGCCCAATACCACAAAGAAAAGGAAGTAGAGCTTCATTTTGAAGAAAAGGAGTTACAGGAAGAGCAAAATTCCAACATAAAAGGCGATCCACCTTTGGCTAGCCACCACCTCCTCTGTCACAGATCATCAAGCTTCAAAAGGTAAGTATTGCCTTCCACACCTATCATCATGGGTCTGTGAGCTTGTTTGTTGCATTTAACCTCTTGGTTTTCACTCGTTGAATACATGGCTGTGTTGTGTATGCTTATGTATGATTGTTGTATATGATTGATGTGTGATTTCATCACCCAATCTTCAACTGCCCTCAATCCCTTGTCGCTGCAATGCCCGTCCACCATACCTTCGACCCTTCAACATTACAGCTCCACAGATTTCTCAGTCAACATCCAAACAAACCGAATCACAAATCCCATCCCACGCCAATATGATGAGAGTTTGTTCTTTGGCCATTCTATCCTCTGTTTACCCTGCACATTCGAACAACAACAACAGTTTGGACTTTATCAACTTCAACACCAAGAGTCATAGTTCCTGCCACCTTCGGCCTATGAAACAAGACGCAAAACCAATCAATAACAAAAAAAAACCAGCCAAGTTAGATTCATCCCAAATCCCATGTTCACCCTCAATCACCAACAAATTTGAATCGCAGAAACTCATACAGAATACCACAGAATGAAACCAACAGTACCTATCCTCTGTTCATCCCTCACCTACGCCAAATGAGACCAAACCATCAAAATCAGATTCAATACCTTAGTGCTGGTTTCCTTTTCTTGAGTCTAGGAAGAACACAGGTTTCATCATAAACAGTTTCCCCCAAATTTTGATTCCTCTCGTCTGCGAAAGAGATGAAGCAAACCCAACTGTCTTGAGTTTCTCATGGTGCAATCATCGCCGTTCTTCACCTTGTTCCTCTCGGTCTAGGAAGTTCCAATTCCCTACCATCCCAACTCAACCTCTTCCTAAACCTGCATTGCTCAAAGCCACCAAAAACAAGATAACCGGTTACCAAGGATAGAGGTCCATTTCCAGCCCCACACACAAGCTTGTATCTTACCTACACTGAACCCAAATGAGGACGCGCCCCTGCACTGTCCAGCATACCTTCAACCACTCAACACTAAGCTCCATTTTTCGTCCAATCCACAAGGAAGCACACGTAAAGACAGAGAACGACGGCGTCATCGCGACAACAATGGAAGTCGGCGGTGAAGGTAGAAGACACGATTCTGGGCTTGGCGGCGCTCCTGTGGCGGCGAATCAGTGGCAAGCGGCGTTCAAGGGGGGGAGAGCGCCAACCCTGGGTTGACGAGGGAGAGAAGGAGAGCTGGACATCGCGGTCAGCAATGGTCGTCGGCGACATTGTGGTTCGAGCAGAGTGTCCGTCGTGGTGACTGGCCGGTTGGGTGGAGGCTGGACGAGCTTGTTGAGCGGCGGATGCTCCGGCGGAAACTGGGTGGGCTGCGCGACTAGGGGTCACAGCGGCTTCCGAAGGCGCAGTAGTTGCTCACAGTAGAGTGGCCGGCGGTTTGCGAGTGGCCGGCGTCGCGGTGGATGACCGGATGACTGGCAATGACCGGCGGCGTGCATGGGTTCGAGAGGGCGTGAGTGAACCCTTCGAGAGGGAGAGGAGCATCTGCGTTTTCTCAAGGCTGAGAGTTGAAAATGAGGAGATCTGAGAGAACCCCTAAGGGTTTCTGGAACTTAAGAAGGCCTTGGGCCTAAGTTTGGACCAAAATTCGCCTCTGCACCCCCATTTTTCCATTCAGGCACCCCTTTTCTTTACTTTCTGCCTGGGCCAGCCAGCGCTGGACCACCCCCATTCACACCCCCTTTGCTTCCATCCGCAACCCCCATCTCTTTGGGTTCAAGCCCATTCTGCCAAAAACAAAACGCGTTTCTGCACCCCCTATTTCCACTAAGTCGCGTCTCTTTTCACATGGGCTTAGACCCAATATGCTATTAAACTGAAATTGGATCTACACCCTGTTTTTCATTTCCACACTCTTGGCCACTTAGGCTTAGGTCCAATTAGCTTTTTAGAAAACTTTTATTTTATTTAACTTTTCATTTTATTATTTTATTTTTACTCTTTATTTTTATTTTTATTTAGTAATTTACCTATTTTATTTTATCTATTTTTTATGTAAATATTAAATATCAAAATCAACAAAAATTTATTTTGAAAGGTTTAAGTGCACATGCAACCATTCTGTCTGCCTTGTGCTAAAAACTTATTTTTTTTTTTTTTTCTTCTTCCTCTTTAAAAAAAAATCATAAATTGTTTTAAAGGGTTTAAACACAAGTGCGACCATTCTGTCTGCCTTGTGTTAAAAACCTTTTTCTTCCTCTTTTAAAATAAAAAAATAAAAAATTATTTTAAGAGGTTTAAGTACACGTGCGACCATCCTGTCTGCTTTGTGCTGAAAACCTTTTTCTTCTTCTTTCAACAAAAGTTTATTTTGAAAGGTTTAAGCACACGTGCGACCATTCTGTCTGCCTTGTGCTAACACCTTTTCCTTTTTCTATAAAAATAACAAAAAATATAAAGTCTTCAAAACCTAAAAACATCTTCAAACAAACAATCAATCCTTCCGCCAGAACTACGTGATCCTTGATTCTCCACCAAGAGTGGAGATACGTAGGAGCAAGGCCAGTCCTTGTCAGGTTCACTTTCCAAAAATCCAAAAAAAATCCAAATCTTTTTCAAACAAATTTTCTCAACAAATTTTCCAAACAAATTCTCCAACAAATTTTCCAAACGGTTTTTAAAGAACTACGTAACCCTGATTTCTCAGTCTAACTGAGAATACGTAGGAGCAAGGCCAGTCCTTGTCGGGCACAAAAATACAAAAAAAATATTTTGTTTTCTTTAAGAGTTTTATTTTATTTTTAGGAGGAAATTAAACATTTTGCAAACCACACTTCAAATTCGCGTATTTAATTAAAGGTACTGCCTTCGGGCAGGCGTGTAGGGTGCTAACACCTTCCCTACACGTAACCGACTCCCGGGCCTTGAGTCTGGTTTTCCAATTGACCAAGCCTTATCTTTTTCATGGTTTTTTCCATGGTTTTCCAGAATAAACCATGGTGGCGACTCCAAAAATCTCTTTTTTCAAAACTCGTTCCTTTTTTGGATAGTCGTCGTCCCGTCGCGATTTTTCGGTTGCGACACTTATTAAAATTGTGATAACTATTATATAGTTAAATATTATCTTTTGAAATGTTAGAGAGATACATCACTCATTTATTTGAAACAAAGAGGTATAATAATCAGTTGATAAAAGAGGTAAGGAATAAATGAGTGTAAACACATTATGTTCCATACTCCTTTATACAAGATATGCACGAATCCATGTTTTAACAACTTATTTAGGAAATAGCTAGAACGATGAGCACATAATGAACAATAAGAATAAAAAAAGAGAAAACAAAAATTGACATGAAAGTTGTCCCTGCTTCATCTAATCCAATAATTTTATTTTTTGAAATATTTTTTAAAAAAAATTATGATAATGTTTCATGTTTTAAAATAAACCATACTTTAATATATGATAATTAATTTTAATAATATCAAATTGATATCAGATAAAACATCAACTAAATACAGAAAAAATGGATTTCAAACTAGGTTTTGGATAAGATCATGTAAATGTAAAATCGTTGAAATTTTGGGGTCAAATGTTAGATAAAGTTAAATTTTAGAGATTGTTATTTTATTAGTTTTGGTTTAATAATATTTGATTTAATTTTGATTGAGATAAAATAGATATAGGTGAGTTTGATTTTAAGTAGGTTGATATTTTATATTTAGCTTTTATTATTTGTACTTGGCCCAAAGTCCTAGCACCTATTTAAAGGTTGTCAAGATCTAGTGAAAATTATCCTGAATTGAAGAGTAATATTAGTTTTTTTTAGGTTTAATAGGTTTGGAGGTCCCTATATTTAGGGGTTTATTTCAATTGGGTCCTCCAATTTTGAAAGTGATCAATTAGGTCCTTAATTTTGTCAATTTGAATCAATAAAAGTCTTTCCGTTAAATGCAGTTAACGCCGTGAAGTGTGGCACGCTGACGCTTCCAGGTGGCACCGTTTCAAGTGCATAAGTGGATTATAAAAGGGTGAAATCCCTAAATTAAAAGGTGTATTTGAAGGTGAAATCCCTAAATTAAAAGAGATTTCACCCCTTTTATAATCCACCTATACACTTGAAATGGTGCCACTTAGAAGCGTCAACGTGCCACGTGTTCAAAATCTTTATGGCGTTAACTGCATCTAACGGAAAATTCAAATTGACAAAATTAGGGACCTAATTAATCACTTCCAAAATTAGAGGACCCAATTGAATCAAACCTCCAAATATAGGGACCTCCAAACCTATTAAACTTTTTTTTATAACAGGAAAAAACTTGTTCTCTGAATGTACCCATTTGGCACCTGTTCCATTGTACATATCTATTCACTAAAATTAAAACTGAAAAAATAAATGCACAAATCATTAGAAACCAATTTGATTGGTAATTTAGAGATTTATCCAATGCAGTTAACAAATTGAACACACACACACAGTTTTTATTACAAAAAATGTGCTAAAATAACGAAAGGTTCTATTATTAGTCAGATCCAATTTGATAGCTGAATAACATTCATAATATAGTTGTTTTAAAACAGCATGTTATAAAAACTATTGATAATATATTATTCACAACAATTACTTAAATATTATTATTTTATATTTATTTATAATATTATTGAGGTTAATTGTGTAGCATATCAAATTGAGTTGTTCGGTTGTTAATAAAATGAAATGTTATAATTATTATTTTAATTTTTTAATGTAGTACTTTTGAAAAATGTTACTTTATTGTACAATTAATATTTGTGTTTTAAAATTAATAAGTTTGTTGACTTTTACACTAATATCTATGAAATGAAAGTAGCACCAATAATGATTTATTTATATTAGAAATCATACCAAGAGTTAATTGTTATTAAATTACTATGTAAAAGTGTTTTAGACTGGTATATGAACAATACATCCTAATAAATAAGTCAATCTACACATAATGAAACCTCTGGCAATCCATGATTCTGTATGCCCTACAGCAGCCAATTTCTAAATTTCAGAGAACAATTTTCATCTGTGCCACCAACTATCATCCAGGAATTGAAAGTAAATAGAAGTACATTACTGGAGTTACTGAGCATATTATGTACTAAACCCATTAAATATCATCTAAAAAAATTCAAAGCTGAATGTGAACACTTTTCCAACGTGAAAGAAACAAATACAGTTACATTTAGACGGTAGAAGTTATATAGTACACTTCAACAACCAAACATTCAATAGATAATGAGATGTCACAACTTCATTTCTTGGCCAAATTGTTCAATAGTTTTTGTAGCTAGCGTCAGGACATCTACAAAAGCACTAAATGATGCCCGCAGAAATCTGGCTTCTGTTGCCTCAAAGTGCCTGAATAAGATTACAAATTCAGCATGCCCTTTAAGCTAAATTAACTAATGAAAGTAGTAAATGGATCCTTTTAGGTAAAAGAGACCAACATTAACGATTTATATATGGCTGATGATATTTTAAAATTGTAGTTATGTCAAAATGTCTTCATGAGAAAATAGCAATTAACGCAAACATAATGCAGATAGATAGGTATCTACAGCTAACATTTCGTGCACAAAATTAATTGCAGTATAAACATCACTTGAGTTACCAAAACTACGTATTTTATATCTAATTCACTCTTAATAACATAATAACACTAATTGCCTTTAACCAGCAAATGAAGCTCTACTAAACTGACCATAAACTCATTTGCAAAAGCATTCAACTATTGGTACTGAAGAGGATACTCACACTGACAGCTTTCCATCTGACACTGTCATGCCTCGTTTTACTTTATCAGGTTGCAACTGCAAAAGGCGCATAATTATATAAAAATTAGTTGAAAATAATTGGTAAAACATTGGATAGATCATGTCTCTAGACAATTACCTCTTTATCAACTGCTAAGGCAGCATACACAATGGAAGCGTGCTCTTCAGATCCAAAATCCACTTCCATGTCACTGTAATTGTCATTCCGTTAATGACTCGTTTGTCAGTATTTCAGTACACAAGGAAACCTCAGAATTTTCAAAGCAAGTTTTTCTGGTGCAGTGAATCTTTTGTGTTCAAGAAATTTACACACAATTAATGTGCATAGATTCACTAGATCAAGTGATTCTTAAAAACAACAAATTTTACCATAAATAATTAACTGGTTAGTTCATAAACTTGATATTTTGATTGGATTTGACTTACTAAGTTCGAGAAATTTATACACAATTAATGTACATATATTCACTAGACCGGATGATTCTTAAAAACAGAACATTTTACAATAAATACTTAACTTATTAGATGATAAACTTGAGATTTTGATTCTATCTGGCTTACTAAGTTCTGGCCTAAACAGGACTTGGACCAACTATTTGATTCAGGCAGTGCAAAGCATAAGGAAGCATTATGACTTGGGTAATTCACCCCAAAAGGCAAGCAAAGGAAATAAGTAACGGAAACTTCTTATGCTGACTAGACAGATTAGTTCGGAAGGTAATATATACGGATGAGTGCCTCACAGGCCTGATTGACTAAAATCAATTTGCTGACAGTAGTTTTCTCTCAGAAGCCTAGTGCTCTGGTTGCCTTATGTTAGAATTTCGACTCAGTGCCCTTCTGAAATTGAATAAAACTCACTAGTTCTTGTTCCTGGTCATTTCCACAGTCCTAAATATAATTTCATTAGTAGCCCAAGAACTAGGAGGATACACAATGAAGTTAAATGCAACAGCTACGAAAATAGAAACTACGAAATGCCAATCACCTGAACAATTCAAAAAGAATTCAATTATTATATTATAATCTAAAATGTCCAGGCATGACTGCTTAAAAACTCAAAAATTTTAAGTCTAATATTATCAAACCTTTTGTCAACAATGAATTACATCTTTGTCAATATGTTAGTTGAGAATTAAAGTTTTGCGGGGCAGGAAGGTTTTCCGATTTTTAAATATTTTATTTTCCTAATATTATGAATCAGCCATAAATTTCTCCTCTAAAAACCTATCCACATAACCTGGTTTCATCATGCACTCATACTTTTACAGTTAGAACGCAAGAGGAATTTCAAGTGTTTTTTCCTACATAGTTCCTTGTTACTACAATCTTCTCCTAGGTCCTCTCCAACTTTTATCTTCTTACTAAATCAATAATATAATTCCTATTAATCAGTATATGTCCTCAAGCAAAAGCATGCCATAAAACTCAATATAACAGTTAATCCATACACATCATCTAGACTAAATTTCTTTTATGCAGGAAATATATTATATTTGGGCAGCAATATAACGTCTGATCTGGGAACCATTGCCAACATGTGATACATCAAAGTTTCTAATTTCACATCCTCTAAATGAACTTGTCACCTAAGAAGATAAACACTGCAAACACAATTCTATAATGTCAATCCAAAACTCTATTCTATTACTATATCGTCTAAATATCCTGCTGGCAGAAATAGAGGTATATATAAAAACTAAGTTATCCTTTCACTTGCTCAGATCAAGCTTTTCAGCCATATGTTTGCAATGGCATAGCGTCAAAGCATTAAAAAAAAGGTTTTTTAAGAAGTAAGTACCATCCTTAAGAGATGAAAATAAGAAAGAAAAACAAAATACTTTCATAAACTAAAACTAACGTTTACATAAGTTATATTGTTGAAGATCTCTCGTATCAATAATTTAAAAGTCGGTTTTTAACTTCTGCAAAAGCTACTTTTAACTTTAATTTTTTATTTTTTTTTTTCATTTTGTTCTTCTCTTGTAAGTGCTCCTCCTACATAGCTCTTGTATTTCCTAAATTGAAGAGGGATTATTCTAAATATCATCAATATGAAACCAAATTCAACATTTTAACAAATATGATGAATAAGAAACACAATTCAGCTCTGAATTCTGAACACACATGAAGAAGAATAACGAAAAAGTTGAAGAAGAGAAGGAAGATGAAGAAATAATTGGTAGAAAAAGTTTAGATAGAGAGAAACCAGGAGAATTCCCATTGCGGTTGGTCATGTGGTGTGGTGGAAGCCATGTGCGAACCTTCAAAGCGAGGAGTGGCACTGACGGCAGAGGAACCTGAAACAGAGTGGTGCAAGTCAAAGGTATGTGAGTGAGGGAGGGAACAATGAAATAGGGTTTCTTTAAACAATGTAGTCGATTTCAAAACTACAAATTATATAAATTTTGACATTTCTCCAGTTGGAAAACGATTTTTTGGGAGCCGATTTTCAATACAGTTTTCTTTATATTTTATATATTTAATTAATTAAGTAAATGATATAAGTAAAATTATAAATTAAATATATTCAATTAATAAATTATTTATAATACAATAACACGAAAATATTGATAAGAATTATATATAATATATTTTTCATGATAGAAAAGAACATGTAAAAAATTATAAAACTATTTTTAATATTTGAAAATGTTTTAAATTCATGGATGATATTAAAAATATGTATATATAATTAATAATAATCTTTTATGAATATTTTAAAATTATAAAGACAAAATTAAAGTTATAATTAATAATTATAAATATTGATTTAAATCTTTTAGTTTATTAAAAATGTGTTAAAGTATAACTAATAATAATAACTAATATTAACTTAAACATTATGTAATATTATTAATAATAGTAATTTATATTACCTATTAAAAAACCATTACTTTAATAATTTATATAGACTATTAAATTTATTAGTAATAAATATAATTGTAAAATTCGTATTCATAATTAAATTAAATTTTAACTTATATTTACATATATTTAAATCACTAAAATTGATTATTAACATTAAAACTGTAAGTACAATGTAAGTTAATAATAATTATGAAGTTTTTAATAATTAGGTGATAGAAAAATAATAATCTCAATATCAAAATTAGATTAAAAAGAAATCTTAAAATGGGTGTAATTAATTTAGGCTGATATTTACTAAAATTTTGACAAAACAAAATGAAGTTTACATTTAAATACATAATTATCTTTTACATTGGTGTCCAATATGAAAGATAACACCTAACTTATATATAACATCTATTATAGGAAGGATCACATATCTAATTAAATATAACAACAGCTACCTTAAAAAGGCATATAAAATGTAATTAGAATTATTCAAACATAACCATAACACCAAAAAAAAAAAAAAAAATATATATATATATATATATATATATATATATATATAATATCCTAGTTCTATTACACTAATATATTTATAGAAAACTAGAGTTTTTCAAAAAAGCATATATACAAAGAAACTATAATCATATTCTACGTTTGAACTTCATTACCACCTCTACTCAAGAGATACTTTCTCATTTGCTCACATCATTAAAGTGATTGTAACGAATAAGAAAACAAGTAGACACACAAACAAAGATAAAAGGGTAAGCTAATTTTACCAAAGAAGCATACACGGCACGAGCGGTCAAACATGTGCTTAACCTTTAAAATATTTTTTTTTTAAGAAAGAGAAAAAATTTTTAACACAAGGACGACGCAAGCGATCATACGTATGCTTAACCTTTAAAACATATTTTAGTATTTCTTATTTTGTAATTTCCATGTATTTTTCAGTTATTATATATTCCTAAAAATGTAAACATTTAAAATGAAATAAACTCAAAAAAAAAAGAAAAATAAAATAAAATAAAATAAAATAAAATAAAGTAAATAGAAAGTGAAAAATAAATAAAAAAATAAAACGACAAATGAAAGACATAAAAGGAGATTAAAAAAATAAAAAGAAAGGCCAAAATTGTTAATGGAGAGGTGAAAACAAAGAAAAAATGACTGTGTATAGAAAAAAAGAAAAAAAAAAAAGGTACCAAAGCTGCCTATGGGCTCGAGGCCCAACTAAGAAAAGAAAAAAAAGGAAATGCGGAGTGCTAGGATGAGAAACAGAGGTGCAAAGGAGAAAGGGGCTCGAGGTCCAAACTGAGAAAAAGGGAAAAAGGAATGGGGGTGCCTGGATGAAAAACAATGAGTCTGCAAAGGAAAATAGGGGCTTTTTTATTTTAAAAAGAAAAAAACACTGGAGCCCAACAACCTGGTCCAAGGCTCCTCAGCGGAAAAATATGGGTTCTGCCTGCCCCATCTCATTCTGTCATTTCACTCAAATGAGATTAAAGTCTCTTACCTGAGAAACCCCAGAGGACGCACTTCCGCCACTCACGCACACTGCCGCCGTCGACGAAGCCGACTACCACAAGCCGCGAGCCAAGGCCGCGCCGGCGTCGCTGATCTCCGTCAAGGTCGTTGCTGGCGACCGCTCCGATCTCTCCCTCCTTCTCTTCTTCGCGCGCGAGGTTGTTCGTGAACGACAACGGCCGCCGCTTGAGCGAATCCGGCCGCCGCGAGCCGCAAACCAGAGCGCCGCCGGTCGCCGCATCAAGGTTCTCTTCTCCCTTTCTGCGTTAGAGGGTAAAACCTCTATTCCTGTGACACGCGATGAAGCCAGCCGCCACTGACACCTTCACGCCCACGGCTGCTCAACCCAAATACAAAGATCTCCATGGTTTTGCCGCCGTTTGCCTCCTCATGACCTTGGACAGTTTGCAGGTTCGGATTAAGTTTTTTGTGAGAGGAATCGGATTCTTGCTTAATGATTCAACTCCTCTGTTGGATTGGGAATGAACAGAGTCGCAGAGGCCCTGTTTCGTGGTCTATTTTGGCTTGTGATTGTTGTAATCCACTCAGGGTGTTTGGGTTGGTTTTTTTTTTTTGCAGAGAAACCGCGTGTAAAAATCAAGGTTGATGATAATAATGGGGTGTATGAGGGATATCAATTTGCAGGTTTGGGTTATGCACAGAGGGCACTGGTTTCTAATTGTTGAAGGTGGTCGAGCGTGTTTATGTTGTTGGGATGAGTGAATAAGAAATCATGTGCAGAAGCAAATCATGTATATTAAATATAATTGCATGTTCAAGCAGACACAGCCATTCAATATAATTGCATGTTCAAGCAGAAAAGCCAGGCATTACCAAATCAAAACCAGAAGTAGAAACGCTATCTAACATTTATAACTTGTGAGCGATGAAGCGAAAGAGAACTTACCTTCTATGTTTACGTTTTCCTCTTGTAAGTTCTTGTAATCCTTTTTCTTGTGATTAAACTTCACTTCTTTCCTTCAGTGGCCTTGGTGTAGGACTATAGAAACACTATTTTTTTCTGCTTCGTAAGTGCAAGGAGAGTGGCAATGAAAATGGATTATGTTTGAGGATGGAGGTGAATAATGGTAATGAGATCTGGCCTGACTGTCTCTGCTCAAAACGCTCCTCTGCTTTTTTTTTCTTGTCTTTTTTCCTTTTTTATGCTGTCTCTGCTCAAAACGCTCCTCTGCTTTTTTTTTCTTGTCTTTTTTCCTTTTTTATGCTTCAATTGCATCAATTGTCAAAAGTCATTCAGATACCCTTTTCCCCTTTGATGAATGATTACAGCTCTGTATAGGGATTTTGAGCAAAAGCAATGAAGACCTTTTTCACACTGATATTGTAAGGGACATTTTAAGTATTACCCTGTAACGGTAGGATGGTAAGGTCGGTAGGATGGTAAGGTCAGCAAATGCACTTCCATATATATTATTTAAGAAAATATCCTTTTTTGAATTTGCAACATAAGAAACAAACAAATAAAAGGGAAACGTTAAAATAAATAAAATAAAAAGAAATAACAAAGAGGAGAAAAAAATAAAAATTAAAAACGAAAAAGTTAAAAATAAAAATCTTTTTTTCCTAAAAGGAAAATTTATATGAAATTTGCCTTTTTGTTGTTTTTTATATTTTATATAAATTTTTCTTCTCCACTATTTTATTTAACTATCGGGACAAAGGTGTAGACATGACATTTGAAAATGGTTCCAAAACAAGTGTTTGGTTGCTATTATGCAATTCATTCTTAAAATTGATTCATTCGAAAGTGAGAACAGTATTTATATAACCTTTAAGATGAATTAAGTGGAGAGTTTTAAGGGATGTGGGACTTGGAATGCTTCCCAAACTAACCTGCACCGTCCCAAGTATATATTAATCCCGCATTTCTTAAATCTTTCATTCTTAAAGGGTTTATAAGATTCTTAACAAGTTTAGAATCCAAAACCTACAAACTATGCATGTTTATTTGCACTACAAGAATCAAAAGGAGAAAGCTTTTTTATTCTTCACTTGTTTATTTGAGCTACTTTTTTGTGTTTGTCTTTTAATTGATCTATGATGCACTGTTGGACATGTTTTGAATGTTTTCCAATTATTTGTTTGGTTGCTTAGTGCATTGTTAAGTATGATTGAAGGTTAGTAACATTAATGTGAAAGTTAAAAGAGGTAAAGAGGATTTGTACATGTGGTAAGAGTAGCAGTGTCATGCGTAATGTGTTTAATGGTCGTGTATTGATATGTTTGTTGTATGTAAAGTGTTTGGATGAGTTTATATGCATCATACTTTAATTGTAAACTAGCTTATCCTTTTTCATGTGCCTATGTTTGTATGTTGTTGTGTTTGTTTCTTTGTTATGATCATCCTGTGGGTGTGAGCAGAGGAATATAAGGTTCCCCTAGAATAGGTACTTCATGGAGGAGATGCTCCTATTTAGTTTTTTTAGCTTAGTTTTGTAAGTAGTTTTGATTAACTCGGTTGTATATTGTCGCAACCGGAAAATATCGCGACGGGACGACGACGATCCAAAAAAAGGAAAACAAGTTTTGAAAAAGAGATTTTTGGAGTCGCCACCATAGTTTATTCTGGAAAACTATGGAAAAAACCATAAAAAGGATAAGGCAAGGTCTAAAAAACCAGACTCAAGGTCCGGGAGTCGGTTACGTGTGGGGAAGGTGTTAGCAGCCCACAACGCCTGCCATAAGGCAGTACCTTTAATTAAAAACGCGAATTTGATGTGGTTTTGAAAAATGTTTAATTTCCCAAAAAAAAAATAAAATTTTACTCTAAAGAAAACAAAATATTTTTGTGTTTTTTGTGCCCGACAAGGATTGACCTTGCTCCTACGTATTCTCAGTTAGACTGAGAAATCAGGGTTACGTAGTTCTTTGAAAACCGTTTGGAAAATTTGTTGGAGAATTTGTTTGGAAAATTTGTTGAGAAAATTTGTTTGAAAAAGATTTGGATTTTTTTTGGATTTTTGGAAAGTGAACCTGACAAGGACTGGCCTTGCTCCTACGTATCTCCACTCTTGGTGGAGAATCAAGGATCACGTAGTTCTGGCAAATATTGTTTGTTGTTTGGAAACTTGGATGTTTTTTTTTTGTTCTTGAAGATTTTATATTTTTTGGTATCTTTATAGAAAAAGGAAAAGGTTTTTAGCACAAGGCAGACAGAATGGTCGCACGTGTGCTTAAACCTTTTTAAAATAAATTTTTGAAAGAAAATGAAAAAGGTTTTCAGCACAAGGCAGACAGAATGGTCGCACGTGTGCTTAAACCTTTAAAAATAAATTTTTGTTAATTTTTTTTTTTGAGAGAAAGAAGAAGAAGGTTCTCAGCATAAGGCAGACAGAATGGTCGCACGTGTGCTTAAACCTTTAAAAATAAATTTTTGTTGTTGTTTTTTTTTTTCATTTTTAATATTTACATAAAAAATAGATAAAATAAAATAGGTAATTACTAAATAAAAATAAAGAGTAAAAAAAGTAAAATAACAAAATGAAAAGTTAAATTAAAATAAAATAAAAGTTTTCTAAAATGCTGATTGGACCTAAGCCCAAGTAGAAAAGGGATGGTAAAAGTGAAAAACAGGGGTGCAGGAAAAGAAAATGTTCTTAGGCAGAGTGGGCTTGAGTCCAAAGAAAATGGGGTGCGAGAATGAGAGTAGGGGGGGTGCAACAGCAAAGAGTAGGGGGTACGTTGCAGAAGAGAGTAGGGGTGTAGGAAAGAAAAGATTTTTTTTTTTTTAACGAGTTGGGCTTGAGCCCAAGTGAATGGGGGTGTGGCTTGGGAGAAGCAGGGGGTGCAAAAGAAATGGATTTGGGGGCTGCGTGAATGGAAAATGGGAGGTGCGAAAAGGATATGTTTGTTTGTTTGGCCCAAGGCCCAGTACCTCCCAAATTCAGCCTCAGAAACCCTTAGGGGTTTACACTTCCAACTCCCATTTTCCCTTCACTCACATCTGAGACCAAGAGCCACTCTCGAAGGGAAAAGAAACCCTTGAGCTCTCCTTCTCCCACCAGGAGGTGCCACCAAACCCAGCCAGAACTGGCCACCGCGCCGACACCTGCTACCAGCCTCGACCTCGCCGTCGACAGCGGACACCACCGGAACCATGGCCGGTCACGATGTCACTGCCTTCCCTCTTCCCCCATGCGGATGCGCTGCCATCCTTTGCCCTAGCCAGTCATTACTCTGCCGCCAAAAGTGTCGCCGGCGACCACTTCTTCGAAACCAGCCACCGCGCCACCCTCTTCTCTCCTCGCCGCCGACGAGCTCTGCCGCTGCCGGTGAGCTCTTCTTCCTCTCTCCTCATCTTCTTCGCGCGAGAGGAAACATCGCACTCCACGCCACGCCTCCGACGCCACAACGAGGCCGGACGTCGTTGCGACTGCATCAGGGCAGTCGCCTTTCCCTACCAGCTCAGAGTGCCGCCGCGAACCACCGGTCGCCGCGCCGTCACGTTCTCCTCCGCTGCAACTCCCCACCGCTGTCACCAACGTGCATCACTAAATTCCCCCCTTTTCACTACCTCCTTGATTACAGATTGGGGCTGCAATGTGTGCGAGTGTGTTTCGTGTTGTGCGTGTATGCATCTCATGAAATTCTCAGATTGAATACAACGTTTCGGAGCGTGATGGTGACAGGGTTCGCAAAGGGATGATGGGGATTCAGCTAGGTTGTTCGTTGATGGAATGCCAGCGAAGGATTTGAAGGATTTGAGGTTGGCTAAAAGATTGTTCGGTTTGATGCAGAGGTTTATGAAGAAGGATGGAGATGAAGTTGGGTTCTCTGTTTTTTTGTTGTTTCACTTTGCAGGTTCGAATGACAATGATGAAGATGTTGTTCTGTGTATGTTTGGCATTGTGCGTGTGTCTTAGTGTGTTTGATGCATCGTCGAAGAACAAGTTGGGTAAGGGAAATGGGGTTGGAATATTGGCTGGTTCTTGGTTTATTATTTTTTTTTTTGTGATTTCGTGTAGCGTAGGTGGAGGGTGATGGTGTGAGTCGGGCACAATGGTTATTGAACTAGACGTCGGATAAAGGCGAGAAGGGGAGGCCGAGAGAGGCAAGGTGAAGACTATAGTGGTGGTATCTCAAGCAACAACTTGGATTAGACATTGAAAGCTAATGAAAGAATAAGCAATGTTTCTCTGGATAGGGTCGTTAAGTGTCATGGAAAAGAAGAAAAGGAATTTCTGCGAAACCTCAGGATATTAAGCAACCAATGCAGCAACAAGAACATTACTGAGCAAATAATGTAGCAACAAGAACGACAATACAGGTGCAAACGTATAGAGTAAATGGATACTAACGCGCAGCTCTTGTCACGAGTAACTGATTCATATCAAACTGGGATAGAGAACTTACCTCGCTGTTAAATCCTCACTGCGACCACCCCTAACCCCTCTTGATACTTCCTTCCTCTGTTTCTCTGAAGAACCTCGGTCACTCTTGGTCAACCTTTCTCCTTTGCCAGTGTGCTCAATCGTAGCCCCCCGCCCTTTGCTTAGGTTGCCAACCTTTTTGTTCTCCTGTTATTGCTTTGCTTTTTCTCTGTTAACTCTCTTGCAAAAACCGTGTCTGCTAAAACCTGCCAAAACCGTTTTGTTGCTGCTCTGCCAAATCCAAATTGGCTTGCCTCTCCAACCACGATGTCCTTTTTATCGACCAATCCCTTTTTTTTTTCTTTTCACTTTTCTTTTACATCCAATTTTTTTTCATTTTCTCTTTTAATATTTTTACTAAAAGACAAAACTTCTTCTCTTTTTTTATTTATTACATTAAAAGGAAGATAAAAATAAAATAAAAACAAAAATTAAGATAGAAATTATAAAAAAATAAAATAAAATAAAATAAAAATAAAAATAAAAATTGAGATAAGTAAATAATAAAAACTTAAGAAAGACACAATACAATAAAGCGAAAAATGAATCCGGACGAAATTGGATGTTGACATATATAAAGTTTAATTGTATAGTTATTTTGGATGACATTAAATTCTACTTTATATTTATGTTAACAATCGATTTATCTTATTAAAATTGTGATAACTATTATATAGTTAAATATTATCTTTTGAAATGTTAGAGAGATACATCACTCATTTATTTGAAACAAAGAGGTATAATAATCAGTTGATAAAAGAGGTAAGGAATAAATGAGTGTAAACACATTATGTTCCATACTCCTTTATACAAGATATGCACGAATCCATGTTTTAACAACTTATTTAGGAAATAGCTAGAACGATGAGCACATAATGAACAATAAGAATAAAAAAAGAGAAAACAAAAATTGACATGAAAGTTGTCCCTGCTTCATCTAATCCAATAATTTTATTTTTTGAAATATTTTTTAAAAAAAATTATGATAATGTTTCATGTTTTAAAATAAACCATACTTTAATATATGATAATTAATTTTAATAATATCAAATTGATATCAGATAAAACATCAACTAAATACAGAAAAAATGGATTTCAAACTAGGTTTTGGATAAGATCATGTAAATGTAAAATCGTTGAAATTTTGGGGTCAAATGTTAGATAAAGTTAAATTTTAGAGATTGTTATTTTATTAGTTTTGGTTTAATAATATTTGATTTAATTTTGATTGAGATAAAATAGATATAGGTGAGTTTGATTTTAAGTAGGTTGATATTTTATATTTAGCTTTTATTATTTGTACTTGGCCCAAAGTCCTAGCACCTATTTAAAGGTTGTCAAGATCTAGTGAAAATTATCCTGAATTGAAGAGTAATATTAGTTTTTTTTAGGTTTAATAGGTTTGGAGGTCCCTATATTTAGGGGTTTATTTCAATTGGGTCCTCCAATTTTGAAAGTGATCAATTAGGTCCTTAATTTTGTCAATTTGAATCAATAAAAGTCTTTCCGTTAAATGCAGTTAACGCCGTGAAGTGTGGCACGCTGACGCTTCCAGGTGGCACCGTTTCAAGTGCATAAGTGGATTATAAAAGGGTGAAATCCCTAAATTAAAAGGTGTATTTGAAGGTGAAATCCCTAAATTAAAAGAGATTTCACCCCTTTTATAATCCACCTATACACTTGAAATGGTGCCACTTAGAAGCGTCAACGTGCCACGTGTTCAAAATCTTTATGGCGTTAACTGCATCTAACGGAAAATTCAAATTGACAAAATTAGGGACCTAATTAATCACTTCCAAAATTAGAGGACCCAATTGAATCAAACCTCCAAATATAGGGACCTCCAAACCTATTAAACTTTTTTTTATAACAGGAAAAAACTTGTTCTCTGAATGTACCCATTTGGCACCTGTTCCATTGTACATATCTATTCACTAAAATTAAAACTGAAAAAATAAATGCACAAATCATTAGAAACCAATTTGATTGGTAATTTAGAGATTTATCCAATGCAGTTAACAAATTGAACACACACACACAGTTTTTATTACAAAAAATGTGCTAAAATAACGAAAGGTTCTATTATTAGTCAGATCCAATTTGATAGCTGAATAACATTCATAATATAGTTGTTTTAAAACAGCATGTTATAAAAACTATTGATAATATATTATTCACAACAATTACTTAAATATTATTATTTTATATTTATTTATAATATTATTGAGGTTAATTGTGTAGCATATCAAATTGAGTTGTTCGGTTGTTAATAAAATGAAATGTTATAATTATTATTTTAATTTTTTAATGTAGTACTTTTGAAAAATGTTACTTTATTGTACAATTAATATTTGTGTTTTAAAATTAATAAGTTTGTTGACTTTTACACTAATATCTATGAAATGAAAGTAGCACCAATAATGATTTATTTATATTAGAAATCATACCAAGAGTTAATTGTTATTAAATTACTATGTAAAAGTGTTTTAGACTGGTATATGAACAATACATCCTAATAAATAAGTCAATCTACACATAATGAAACCTCTGGCAATCCATGATTCTGTATGCCCTACAGCAGCCAATTTCTAAATTTCAGAGAACAATTTTCATCTGTGCCACCAACTATCATCCAGGAATTGAAAGTAAATAGAAGTACATTACTGGAGTTACTGAGCATATTATGTACTAAACCCATTAAATATCATCTAAAAAAATTCAAAGCTGAATGTGAACACTTTTCCAACGTGAAAGAAACAAATACAGTTACATTTAGACGGTAGAAGTTATATAGTACACTTCAACAACCAAACATTCAATAGATAATGAGATGTCACAACTTCATTTCTTGGCCAAATTGTTCAATAGTTTTTGTAGCTAGCGTCAGGACATCTACAAAAGCACTAAATGATGCCCGCAGAAATCTGGCTTCTGTTGCCTCAAAGTGCCTGAATAAGATTACAAATTCAGCATGCCCTTTAAGCTAAATTAACTAATGAAAGTAGTAAATGGATCCTTTTAGGTAAAAGAGACCAACATTAACGATTTATATATGGCTGATGATATTTTAAAATTGTAGTTATGTCAAAATGTCTTCATGAGAAAATAGCAATTAACGCAAACATAATGCAGATAGATAGGTATCTACAGCTAACATTTCGTGCACAAAATTAATTGCAGTATAAACATCACTTGAGTTACCAAAACTACGTATTTTATATCTAATTCACTCTTAATAACATAATAACACTAATTGCCTTTAACCAGCAAATGAAGCTCTACTAAACTGACCATAAACTCATTTGCAAAAGCATTCAACTATTGGTACTGAAGAGGATACTCACACTGACAGCTTTCCATCTGACACTGTCATGCCTCGTTTTACTTTATCAGGTTGCAACTGCAAAAGGCGCATAATTATATAAAAATTAGTTGAAAATAATTGGTAAAACATTGGATAGATCATGTCTCTAGACAATTACCTCTTTATCAACTGCTAAGGCAGCATACACAATGGAAGCGTGCTCTTCAGATCCAAAATCCACTTCCATGTCACTGTAATTGTCATTCCGTTAATGACTCGTTTGTCAGTATTTCAGTACACAAGGAAACCTCAGAATTTTCAAAGCAAGTTTTTCTGGTGCAGTGAATCTTTTGTGTTCAAGAAATTTACACACAATTAATGTGCATAGATTCACTAGATCAAGTGATTCTTAAAAACAACAAATTTTACCATAAATAATTAACTGGTTAGTTCATAAACTTGATATTTTGATTGGATTTGACTTACTAAGTTCGAGAAATTTATACACAATTAATGTACATATATTCACTAGACCGGATGATTCTTAAAAACAGAACATTTTACAATAAATACTTAACTTATTAGATGATAAACTTGAGATTTTGATTCTATCTGGCTTACTAAGTTCTGGCCTAAACAGGACTTGGACCAACTATTTGATTCAGGCAGTGCAAAGCATAAGGAAGCATTATGACTTGGGTAATTCACCCCAAAAGGCAAGCAAAGGAAATAAGTAACGGAAACTTCTTATGCTGACTAGACAGATTAGTTCGGAAGGTAATATATACGGATGAGTGCCTCACAGGCCTGATTGACTAAAATCAATTTGCTGACAGTAGTTTTCTCTCAGAAGCCTAGTGCTCTGGTTGCCTTATGTTAGAATTTCGACTCAGTGCCCTTCTGAAATTGAATAAAACTCACTAGTTCTTGTTCCTGGTCATTTCCACAGTCCTAAATATAATTTCATTAGTAGCCCAAGAACTAGGAGGATACACAATGAAGTTAAATGCAACAGCTACGAAAATAGAAACTACGAAATGCCAATCACCTGAACAATTCAAAAAGAATTCAATTATTATATTATAATCTAAAATGTCCAGGCATGACTGCTTAAAAACTCAAAAATTTTAAGTCTAATATTATCAAACCTTTTGTCAACAATGAATTACATCTTTGTCAATATGTTAGTTGAGAATTAAAGTTTTGCGGGGCAGGAAGGTTTTCCGATTTTTAAATATTTTATTTTCCTAATATTATGAATCAGCCATAAATTTCTCCTCTAAAAACCTATCCACATAACCTGGTTTCATCATGCACTCATACTTTTACAGTTAGAACGCAAGAGGAATTTCAAGTGTTTTTTCCTACATAGTTCCTTGTTACTACAATCTTCTCCTAGGTCCTCTCCAACTTTTATCTTCTTACTAAATCAATAATATAATTCCTATTAATCAGTATATGTCCTCAAGCAAAAGCATGCCATAAAACTCAATATAACAGTTAATCCATACACATCATCTAGACTAAATTTCTTTTATGCAGGAAATATATTATATTTGGGCAGCAATATAACGTCTGATCTGGGAACCATTGCCAACATGTGATACATCAAAGTTTCTAATTTCACATCCTCTAAATGAACTTGTCACCTAAGAAGATAAACACTGCAAACACAATTCTATAATGTCAATCCAAAACTCTATTCTATTACTATATCGTCTAAATATCCTGCTGGCAGAAATAGAGGTATATATAAAAACTAAGTTATCCTTTCACTTGCTCAGATCAAGCTTTTCAGCCATATGTTTGCAATGGCATAGCGTCAAAGCATTAAAAAAAAGGTTTTTTAAGAAGTAAGTACCATCCTTAAGAGATGAAAATAAGAAAGAAAAACAAAATACTTTCATAAACTAAAACTAACGTTTACATAAGTTATATTGTTGAAGATCTCTCGTATCAATAATTTAAAAGTCGGTTTTTAACTTCTGCAAAAGCTACTTTTAACTTTAATTTTTTATTTTTTTTTTTCATTTTGTTCTTCTCTTGTAAGTGCTCCTCCTACATAGCTCTTGTATTTCCTAAATTGAAGAGGGATTATTCTAAATATCATCAATATGAAACCAAATTCAACATTTTAACAAATATGATGAATAAGAAACACAATTCAGCTCTGAATTCTGAACACACATGAAGAAGAATAACGAAAAAGTTGAAGAAGAGAAGGAAGATGAAGAAATAATTGGTAGAAAAAGTTTAGATAGAGAGAAACCAGGAGAATTCCCATTGCGGTTGGTCATGTGGTGTGGTGGAAGCCATGTGCGAACCTTCAAAGCGAGGAGTGGCACTGACGGCAGAGGAACCTGAAACAGAGTGGTGCAAGTCAAAGGTATGTGAGTGAGGGAGGGAACAATGAAATAGGGTTTCTTTAAACAATGTAGTCGATTTCAAAACTACAAATTATATAAATTTTGACATTTCTCCAGTTGGAAAACGATTTTTTGGGAGCCGATTTTCAATACAGTTTTCTTTATATTTTATATATTTAATTAATTAAGTAAATGATATAAGTAAAATTATAAATTAAATATATTCAATTAATAAATTATTTATAATACAATAACACGAAAATATTGATAAGAATTATATATAATATATTTTTCATGATAGAAAAGAACATGTAAAAAATTATAAAACTATTTTTAATATTTGAAAATGTTTTAAATTCATGGATGATATTAAAAATATGTATATATAATTAATAATAATCTTTTATGAATATTTTAAAATTATAAAGACAAAATTAAAGTTATAATTAATAATTATAAATATTGATTTAAATCTTTTAGTTTATTAAAAATGTGTTAAAGTATAACTAATAATAATAACTAATATTAACTTAAACATTATGTAATATTATTAATAATAGTAATTTATATTACCTATTAAAAAACCATTACTTTAATAATTTATATAGACTATTAAATTTATTAGTAATAAATATAATTGTAAAATTCGTATTCATAATTAAATTAAATTTTAACTTATATTTACATATATTTAAATCACTAAAATTGATTATTAACATTAAAACTGTAAGTACAATGTAAGTTAATAATAATTATGAAGTTTTTAATAATTAGGTGATAGAAAAATAATAATCTCAATATCAAAATTAGATTAAAAAGAAATCTTAAAATGGGTGTAATTAATTTAGGCTGATATTTACTAAAATTTTGACAAAACAAAATGAAGTTTACATTTAAATACATAATTATCTTTTACATTGGTGTCCAATATGAAAGATAACACCTAACTTATATATAACATCTATTATAGGAAGGATCACATATCTAATTAAATATAACAACAGCTACCTTAAAAAGGCATATAAAATGTAATTAGAATTATTCAAACATAACCATAACACCAAAAAAAAAAAAATATATATATATATATATATATATATATATATATATATATATATATATAATATCCTAGTTCTATTACACTAATATATTTATAGAAAACTAGAGTTTTTCAAAAAAGCATATATACAAAGAAACTATAATCATATTCTACGTTTGAACTTCATTACCACCTCTACTCAAGAGATACTTTCTCATTTGCTCACATCATTAAAGTGATTGTAACGAATAAGAAAACAAGTAGACACACAAACAAAGATAAAAGGGTAAGCTAATTTTACCAAAGAAGCATACACGGCACGAGCGGTCAAACATGTGCTTAACCTTTAAAATATTTTTTTTTTAAGAAAGAGAAAAAATTTTTAACACAAGGACGACGCAAGCGATCATACGTATGCTTAACCTTTAAAACATATTTTAGTATTTCTTATTTTGTAATTTCCATGTATTTTTCAGTTATTATATATTCCTAAAAATGTAAACATTTAAAATGAAATAAACTCAAAAAAAAAAGAAAAATAAAATAAAATAAAATAAAATAAAATAAAGTAAATAGAAAGTGAAAAATAAATAAAAAAATAAAACGACAAATGAAAGACATAAAAGGAGATTAAAAAAATAAAAAGAAAGGCCAAAATTGTTAATGGAGAGGTGAAAACAAAGAAAAAATGACTGTGTATAGAAAAAAAGAAAAAAAAAAAGGTACCAAAGCTGCCTATGGGCTCGAGGCCCAACTAAGAAAAGAAAAAAAAGGAAATGCGGAGTGCTAGGATGAGAAACAGAGGTGCAAAGGAGAAAGGGGCTCGAGGTCCAAACTGAGAAAAAGGGAAAAAGGAATGGGGGTGCCTGGATGAAAAACAATGAGTCTGCAAAGGAAAATAGGGGCTTTTTTATTTTAAAAAGAAAAAAACACTGGAGCCCAACAACCTGGTCCAAGGCTCCTCAGCGGAAAAATATGGGTTCTGCCTGCCCCATCTCATTCTGTCATTTCACTCAAATGAGATTAAAGTCTCTTACCTGAGAAACCCCAGAGGACGCACTTCCGCCACTCACGCACACTGCCGCCGTCGACGAAGCCGACTACCACAAGCCGCGAGCCAAGGCCGCGCCGGCGTCGCTGATCTCCGTCAAGGTCGTTGCTGGCGACCGCTCCGATCTCTCCCTCCTTCTCTTCTTCGCGCGCGAGGTTGTTCGTGAACGACAACGGCCGCCGCTTGAGCGAATCCGGCCGCCGCGAGCCGCAAACCAGAGCGCCGCCGGTCGCCGCATCAAGGTTCTCTTCTCCCTTTCTGCGTTAGAGGGTAAAACCTCTATTCCTGTGACACGCGATGAAGCCAGCCGCCACTGACACCTTCACGCCCACGGCTGCTCAACCCAAATACAAAGATCTCCATGGTTTTGCCGCCGTTTGCCTCCTCATGACCTTGGACAGTTTGCAGGTTCGGATTAAGTTTTTTGTGAGAGGAATCAGATTCTTGCTTAATGATTCAACTCCTCTGTTGGATTGGGAATGAACAGAGTCGCAGAGGCCCTGTTTCGTGGTCTATTTTGGCTTGTGATTGTTGTAATCCACTCAGGGTGTTTGGGTTGGTTTTTTTTTTTTTGCAGAGAAACCGCGTGTAAAAATCAAGGTTGATGATAATAATGGGGTGTATGAGGGATATCAATTTGCAGGTTTGGGTTATGCACAGAGGGCACTGGTTTCTAATTGTTGAAGGTGGTCGAGCGTGTTTATGTTGTTGGGATGAGTGAATAAGAAATCATGTGCAGAAGCAAATCATGTATATTAAATATAATTGCATGTTCAAGCAGACACAGCCATTCAATATAATTGCATGTTCAAGCAGAAAAGCCAGGCATTACCAAATCAAAACCAGAAGTAGAAACGCTATCTAACATTTATAACTTGTGAGCGATGAAGCGAAAGAGAACTTACCTTCTATGTTTACGTTTTCCTCTTGTAAGTTCTTGTAATCCTTTTTCTTGTGATTAAACTTCACTTCTTTCCTTCAGTGGCCTTGGTGTAGGACTATAGAAACACTATTTTTTTCTGCTTCGTAAGTGCAAGGAGAGTGGCAATGAAAATGGATTATGTTTGAGGATGGAGGTGAATAATGGTAATGAGATCTGGCCTGACTGTCTCTGCTCAAAACGCTCCTCTGCTTTTTTTTTCTTGTCTTTTTTCCTTTTTATGCTGTCTCTGCTCAAAACGCTCCTCTGCTTTTTTTTTTCTTGTCTTTTTTCCTTTTTTATGCTTCAATTGCATCAATTGTCAAAAGTCATTCAGATACCCTTTTCCCCTTTGATGAATGATTACAGCTCTGTATAGGGATTTTGAGCAAAAGCAATGAAGACCTTTTTCACACTGATATTGTAAGGGACATTTTAAGTATTACCCTGTAACGGTAGGATGGTAAGGTCGGTAGGATGGTAAGGTCAGCAAATGCACTTCCATATATATTATTTAAGAAAATATCCTTTTTTGAATTTGCAACATAAGAAACAAACAAATAAAAGGGAAACGTTAAAATAAATAAAATAAAAAGAAATAACAAAGAGGAGAAAAAAATAAAAATTAAAAACGAAAAAGTTAAAAATAAAAATCTTTTTTTCCTAAAAGGAAAATTATATGAAATTTGCCTTTTTGTTGTTTTTTATATTTTATATAAATTTTTCTTCTCCACTATTTTATTTAACTATCGGGACAAAGGTGTAGACATGACATTTGAAAATGGTTCCAAAACAAGTGTTTGGTTGCTATTATGCAATTCATTCTTAAAATTGATTCATTCGAAAGTGAGAACAGTATTTATATAACCTTTAAGATGAATTAAGTGGAGAGTTTTAAGGGATGTGGGACTTGGAATGCTTCCCAAACTAACCTGCACCGTCCCAAGTATATATTAATCCCGCATTTCTTAAATCTTTCATTCTTAAAGGGTTTATAAGATTCTTAACAAGTTTAGAATCCAAAACCTACAAACTATGCATGTTATTTGCACTACAAGAATCAAAAGGAGAAAGCTTTTTTATTCTTCACTTGTTTATTTGAGCTACTTTTTTGTGTTTGTCTTTTAATGATCTATGATGCACTGTTGGACATGTTTTGAATGTTTTCCAATTATTTGTTTGGTTGCTTAGTGCATTGTTAAGTATGATTGAAGGTTAGTAACATTAATGTGAAAGTTAAAGAGGTAAAGAGGATTTGTACATGTGGTAAGAGTAGCAGTGTCATGCGTAATGTGTTTAATGGTCGTGTATTGATATGTTTGTTGTATGTAAAGTGTTTGGATGAGTTTATATGCATCATACTTTAATTGTAAACTAGCTTATCCTTTTTCATGTGCCTATGTTTGTATGTTGTTGTGTTTGTTTCTTTGTTATGATCATCCTGTGGGTGTGAGCAGAGGAATATAAGGTTCCCCTAGAATAGGTACTTCATGGAGGAGATGCTCCTATTTAGTTTTTTTAGCTTAGTTTTGTAAGTAGTTTTGATTAACTCGGTTGTATATTGTCGCAACCGGAAAATATCGCGACGGGACGACGACGATCCAAAAAAAGGAAAACAAGTTTGAAAAAGAGATTTTTGGAGTCGCCACCATAGTTTATTCTGGAAAACTATGGAAAAAAACCATAAAAAGGATAAGGCAAGGTCTAAAAAACCAGACTCAAGGTCCGGGAGTCGGTTACGTGTGGGGAAGGTGTTAGCAGCCCAACAACGCCTGCCCATAAGGCAGTACCTTTAATTAAAAACGCGAATTTGATGTGGTTTTGAAAAATGTTTAATTTCCCAAAAAAAAATAAAATTTTACTCTAAAGAAAACAAAATATTTTTGTGTTTTTTGTGCCCGACAAGGATTGACCTTGCTCCTACGTATTCTCAGTTAGACTGAGAAATCAGGGTTACGTAGTTCTTTGAAAACCGTTTGGAAAATTTGTTGGAGAATTTGTTTGGAAAATTTGTTGAGAAAATTTGTTTGAAAAAGATTTGGATTTTTTTTGGATTTTTGGAAAGTGAACCTGACAAGGACTGGCCTTGCTCCTACGTATCTCCACTCTTGGTGGAGAATCAAGGATCACGTAGTTCTGGCAAATATTGTTTGTTGTTTGGAAACTTGGATGTTTTTTTTTTGTTCTTGAAGATTTTATATTTTTTGGTATCTTTATAGAAAAAGGAAAAGGTTTTTAGCACAAGGCAGACAGAATGGTCGCACGTGTGCTTAAACCTTTTTAAAATAAATTTTTGAAAGAAAATGAAAAAGGTTTTCAGCACAAGGCAGACAGAATGGTCGCACGTGTGCTTAAACCTTTAAAAATAAATTTTTGTTAATTTTTTTTTTGAGAGAAAGAAGAAGAAGGTTCTCAGCATAAGGCAGACAGAATGGTCGCACGTGTGCTTAAACCTTTAAAAATAAATTTTTGTTGTTGTTTTTTTTTTTCATTTTTAATATTTACATAAAAAATAGATAAAATAAAATAGGTAATTACTAAATAAAAATAAAGAGTAAAAAAAGTAAAATAACAAAATGAAAAGTTAAATTAAAATAAAATAAAAGTTTTCTAAAATGCTGATTGGACCTAAGCCCAAGTAGAAAAGGGATGGTAAAAGTGAAAAACAGGGGTGCAGGAAAAGAAAATGTTCTTA
>CP144689.1:877039-959786 GCA_036885675.1 Vigna mungo
TCCTTACATTGTTTCTCAACACTATTGAAGATGATGGCAGAGTTTCCATGTGACCGATACCGTCATATCTCAATACTGAAGCTATTCTGCTCCCTGATGTCAAATACAATTATAACAACAAAAAAGGAAATAATCAATTTCATACATGAATGTAGCAAGAAGTTTGTCTTTGAAAATACCATTACTGTCAAGCACAGGATATATGACTGGCATAACTCTGTACGAGTCATTTTCTATTGAAATTTGTACTTGAAGTATGTTTGCTTGGACAGGGGAAGGATATTGATAGATGTCATTCAAATACACAGAAAATTCTTCCTTTACACCAGCTACTGAATCATTTAAACCTGATCCATTAACAACGCTTTTAACCCCATCGCAGTAACCTATTTGAAAAGGAACATGACAAATAAATTAGATTTTCATGCTGAAATGATTATGCAAGTAACTAAAGTCTAAGAAACTACTTAAAGTAGTGAAAAGCTAGCTTAGGCTTTTTTGCTAAGTAGACAGATAGATAGACAGAGAGATGAGGGAGAAGGAAAAATAAAAGTTTATATCAGATATAGTAAATGATCAAAACAAGAGTGAAAACAAAATGATGTTACAAACGACAAATCCAAATTTTTTTAAGAGACTCGGAATGAAACTTTACCGATAAAAACAGTATAAACATATGGCATGTTGGAAATGCTTTTATTATGCTTGGAATCATATATTGTCAATAGGAAGTTCCCTGGCTCAAAATTGCTAAACGAAAACAACTGAATTCCAGCATCCACTTCTTGAAAATGGAGATCTGATATCGGTATGGACAAGTTTGTGTCAGTTTCAACAACTTCAGAATCAAAAGGATACAGTCCAGAAACCAGATTTCCGTATTTATCTAACTGATGTATAAAGATTTCCATCTTGGAAGACAATTGCCATGCATGAGATTCAACGTTCCATTTGGCGATACAGTTAGAGACATCTATAGCTCCTGGCAATTTAGTAAGAGAGAGATCAAGCTATTATAGATTTGCTTGTAAAAGTAATAAAATGATATATGGAAGAAACAGAGAAACAAACCCCACGTATGAAATTTATTATGAAAATGTTTGTTTATCAAGCTCAAGCATGTAATCAAGGTGGTCCAAATATGATATAAAGCACTTAATTATAATTGAAACAAAAAGCACACAACCTGGATTCACCTTCAATGGTAATGGAGAACCCTTCAAGGTTTGGTTTCCTCCTTCTAAGCTCAATGAGAACTTTCCAGCTTTCGTCACAATAAACTCAATGACTATATAATCAAACTCAGTCCACCCCATGTTAAAGATATCTGGAGCACTTGCAACAGAGCCATTTTCATGCAAAACAGACAACTTGAAATCAGGCAAATAGGACACTTGAGTCGTCTTAGAGATACCGTTCCCAAATGCATCTTTAAGTAGCACCATAAGCGTAGCTTTTGAACCAGCTTCATACTCATGTCTCACGCCCTTCCATGATGCAACGCACACAGAAGGGTACATGTTCCCTTCAGTAGGACGATAATATCAAGCATTACTTTACTGTCTGGCACATACAAAACCAACGTAGCCTACACTGATAGATAATACAACACAAGGTATGAACTAGAATGAATAAAATTATCTTCTTTCCCATTTTGCAAAAGAGTGATGTTTTCCTTTTACTTTCAACAGAATCCTTGAAGTGATTTAAAAGGGTAGTTAGTTTTAGTTCCACCAAAACCTACCTACCTACCAATGAATCATTCAGTTCTATTACACAGTTTAAAAAGTAAACCTGGTTCAACTTGGAAATGCAAAGATGAATCATCAACTTTGTAACGCTCCTCACTGATGAGTACATTAAACAATCCAACCTTGATGGGAGTGAAGAAGATCTTCCATTCATTTGGGTCTCTTTCGAAATCTGACAACACAGTAGACACATAGGAACTGTTCCCTTCCTTTCCATTCACAGTTAGTGTGGGATTGAAAACTTTTTTGTCAATCTTATTCTCAAGCACTTTTACTTTGATGGTTGCTGTGTCACCGGCCTGGAATGTGCCCTTGTCATCCCACCAACTAAAAGCAAAGAGGGGAAGTTGTGATCTATCTGTCTCAAATGAAGAAAAAAAAGTAAGGATGATGTAAACAAAACCTGTTTTTTTCAACGATTTAAAAGTGTTGCTTCATGGTAACCTGAAGTAAGATATTCAGAACAATAAACTGAGAAGAAAGAGAGAGTGCAGAGTGAAATGAGAATGAGTGTGCATGCTAACATCTCCATTTTCTGAGAGAATCTCATAATGCAGTGAAGGAATGAACAGTATTTGAGCAGTTGATTGCAGTTTACGAGCAGTTAGACGGTGAAAGATTGTAAATTCATTCCCTAAGTGTTCACTTAAGCATAAATAACTGTTGTTCAGAGGTGTTTAAGAGCGATGAAATGCGAAGAATCGCATTTTCGCTTGAGTTGAATTGCGAGGAACGAATGCAGCGGATTTGTGGGATTGAAGAATTTTTAATCAACCCCTAGAGTGCGGAGATTTTGAACGATTTAACCTGAAATGTCTAATTTACCCTTTCTACATAGGGTCATTCAAGCTGACATAATAATTCGATTTTCGGCTATTCAGTTCCCAACCTTCATATTCGGTTAAGGGGTGGCGTTTGACGTTCCAGCGTGATGGTATCCGAGGAGCATTTCGTTCCAAGCTTGGAGGTGGAGGTGCAGGCGCCATGTTCGACCGCACTGCAGGCACCATGTTCGACCACACTGCAGGAGCCATGTTCGCTGGTGGAAGAAGGTTGCTCTCCTGGTTTCTCGCGCGAGACGAAGAAACCCCACGCTGGATTGGATGCGCGAGAAACCAGGAGAAAAGTCCCCTGCAAGCAGTCCAAAACTGAAAGAGAAAAGAGAAGGGTATCTCCCTTTCTGCCCCGCGACCTCCCTGGAACGGAGAAGGAGATAAATCGCTCACCGGCAACGCGACAAAAAGACCCCAACGCTGGGTTTGTCCATGAAAAAAAAGAGATTAGGAGAGATTTTTTTAGGAGAAACAATGGGGTTTGGAAAAAATTATAAATTTGGGGTTTGGGTTGGGAAATGGGAATGGTGACAGAAAAAATAGACTATTAGGTGTTCTTTCTCTTGATGGGGAAGGTTACCCACTGGGAACACATCATCTGCAACAACAAGGTTCGCATACTGTTTGGACATGATTACTATAATGCCCTTTGTTTATTTCGAATACTTCTGCATTTTGCAAGGATATATTCGACATTTGGGTGAATTATCATTTACTTCCAGTACACATATGTTACTTCCAGTACACATATGTTAAAACCGTTGAATTTGATTTTTGTCAATATCTATTATTATCAGAATAGTTCATGCTAAGTTCAATTTGATTTCAATATTGTTTTTATTTGAAATATTTACTCACTTTTTGCTTTTTTATTTATATTATAAGGTTATTAGTTTAAAATTGCATAACTAATATTCTCTAATAATTCTTAGTTGTTTTACATTAAGTCTAGAAATATTCAAATTTTTTCTTTTTCAAAAATCACAAAATTTAAAAGATTAATTTACTCTAAATAAAGTGTTTTACCCTATCATAATACGTTTTCTTATATTTTATTAGCATAACAAAACCTAAATTACACATTGTATTTAATAATTTTTCTTAAAATTTGTTCTGAATCTTTATTTTTTAAACAATCTTTTAACGTTATAGTTCGTTTATTTTTGTTATTCTTATCAGCATTCTAAGCACTTTTACTTTGATGGTTGCTGTGTCACCGGCCTGGAATGTGCCCTTGTCATCCCACCAACTAAAAGCGAAGAGGGGAAGTTGTGATCTATCTGTCTCAAATGAATGTTTGGACATGATTACTATAATGCCCTTTGTTTATTTCGAATACTTCTGCATTTTGCAAGGGTATATTCGACATTTGGGTGAATTATCATTTGTTTCCAGTGCACATATGTTAAAACCGTTGAATTTGATTTTTGTCAATATCTATTATTATCAGAATAGTTAATGCTAAGTTCAGTTTGATTTCAATATTGTTTTTATTTGAAATTTTTACTCACTTTTTGCTTTTTTATTTGTATTCTAAGGTTATTAGTGTAAAATTGCATAACTAATATTCTCTAATAATTCTTAGTTGTTTTACATTAAGTCTAGAAATATTCAAATTTTTTCTTTTTCAAAAATCACAAAATTTAAAAGATTAATTTACTATAAAAAAAGTGTTTTACCCTATCATAATACGTTTTCTTATATTTTATTAGCATAACAAAACTTAAATTACACATTGTATTTCATAATTTTTCTTAAAATTTGTTCTGAATCTTTATTTTTTAAACAATCTTTTAACGTTATAGTTCGTTTATTTTTGTTATTAAATAACAGCAATAACAGATTATAAATTATCATATTTTAACAAGTAACTATTTTTATTCATACAAGAAAAATGACACCTTATGTTGATTCTCTTGAAAATTTTAAAAAATAATTCGATTTATTGTTAGGTATTATAATAAAATATATATTATTCTCTATAATGTATTTTGGATTTTCTTCTCCTTTTCTTCAATATGAGAACTGATGTAAAATAAAAGTTGCATTAAATAATTAAAAAATATTAAATAATTATATTTAAGAATATTTATTATACATTATTGTAGATAAATTAAACTTTGAATATATCATTCCACTTAATTCAATCAGTGAATATGAATTAGACTTTCTCAATAAAATGAAAATTAAATTTGCCAAAATAAATCATTCATTGTTATTGATCACCATTAAAGGCAATACGGAAATTAAAATTATCAACAACATTATTTAGCAAATAAAGAAAATATAAATGTTTAAGAATAAAAAATATAAAACCCTAAATTATTTTAGAATAGAAAATAGAAAAGGAAGGAGACAAGAAATAAACGGTGCAATATGAATAAATGCTTAGTTGTTGGATCCAACCCAACAATCACTGCATCATAAAATAGTTTCAAGTGGGTCACTGTTTTGATAGATAAATTTTTTACATTTATTTAATATTAATTTTTTATTTTTCTTTTTTTAAAAGATATAAAATTTATTTTTTGTAATTATTTTATTTTTATAATATTATTAAATAAATGTAAATATATGTTATTCTTATCATTAATATTAAGATTAGTATTAGCACTTTCTATGAAATAAACAAAATATGTAAAAAAAAAAACAAAAATTATATCCCAATTTGGTGCTTATTTACTATATTTATAATATGGCTTTGTCTCTCATAACATCATGTGACTATATAGGATAAGATTAGAGAAAAAAAAAGGGTAGGGATGTCTCATTTTGTGGTTGGAAATCACAGCAAGCTGAAAATGAGTGGTGTTTTTGATGTGTATGGAACTAAATAATTCATCCACAAAAAATTACATTACTTGTTTTTTATATTAAAATGTTACATTATATTTACACAATTAATTTCAATTATTGTTATAGTGAACCATTCCGTTCTACCTATCTACCAATGAATCATTAAGTTCGATTAGACAGTTTAAAAAGTAAACCTGGTTCAACTTGGAAATCCAAAGATGAATCATCAACTTTGTAACGTTCCTAACTGATGAGTACATTAAACAATCCAATCCTGATGGGGGTGAAGAAGATCTTCCATTCATTTGGGTCTCCTTCAAAATCTAGCAACACAATAGACACATAGGAACTGTTCCCTTCCTTTCCATTCACAGTTAGTGTGGGATTGAAAACTTTTTTGTTAATCTTATCAGCATTCTTAAGCACTTTTACTTTGATGGTTGCTGTGTCACCGGCCTGGAATGTGCCCTTGTCATCCCACCAACTAAAAGCGAAGAGGGGAAGTTGTGATCTATCTATCTCAAATGAAGAAAAAAAAAGTAAGAATGCTGCAAACAAAACCTGTTTTTTTTCGCATACTGTTTGGACATGATTACTATAATGCCCTTTGTTGCATTTTGCAAGGGTATATTCGACATTTGGGTGAATTATCATTTGCTTCCAGTGCACATATGTTAAAACCGTTGAATTTGATTTTTGTCAATATCTATTATTATCAGAATAGTTAATGCTAAGTTCAGTTTGATTTCAATATTGTTTTTATTTGAAATTTTTACTCACTTTTTGCTTTTTTTATTTGTATTCTAATGTTATTAGTGTAAAATTGCATAACTAATATTCTCTAATAATTCTTAGTTGTTTTACATTAAGTCTAGAAATATTCAAATTTTTTCTTTTTCAAAAATCACAAAATTTAAAAGATTAATTTACTATAAATAAAGTGTTTTACCCTATCATAATACGTTTTCTTATATTTTATTAACATAACAAAACCTAAATTACACATTGTATTTAATAATTTTTCTTAAAATTTGTTCTGAATCTTTATTTTTTAAACAATCTTTTAACTTATAGTTCGTTTATTTTTGTTATTAAATAACAGCAATAACAGATTATAAGTTATCATATTTTAACAAGTAACTATTTTTATTCATACAAGAAAAATGACACCTTATGTTGATTCTCTTGAAAATTTTAAAAAATAATTCGATTTATTGTTAAGTATTATAATAAAATATATATTATTCTCTATAATGTATTTTGAATTTTCTTCTCCTTTTCTTCAATATGAGAACTGATGTAAAATAAAAGTTGTATGAAATAATTAAAAAATATTAAATAATTATATTTAAGAATATTTATTATACATTATTGTAGATAAATTAAACTTTGAATATATCATTCCACTTAATTCAATCAGTGAATATGAATTAGACTTTCTCAATAAAATGAAAATTAAATTTGCCAAAATAAATCATTCATTGTTATTGATCACCATTAAAGGCAATACGGAAATTAAAATTATCAACAACATTATTTAGCAAATAAAGAAAATATAAATGTTTAAGAATAAAAAATATAAAACCCTAAATTATTTTAGAATAGAAAATAGAAAAGGAAGGAGACAAGAAATAAAGGGTGCAATATGAATAAATGCTTAGTTGTTGGATCCAACCCAACAATCACTGCATCATAAAATAGTTTCAAGTGGGTCACTGTTTTGATAGATAAATTTTTTACATTTATTTAATATTAATTTTTTATTTTTCTTTTTTTAAAAGATATAAAATTTATTTTTTGTAATTATTTGATTTTTATAATATTATTAAATAAATGTAAATATATATAATCTTACTGTTATTCTTATCATTAATATTAAGATTAGTATTAGCACTTTCTATGAAATAAACAAAATATGTAAAAAAAAAACAAAAATTATATCCCAATTTGGTGCTTATTTACTATATTTATAATATGGCTTTGTCTCTCATAACATCATGTGACTATATAGGATAAGATTAGAGAAAAAAAAAGGGTAGGGATGTCTCATTTTGTGGTTGGAAATCACAGCAAGCTGAAAATGAGTGGTGTTTTTGATGTGTATGGAACTAAATAATTTATCCACAAAAAATTATATTAGTTGTTTTTTATATTAAAATGTTACATTATATTTACACAATTAATTTCAATTATTGTTATAGTGAATCATTCTGTTCTACCTATCTACCAATAAATCATTAAGTTCGATTAGACAGTTTAAAAAGTAAACCTGGTTCAACTTGGAAATCCAAAGATGAATCATCAACTTTGTAACGCTCCTAACTGATGAGTACATTAAACAATCCAATCCTGATGGGGGTGAAGAAGATCTTCCATTCATTTGGGTCTCCTTCAAAATCTAACAACACAATAGACACATAGGAACTGTTCCCTTTCTTTCCATTCACAGTTAGTGTGGGATTGAAAACTTTTTTGTCAATCTTATCAGCATTCTTAAGCACTTTTACTTTGATGGTTGCTGTGTCACCGGCCTGGAATGTGCCGTTGTCATCCCACCAACTAAAAGCGAAGAGGGGAAGTTGTGATCTATCTGTCTCAAATGAAGAAAAAAAAGTAAGGATGCTGCAAACAAAACCTGTTTTTTTTCGCATACTGTTTGGACATGATTACTATAATGCCCTTTGTTTATTTCGAATACTTCTGCATTTTGCAAGGGTATATTCGATATTTGGGTGAATTATCATTTGCTTCCAGTGCACATATGTTAAAACCGTTGAATTTGATTTTTGTCAATATCTATTATTATCAGAATAGTTAATGCTAAGTTCAGTTTGATTTCAATATTGTTTTTATTTGAAATTTTTACTCACTTTTTGCTTTTTTATTTGTATTCTAAGGTTATTAGTGTAAAATTGCATAACTAATATTCTCTACTAATTCTTAGTTGTTTTACATTAAGTCTAGAAATATTCAAATTTTTTCTTTTTCAAAAATCACAAAATTTAAAAGATTAATTTACTATAAATAAAGTGTTTTACCCTATCATAATACGTTTTATTATATTTTATTAGCATAACAAAACCTAAATTACACATTGTATTTAATAATTTTTCTTAAAATTTGTTCTGAATCTTTATTTTTTAAACAATCTTTTAACGTTATAGTTCGTTTATTTTTGTTATTAAATAACAGCAATAACAGATTATAAATTATCATATTTTAACAAGTAACTATTTTTATTCATACAAGAAAATGACACCTTATGTTGATTCTCTTGAAAATTTTAAAAAATAATTCGATTTATTGTTAAGTATTATAATAAAATATATATTATTCTCTATAATGTATTTTGGATTTTCTTCTCCTTTTCTTCAATATGAGAACTGATGTAAAATAAAAGTTGCATGAAATAATTAAAAAATATTAAATAATTATATTTAAGAATATTTATTATACATTATTGTAGATAAATTAAACTTTGAATATATCATTCCACTTAATTCAATCAGTGAATATGAATTAGACTTTCTCAATAAAATGAAAATTAAATTTGCCAAAATAAATCATTCATTGTTATTGATCACCATTAAAGGCAATACGGAAATTAAAATTATCAACAACATTATTTAGCAAATAAAGAAAATATAAATGTTTAAGAATAAAAAATATAAAACCCTAAATTATTTTAGAATAGAAAATAGAAAAGGAAGGAGACAAGAAATAAAGGGTGCAATATGAATAAATGCTTAGTTGTTGGATCCAACCCAACAATCACTGCATCATAAAATAGTTTCAAGTGGGTCACTGCTTTGATAGATAAATTTTTTACATTTATTTAATATTAATTTTTTATTTTTCTTTTTTTAAAAGATATAAAATTTATTTTTTGTAATTATTTTATTTTTATAATATTATTAAATAAATGTAAATATATGTTATTCTTATCATTAATATTAAGATTAGTATTAGCACTTTCTATGAAATAAACAAAATATGTAAAAAAAAAACAAAAATTATATCCCAATTTGGTGCTTATTTACTATATTTATAATATGGCTTTGTCTCTCATAACATCATGTGACTATATAGGATAAGATTAGAGAAAAAAAAAAGGGTAGGGATGTCTCATTTTGTGGTTGGAAATCACAGCAAGCTGAAAATGAGTGGTGTTTTTGATGTGTATGGAACTAAATAATTCATCCACAAAAAATTACATTAGTTGTTTTTTATATTAAAATGTTACATTATATTTAAACAATTAATTTCAATTATTGTTATAGTGAATCATTCCGTTCTACCTATCTACCAATGAATCATTAAGTTCGATCAGACAGTTTAAAAAGTAAACCTGGTTCAACTTGGAAATCCAAAGATGAATCATCAACTTTGTAACGCTCCTCACTGATGAGTACATTAAACAATCCAATCCTGATGGGGGTGAAGAAGATCTTCCATTCATTTGGGTCTCCTTCAAAATCTAACAACACAATAGACACATAAGAACTGTTCCCTTCCTTTCCATTCACAGTTAGTGTGGGATTGAAAACTTTTTTGTCAATCTTATCAGCATTCTTAAGCACTTTTACTTTGATGGTTGCTGTGTCACCGGCCTGGAATGTGCCCTTGTCATCCCACCAACTAAAAGCGAAGAGGGGAAGTTGTGATCTATCTGTCTCAAATGAAGAAAAAAAAGTAAGGATGCTGCAAACAAAACCTGTTTTTTTCAACGATTTAAAAGTGCGGCTTCATGGTAACCTGAAGTAAGATATTGAGAACAATAAACTGAGAAGAAAGAGAGAGCGCAGAGTGAAATGACAATGAGTGTGCATGCTAGTATCTCCATTTTCTGAGAGAATCTCATAGTGCAGTGCAGTGAAGGAAAGGACAGTTTATAAAGGATAATTTTTGAGCAGTTGATGGCAGTTTACGAGCAGTTAGGCGGTGAAAGACTCTAAATTCATTCCCTAACATACCAAAACTCATCACCCAATCCGTGACCACATTCACAGGCGGTGAATGCCATTCAAAGTTGTTCGTCGTTGTCATGTCTTGCCGGAGCGCCGTTGTCTACGCCAGGGGTGGCTGTCAGGTATGTGTTTGCACTAGTTTTCTCTGGGTTTTGATTGGCTTCTTTGGATAAATGTTAAGGAAAGAGATTTATTAGAGCCTGTGAACGTCAAGCATATAAGCTAGAATGATTGTTTAGTGACGAGTGGATTTAGTGTGTGCTAATGTGACTCATAAGCAGAAGTTAAGGACATCAATGAAGAAAACTTTTATTCATACTATTAAATAAATATATATATATATATATATATATATATATATGAAGTCACATTTATCTCTTATTAAGAGTGTGTTTGGATTTGAATATATTTGAAAAGAAAATGAAGTGAATAAATCTTTGAATTAAAGAAAAGATATTGTGATTCGAGATAAGAATTGGTGCAAGTTTGTGTACAATAAGATAAGCATGATAGATTTTAAATAAAATATAATTATTATGTTATCTTTGGAGAAAAATATAATATAAAATTATTTTTTTAATTATTATTTATTACTAATATTAATTTGTTATTCTTAAGATATATTTTATTTATATTATTTCTATACTTTATTTTGGTATTAGTATTCAAGTTATTTTATTTGATAGGGGAGGGAAGCACACAAAATTAGTTTAAGTTTGATTTGTCTGGGTCTTCATTAAAAAAAAAAAAAAGTTTAAAACAGTAAATATGATCAAACACCTGCCAATATTCGCATTATAATATTTAAGTAATGAAATTTTCTTTTAAAATCTGTTCGAGTTGATTTTTATTATAGATTTTGAAACGTATTAAATAGTTGATTGAATATGCATATAATTAAACACACCATCTATTTACATAATAATTTTTTATTAAATTTGCGTTACCTTCTTCAATAAAATCGTGTAATTTACCCTATGTTTTACAAGTTAGTTTGATAAATGTACAACCATATATACATCTTTCTATATATGATCTTCGTGTATCTATTATTTATTGATTAAACATTTATGTATACTTAAATACGCAAAGAATAAAATAGTTTCATTTCGATATATTCTTTTACACTATCCAAAGTATATTAAAAAATATTTTCGTATAATACACACTTAAATAACTATTTCAATATATCTATTATTGTACACTTCATTTTATATTTTTGTATTTAGTACTTTAAAAATACGAATATAATAAATTCTAAAATATTGTTCATATATATATATATATATATATATATATATATATATATATATATATATATATATATATATATATATATAATTTTGATATAATTTGATTTTAAAATTTAAAAAATAAATTAATAGTCTTTTTAATTCAATTGTGTTAAATTTATTTAATGTGTCAAAGTTGTAATAGTAAGTAAGAAAGTAGTGTAGAAAATTGTACAGGAATCTTCGCTCAGCACACCATCACATTGCCAAGCATACCTTTATTCGCTCAACTACAAGGAAGAATTTTCGCTTAGCACACCATCACAACTCCTTGAGCAATTGAGTTTTCGCTCCGTGCATGTATAATTGTGCGCTGAGCGAATTAATTAAATATGAATTGACTTTTAAGTTTGAGATAAACAGAAAGATTGGTAACTTCTGATAGAGCAAAGAAACGAAAACATTACAAAACTTTAGTAGACTACTTCAAGGCATTAAGATATCATTGCATGCAAGGAATTGCTCAAATGTGTATATTTTAGATGATTAGGAGTAGTTAAACTTTTCTTTCGTTGGAATTGGATGTGATAAACTCAATATGATGTAACTTAGATATTCATTTGTACTCGGAAGTAAAATTGAATATGAATGTAAGAAAAACAACCAAAAGTAACGATGCTAGGAATAGTTTCAATTTGTGTGGTTGTTAGGTCATCGACAAGTGCACCGAATCGTTCAAGTAATAAACCATGGTAAGACCAGGTATCGTTTTCCCAAGCACTTTCACTTTGATGGTTGCTGTGTCACCGGCCTGGAATGTGCCCTTGTCATCCCACCAACTAAAAGCGAAGAGGGGAAGTTGTGATCTATCTGTCTTAAATGAAGAAAAAAAAGTAAGGATGATGCAAACAAAACCAATTTTTTCAACGATTTCAAAGTGCTGCTTCATGGTAACCTGAAGTAAGATATTGAGAACAATAAAGTGAGAAGAAAGAGAGAGCGCAGAGTGAAATGACAATGAGTGTGCATGCCAGTATCTCCATTTTCTGAGAAAATCTCATAGTGTAGTGCAGTGAAGGAAAGGACAGTTTATAAAGGACAGTTTTTGAGCACTTGATAGCAGTTTACGAGCAGTTAGGCGGTGAAAGACTCTAAATTCATTCCCTAACATACCCAAACTCATAAGCATTCTCAAGCACTTTTACTTTGATGGTTGCTGTGTCACCGGCCTGGAATGTGCCCTTGTCATCCCACCAACTAAAAGCGAACAGGGGAAGTTGTGATCTATCTGTCTCAAATGAAGAAAAAGAAGTAAGGATGGTGCAAACAAAACCTGTTTTTTTCAACGATGTAAAAGTGTTGCTTCATGGTTACCTGAAGTAAGATATTGAGAACAATAAACTGAGAAGAAAGAGAGAGTGCAGAGTGAAAGGACAATGAGTGTGCGTGCTAGTATCTCCATTTTCTGAGAGAATCTCATAGTGCAGTGCAGTGAAGGAAAGGACAGTTTATAAAGGACAGTTTTTGAGCAGTTGATGGTAGTTTATGAGCAATTAGGCGGTGAAAGACTCAAAATTCATTCCCTAACATACCCAAACTCATCACCAATCCGTGACCACATTCACATGCGATGAATGCCATTCAAACTTGTTCGCCGCTGTCACGTCTTGCCGGAGCGCCGTTGTCTGCGCCGTTGTCTGCGCCAGGGTGTGGCTGTCAGGTATGTGTTTGCACTGGTTTTCTCTGGGTTTTGATTGGCTTCTTTGGATAAATGTTAAGGAAAGAGATTTATTAGAGCCTGTGAACGTCAAGCATATAAGCTAGAATGACTGTTAATGTGGCTCATAAGCAGAAGTTAAGGACAACCAATGAAGAAAACTTTTATTCATACTATTAAATGTATACAACAAAACTTTTTCATTGGGAAAACTGGATTCACATGTTATTATTGTTTCATGCAATCACCAATACAATTTATAAACTCACATATATTTTACTGTTTATTCGATCTAGACAAAAACGACTATTGAAGACTAATAAGACTCTAACTACTAATATATTAACTATCCTCCATGATTAATAAATTAACTTTTATTCAATTTAAGTTTACCTAGTGAATGCATAAAAACTAGAACCATAACATGATGAATCAAGGACTAATAGCATACGAATGATTTAAATGGAAAGAAATAAATATGTAGAGTAGGAAGAAATTCAGAAAAAAGCCAGAGATAAGAATGTAGACTTTGGATACAAATTTCCTCACCCTTTCCTTCCCTCCACCATGTCTTAATTCTCTCCAAGACTCACCTAATGAATTCCCTTACTTGGGGGTAGTTGCCTTGATCTTTAAGTTCTTACACTACCCTAGTTCCTTGCCTTTCATATAGGCTGTGTAATAGATCAGGTTTCATCAGATTGACTCAGGTGAAGTGAAATGGCTAGACTTGTAGTTCAGAATTTTGATTCAGCATATCTTGTTGGAGAGTGGAGGAGATAAAGAGGAAATGTTTTCTTTAAATTTTGGAGCAATTTTAAGACTTTTGATTTGGTATTGTGTTTTGTATTGGTAACTGACAAGATGCATTATCACTTTCACTTTTCAGGGTCAAATGAAGATATTTGGGACCATTGTTTATCCGAAGAACAGATACTTGACTTAAAGTTCCCTAAAAATGGAAAGAGTGTAATATCTGAAGATTATTTTGATAACATGGTTGGCTGTTTTACCCTTCCTGATTACTTTGCCTTTTAGATATTGATTGATGTTTGGTTACATGGGGAACTTGTGAATGCTTAGTCAAAGAAGTTCCTCTTGCCTATTACATCCTTTGATCTTCATCTGGAAATACTGATCACCGTGGACTCTAAAATTGGATATGGCACTACAAAAATACTTAATTCTAGTTGGGGGTGTTTTTTTTTGCGGTTTTTAAAACTACCTCTAATTTCTTGCGGGTATTAAAAGCAACCGTCCCCAAGTTTTAATTTTCCTTTTTAATTTTTTTTTTCAGCGAATAAGTAAACATAACAGCAAGGTATGCGCTGAAACTACCTCTGAAAATTTTTCATTATTAGTTTTTTGTTGTGAAAGCATTTTATGGCCTGATTCAAGATTTGCGGTCATTCATGTGATGCTATTGTAATGGTTTCTTAAAGTATGTGTTCTCTTCTTTGGATGCCAGCAAAGGAACAAACTAAAGCAGGATCAGAGATCTGGTTCCGGATCTATGCTGATGACAAGGTAAGCTAATCTCATTGTAAAACTGAAACTCCAATATCAAGATTTTGGAGTTTCATTACTGTATTTAATGTTGGTTTTCTATTAGAATGAAGATTCAATTTTGTGATTGATGCTGACAAGTAATGAAAACCTTTTTATAGCATGAAACACTGAAGTAGAACTCTTTTCGTTTATCATCTTAAGATAAACTTAGCTTTTTTGAAATATTCAGTACATTTGTGACTTTTTAAAGTGTCAACTGTGTTTGGTCACAGTTTTTGACAACATCATAGATCATGAGTAAAATTCTCGGAATGATTTAGTGTTGGGTTTTGTTGTTTGTTTGTTTGAGAAATGTCAAGGAAAGAAAAATTTGTTTACCTGTGGCAATATTTTTGGAATCTTTTGGTGATTGAAATTTGGAATATTAAATAGTTTACTAGTTTTGGTCCGATATTGTTGTTTTAATTGGTTGTGATTTCAGAGGATTAAGCAAGTGGTGCAACATGCAACCAAATTAAATGATGTAATTTCTGCAGTAAGAGGTGTTCCTATGAGAAGGAAAAAGAAAAAGATAATGATAAAAGGGGGGGAAATGTAAAAGACAAACTAAGAAGTCTTGAAGGGACAAATTTGGATGCTCTACTGCAGAGGCTTCCTGGTTGTGTGAGCCGGGACCTTATAGATCAATTAACTGTGAGGATACTTTGTTTTTCTCTATTACTTATTCTTGTGTTCTTACATTGTATTAATTTTTTTGTCATTGTTAATTGTTATGCCTTTTTGCAAAAGAGTGATGTTTTCCTTTTACTTTCAACAGAATCCTTGAAGTGATTTAAAAGGGTAGTTAGTTTTAGTTCCATCAAAACCTACCTACCTACCAATGAACCATTCAGTTCTATTAGACAGTTTAAAAAGTAAACCTGGTTCAACTTGGAAATGCAAAGATGAATCATCAACTTTGTAACGCTCCTCACTGATGAGTACATTAAACAATCCAACCCTGATGGGGGTAAAGAAGATCTTCCATTCATTTAGGTCTCCTTCGAAATCTGACAACACAGTAGACACATAGGAACTGTTCCCTTCCTTTCCATTCACAGTTAGTGTGGGATTGAAATTTTTTTTGTCAATCTTATCAGCATTCTCAAGTACTTTTACTTTGATAGTTGTTGTGTCACCGGCCTGGAATGTGCCCTTGTCATCCCACCAACTAAAACCGAACAGGGGAAGTTGTGATCTATCTGTCTCAAATGAAGAAAAAGAAGTAAGGATGGTGCAAACAAAACCTGTTTTTTTCAACGATGTAAAAGTGTTGTTTCATGGTTACCTGAAGTAAGATATTGAGAACAATAAACTGAGAAGAAAGAGAGAGTGCAGAGTGAAAGGACAATGAGTGTGCGTGCTAGTATCTCCATTTTCTGAGAGAATCTCATAGTGCAGTGCAGTGAAGGAAAGGACAGTTTATAAATGACAGTTTTTGAGCAGTTGATGGCAGTTTACGAGCAGTTAGGCGGTGAAAGACTCAAAATTCATTCCCTAACATACCCAAACTCATCACCAATCCGTGACCACATTCACAGGCGGTGAATGCCATTCAAACTTGTTCGCCGCTGTCACGTCTTGCCGGAGCGCCGTTGTCTGCGCCGTTGTCTGCGCCAGGGTGTGGCTGTCAGGTATGTGTTTGCACTGGTTTTCTCTGGGTTTTGATTGGCTTCTTTGGATAAATGTTAAGGAAAGAGATTTATTAGAGCCTGTGAGCGTCAAGCATATAAGCTAGAATGACTGTTAATGTGGCTCATAAGCAGAAGTTAAGGACATCCAATGAAGAAAACTTTTATTCATACTATTAAATGTAGACAACAAAACTTTTTCATTGGAAAAACTTGATTCACATGTTATTATTGTTTCATGCAATCACCAATACAATTTATAAACTCACATATATTTTACTGTTTATTCAATCTAGACAAAAACGACTATTGAAGACTAATAAGACTCTAACTACTAATATATTAACTATCCTCCATGATTAATAAATTAACTTTTATTCAATTTAAGTTTACCTAGTGAATGCATAAAAACTAGAACCATAACATGATGAATCAAGGACTAATAGCATACGAATGATTTAAATGGAAAGATATAAATATGTAGAGTAGGAAGAAATTCAGAAAAAAGCCAGAGATAAGAATGTAGACTTTGGATACGAATTTCCTCACCCTTTCCTTCCCTCCACCATGTCTTAATTCTCTCCAAGACTCACCTAATGAATTCCCTTACTTGGGGGTAGTTGCCTTGATCTTTAAGTTCTTACACTACCCTAGTTCCTTGCCTTTCATATAGGCTGTGTCATAGATCAGATTTCATCTGACTGACTCAGGTGAAGTGAAATGGCTAGACTTGTTGTAGTTCAGAATTTTGATTCAGCATATCTTGTTGGAGAGTGGAGGAGATAAAGAGGAAATGTTTTCTTTAAATTTTGGAGCAGTTTTAAGACTTCTGATTTGGTACTGTGTTTTGTATTGGTAACTGACAAGATGCATTATCACTTTCACTTTTCAGGGTCAAATGAAGATATTTGGGACCATTGTTTATCCGAAGAATAGATACTTGACTTAAAGTTCCCTAAAAATGGAAAAGAGTGTAATTTCTGAGGACTCTAAAATTGGATATGGCACTACAAAAATACTTAATTCTAGTTGGGGAGGCGGTTTTTAAAACTGCCTCTAATTTCTTGCGCGTATTAAAAGCAACCGTCCCCAAGTTTTAATTTTTCTTTTTAATTTTTTTCCAGCGATTAAGTAAACATAACCACAATTAAGTTTTCTATTTAAATCTTTTAAATTAATTTTTGGCAGTAAGCACTCAGATATATTTCGCAAACCCTAATTTTCCCTCATTTGTTGCGCCACTGTTTTCTTTTTTCATCTTCCGGCTTCAGTCTTTCGTCTCCACCACTTCATATTCAGTTTCTCTTCTTTCCTTCTCAGCTTTCCTTCTCCTTATTCAAACTTCTCACCATCTTCTAGATTCTTTCAAACCTTCTTCACAACTGATATTGTTGGCTATCACTCGTTACCTTCCTTCCTCACTTCTTTAGGTCAGGTTACTCTTTCTTTCCTTTTTTTTATTTCTTTGTAATTTGTATTGCTTGTGTGTTTTTTCGCATACGCGAATCTAATTTGTATGAACTTAATCAATAGGCACAAAAAGCACAACCCTACGTCGTACACGAAGCCACCCGCGACGGTGGAATCCGATGTCGGAAGAGCCGCCAACAACATCGCCCGTAAGCTATTGATGAAATTTAATTTTTTTCCATTGATGAAATTTAATTTCTTTTTTTAAAGCATTTCCTAACCCTTCCGATTTCTATAATGATAAGGGTTTCTTTACTGGAATATCAAATAACAGTACTCCAGAATGAGCAAGCAATGGTTTTTATTCAGGTGGTCTAGTTGTTGGATTTGAAATTGAAAGCATCGATGATCTTATATAGTTTCCAAATGCATTTGGAGCAATCCGATTAAGGTATGCGCTGAAACTACCTCTGAAAATTTTTCATTATTAGTTTTTTGTTGTGAAAGCATTTATGGCTTGATTCAAGATTTGCGGTCATTCATGTGATGCTATTGTAATGGTTTCTTAAAGTATGTGTTCTCGTCTTTGGAAGCCAGCAAAGGAACAAACTAAAGCAGGATCAGAAGATCTAGTTCCGGATCTATGCTGATGACAAGGTAAGCTAATCTCATTGTAAAACTGAAACTCCAATATCAAGATTTTGGAGTTTCATTACTGTATTCAATGTTGGTTTTCTATTAGAATGAAGATTCAATTTTGTGATTGATGCTGACAAGTAATGAAAACCTTTTTATAGCATGAAACACTGAAGTAAAACTCTTTTTGTTTATCATCTTAAGATAAACTTAGCTTTTTTGAAATATTCAGTACATTTGTGACTTTTTAAAGTGTCAACTATTCATACTAATTTTTCTGTCACCTATTAAATTGAGACTTGTAACATTTACAGTTCTAAACCGTCTTGTAAATATGCTATCACAGTAAAGATATAATTGATGAAATCTCATTATTTGTTTTAATGTTTTTCCTCTAGTAGTACACTGAATGAGTCAAAGCAATTTATACTATGGTTTTTCCATAGCAAGATCATATTTATTTGTTACTGATTATATTTTAATTTCACAGGTCAAAATTAGAGGAAGGTCTATGCATTGTGAAGCATGTGGAGAAAATGCAACATTTACACAGCAGAAATTCCAAGAATTTGATTACGAGAAGTTCACTGAGACTCCCTTGCGTGTGGTATTTTTTTCATTCTTGCCTTTCACCTCTCTTGTATTTAGATAAACTTGCTTCTGGTTAAGTTGGGGTGTACTTTATTTTGTCCATTTGTATTGGATGTGACTGCTGTTAATAATATTGCCTTCAACGAAATTATTTTGATATTTTCAATGTCATTAATTGCCTATGCAGCCTCCTTTGAAGTTACATCTACTTCCGAGTGAATCTAGAATCAGCAGCAAGGAATACAGTGAAATAATTCTAAAGAAGGAACCACATGTGCTGGTTGATGTTAGACCAGCTCACCATTTCAAGATTGTATCTCTACCGAAGTCCCTGAACATTCCACTCTCAACGTTAGAGTCTCGGCTACCTGAAATATCATCAGCTTTGAAGAAAGAGGAGGACAGTGGTCTAGTTTCTGGATCAGGTGCACAATTGTATGTAGTGTGCAGAAGGGGAAATGATTCTCAAAGGGCTGTTCAGTGTCTTCACAAAATGGGTTTCACATCTGCCAAGGACATTGTTGGGGGCTTAGAGTCTTGGGCATACAACGTGGATCCCAAGTTCCCTACATATTAGCTGTGTAAGAAAATACTTTCAAGTTATACTCCTGCTTGAAGTTATTATATTTTATCAGTGATGCTGCTTCCGTTTTCCATTTTAAGTTATTCACGATACCTTTTTGAAGTCTAGGATGGTACTCTTGTTGTAGAAAACTGTAACCTATTCCCTTTTACCTGTTTCTTTTTGTTGGGTACAATTTAAAATTCACGCTGTAGCTACAGTTGCCAGTAATAGTTACTTTTTGTATGTTTGCTGTGGTGACATCATATTACAAATATGGAAGTATCCAATGTTAAGTTATCCTAAGTACGATGCAAGTGTAGGCTTTCATTTTTTTAGAAGAGAAATGGTTTGGGTGGTTCTCATGTATAAAAAAGGTAAAATGTATGTTCATATTTGCTCTCTATTTATGTTTTTTGAAAATTAAAATAAATTTCCAACATAAAATAATGAAATATTTTGTTCAAAATACTAAAGTAAAAGTTTAAATTTTGAAGTTAATTATTATAACGAGTATAAAACCTATATTTACCATAGACTAACGAAGGTGGAGAACCTACATTCTAAAGTTACTATTTTAAGTTATTTAAAACCCATATTTTTATTAAAAGATGCACTAAAGTTAGTTCGATGGGAATTTTCTACCTTGTGATATTCCACTTGTTAATTCATGAAATCGTTATGATGTTAGCGTAGCAACGCCTCAATGATTAATAATTTAAAAGAAAAAAAAGATTGTACATCCATTTTTAAAGTAACCTCGCATTTTATACACCAATTAATCATATAATTTAGTTTGGTAACCGTAACTATATGAAGGAAATTTTCACTCAGAAAGAAGATTTTAATTGTCACTTTATTTGTGAATCCTACAGATAGAAAAAAAACAGTAGTTTAGATACATGAGTAACCACGTCCATTTACTTAAAGACGCAGATGTAATACCTCCCAACATCGATCTAAATGTGAGAAATGATGTCAACATGATAGAAAAACAACCTTAGATAACCCCATTCACTTTGAAAAGTGAATGAAATCCTTACCAACCAAGAAGCAATACCTTTAAGAGTGCCATCCGAATATATAGACCATTCTTTGCCTGCCTAAAGTATGCAGCTCTTGGATCACTATCAACATCCACTGTGATCTGCATGAAATTAAGGGAAGAATTTAGTTTATTGAATCTCAAAGCTTGTGTTCTTAACAAGAATACATGATGATACAATGCCATGTCAATAATTCCTAGGTGTTTTACCTCGTCAAGTCTTGGAAGAGGATGCATAACAACAGCATGTTTTTGCATCACCCTCAGGACATCTTTGTTCACAATATACTTGCCTCTTGCCTCCTCATAAAGATCAATGTTCTCTCCGAATCTTTCTTTCTGAATACGAGTTTGATAAACCACGTCACACTTAGAAGCCACTTCTATCAAATCAGCACTTTCTTCCCACTCTACTCCCTTTGATGTCAGATACTCTTTTATATCATCCTATGATAAAACAAAAAACATTTTAGAACTACTTGTGTCGTCTACTTGGCATGGCATAACCAGAATTTGCAGCAGTTACCTTCATTTTAACCACGTTAGGAGAGACAAAGTAAATTTTCACATTCTGATACTTGGCTAGTAAGTATGCAAGTGAGCGAACAGTTCTCCCATTAGCAAGGTCTCCCAAATTCATCAGCTTTTACTGTTTCATGCAATCTCCAATACAATTTATAAACTCATGTTTTACTGTTTATTCGATCTAGACAAAAACGACTATTGAGCGGAATTAGGAGAGATTTTTTTAGGAGAAACAATGGGGTTTGGAAAAAGATTATAAATTTGGGGTTTGGGTTGTGAAATGGGAATGGTGACAGAAAAAATAGACTATTGGGTGTTCTTTCTCTTGATGGGGAAGGTTACCTACTGGGAACACATCATCTGCAACAACAAGGTTTGGACATGATTACTATAATGCCCTTTGTTTATTTCGAATACTTCTGCATTTTGCAAGGATATATTCGACATTTGGGTGAATTATCATTTGCTTCCAGTGCACATATGTTAAAACCGTTGAATTTGATTTTTGTCAATATCTATTATTATCAGAATAGTTAATGCTAAGTTCAGTTTGATTTCAATATTGTTTTTATTTGAAATTTTTACTCACTTTTTGTTTTTTTATTTGTATTCTAAGGTTATTAGTATAAAATTGCATAACTAATATTCTCTAATAATTCTTAGTTGTTTTACATTAAGTCTAGAAATATTCAAATTTTTTCTTTTTCAAAAATCACAAAATTTAAAAGATTAATTTACTATAAATAAAGTGTTTTATCCTATCATAATACGTTTTCTTATATTTTATTAGCATAACAAAACCTAAATTACACATTGTATTTAATATTTTTTCTTAAAATTTGTTCTGAATCTATATTTTTTAAACAATCTTTTAACGTTATAGTTCGTTTATTTTTGTTATTAAATAACAGCAATAACAGATTATAAGTTATCATATTTTAACAAGTAACTATTTTTATTCATACAAGAAAAATGACACCTTATGTTGATTCTCTTGAAAATTTTAAAAAATAATTCGATTTATTGTTAAGTATTATAATAAAATATATATTATTCTCTATAATGTATTTTGAATTTTCTTCTCCTTTTCTTTAATATGAGAACTGATGTAAAATAAAAGTTGCATGAAATAATTAAAAAATATTAAATAATTATATTTAAGAATATTTATTATATATTATTGTAGAAAAATTAAACTTTGAATATATCATTCCACTTAATTCAATCAGTGAATATGAATTAGACTTTCTCAATAAAATGAAAATTAAATTTGCCAAAATAAATCATTCATTGTTATTGATCACCATTAAAGGCAATACGGAAATTAAAATTATCAACAACATTATTTAGCAAATAAAGAAAATATAAATGTTTAAGAATAAAAAATATAAAACCCTAAATTATTTTAGAATAGAAAATAGAAAAGGAAGGAGACAAGAAATAAACGGTGCAATATGAATAAATGCTTAGTTGTTGGATCCAACCCAACAATCACTGCATCATAAAATAGTTTCAAGTGGGTCACTGTTTTGATAGATAAATTTTTTACATTTATTTAATATTAATTTTTTATTTTTCTTTTTTTAAAAGATATAAAATTTATTTTTTGTAATTATTTTATTTTTATAATATTATTAAATAAATGTAAATATATATAATCTTACTGTTATTCTTATCATTAATATTAAGATTAGTATTAGCACTTTCTATGAAATAAACAAAATATGTAAAAAAAAAACAAAAATTATATCCCAATTTGGTGCTTATTTACTATATTTATAATATGGCTTTGTCTCTCATAACATCATGTGACTATATAGGATAAGATTAGAGAAAAAAAAAAGGGTAGGGATGTCTCATTTTGTGGTTGGAAATCACAGCAAGTTGAAAATGAGTGGTGTTTTTGATGTGTATGGAACTAAATAATTCATCCACAAAAAATTACATTAGTTGTTTTTTATATTAAAATGTTACATTATATTTACATAATTAATTTCAATTATTGTTATAGTGAATCATTCCGTTCTACCTATCTACCAATGAATCATTAAGTTCGATTAGACAGTTTAAAAAGTAAACCTGGTTCAACTTGGAAATCCAAAGATGAATCATCAACTTTGTAACGCTCCTAACTGATGAGTACATTAAACAATCCAATCCTGATGGGGGTGAAGAAGATCTTCCATTCATTTGGGTCTTCTTCAAAATCTAACAACACAATAGACACATAGGAACTGTTCCCTTTCTTTCCATTCACAGTTAGTGTGGGATTGAAAACTTTTTTGTCAATCTTATCAGCATTCTTAAGCACTTTTACTTTGATGGTTGCTGTGTCACCGGCCTGGAATGTGCCCTTGTCATCCCACCAACTAAAAGCGAAGAGGGGAAGTTGTGATCTATCTGTCTCAAATGAAGAAAAAAAAGTAAGGATGCTGCAAACAAAACCTGTTTTTTTTCGCATACTGTTTGGACATGATTACTATAATGCCCTTTGTTTATTTCGAATACTTCTGCATTTTGCAAGGGTATATTCGACATTTGGGTGAATTATCATTTGCTTCCAGTGCACATATGTTAAAACCGTTGAATTTGATTTTTGTCAATATCTATTATTATCAGAATAGTTAATGCTAAGTTCAGTTTGATTTCAATATTGTTTTTATTTGAAATTTTTACTCACTTTTTGCTTTTTTATTTGTATTCTAAGGTTATTAGTGTAAAATTGCATAACTAATATTCTCTAATAATTCTTAGTTGTTTTACATTAAGTCTAGAAATATTCAAATTTTTTCTTTTTCAAAAATCACAAAATTTAAAAGATTAATTTACTATAAATAAAGTGTTTTACCCTATCATAATACGTTTTCTTATATTTTATCAGCATAACAAAACCTAAATTACACATTGTATTTAATAATTTTTCTTAAAATTTGTTCTGAATCTTTATTTTTTAAACAATCTTTTAACGTTATAGTTCGTTTATTTTTGTTATTAAATAACAGCAATAACAGATTATAAGTTATCATATTTTAACAAGTAACTATTTTTATTCATACAAGAAAAATGACACCTTATGTTGATTCTCTTGAAAATTTTAAAAAATAATTCGATTTATTGTTAAGTATTATAATAAAATATATATTATTCTCTATAATGTATTTTGGATTTTCTTCTCCTTTTCTTCAATATGAGAACTGATGTAAAATAAAAGTTGCATGAAATAATTAAAAAATATTAAATAATTATATTTAAGAATATTTATTATATATTATTGTAGAAAAATTAAACTTTGAATATATCATTCCACTTAATTCAATCAGTGAATATGAATTAGACTTTCTCAATAAAATGAAAATTAAATTTGCCAAAATAAATCATTCATTGTTATTGATCACCATTAAAGGCAATACGGAAATTAAAATTATCAACAACATTATTTAGCAAATAAAGAAAATATAAATGTTTAAGAATAAAAAATATAAAACCCTAAATTATTTTAGAATAGAAAATAGAAAAGGAAGGAGACAAGAAATAAACGGTGCAATATGAATAAATGCTTAGTTGTTGGATCCAACCCAACAATCACTGCATCATAAAATAGTTTCAAGTGGGTCACTGTTTTGATAGATAAATTTTTTACATTTATTTAATATTAATTTTTTATTTTTCTTTTTTTAAAAGATATAAAATTTATTTTTTGTAATTATTTTATTTTTATAATATTATTAAATAAATGTAAATATATATAATCTTACTGTTATTCTTATCATTAATATTAAGATTAGTATTAGCACTTTCTATGAAATAAACAAAATATGTAAAAAAAAAACAAAAATTATATCCCAATTTGTGCTTATTTACTATATTTATAATATGGCTTTGTCTCTCATAACATCATGTGACTATATAGGATAAGATTAGAGAGAAAAAAAAAGGGTAGGGATGTCTCATTTTGTGGTTGGAAATCACAGCAAGCTGAAAAAGAGTGGTGTTTTTGATGTGTATGGAACTAAATAATTCATCCACAAAAAATTACATTAGTTGTTTTTTATATTAAAATGTTACATTATATTTAAACAATTAATTTCAATTATTGTTATAGTGAATCATTCAGTTCTACCTACCTACCAATGAATCATTCAGTTCGATTAGACAGTTTAAAAAGTAAACCTAGTTCAACTTGGAAATGCAAAGATGAATCATCAACTTTGTAACGCTCCTCACTGATGAGTACATTAAACAATCCAATCCTGATGGGGGTGAAGAAGATCTTCCATTCATTCGGTCTCCTTCAAAATCTAACAACACAATAGACACATAGGAACTGTTCCCTTCCTTTCCATTCACAGTTAGTGTGGGATTGAAAACTTTTTTGTCAATATTATCAGCATTCTTAAGCACTTTTACTTTGATGGTTGCTGTGTCACCGGCCTGGAATGTGCCTTTGTCATCCCACCAACTAAAAGCGAACAGGGGAAGTTGTGATCTATCTGTCTCAAATGAAGAAAAAAAAGTAAGGATGCCGCAAACAAAACCTGTTTTTTTCAACGATTTAAAAGTGCGGCTTCATGGTAACCTGAAGTAAGATATTGAGAACAATAAACTGAGAAGAAAGAGAGAGCGCAGAGTGAAATGACAATGAGTGTGCATGCTAGTATCTCCATTTTCTGAGAGAATCTCATAGTGCAGTGAAGGAAAGGACAGTTTATATAGGACAGTTTTTGAGCAGTTGATGGCAGTTTAGGAGCAGTTAGGCGGTGAAAGACTCTAAATTCATTCCCTAACATACCCAAACTCATCACCCAATCCGTGACCACATTCACAGGCGGTGAATGCCATTCAAAGTTGTTCGCCGTTGTCATGTCTTGCCGGAGCGCCGTTGTCTACGCCAGGGGTGGCTGTCAGGTATGTGTTTGCACTGATTTTCTCTGGGTTTTGATTGGCTTCTTTGGATAAATGTTAAGGAAAGAGATTTATTAGAGCTTGTGAACGTCAAACATATAAGCTAGAATGACTATTTAGTGACGAGTGGATTTAGTGTGTGCTAATGTGGCTCATAAACAGAAGTTAAGGACATCAATAAAGAAAACTTTTATTCATACTATTATATATATATATATATATATATATATATATATATATATATATATATATATATATATATATATATATATATGAAGTCACATTTATCTCTTATTAAGAGTGTGTTTGGATTTGAATATATTGGAAAAGAAAATGAAGTGAATAAATCTTTGAATTAAAGAAAAGATATTGTGATTCGAGATAAGAATTGGTGCAAGTTTGTGTACAATAAGATAAGCATGATAGATTTTAAATAAAATATAATTATTATGTTATCTTTGGAGAAAAATATAATATAAAATTATTTTTTTTATTATTATTTATTACTAATATTAATTTGTTATTCTTAAGATATATTTTATTTATATTATTTCTATACTTTATTTTGGTATTAGTATTCAAGTTATTTTATTTGATAGGGGAGGGAAGCACACAAAATTAGTTTAAGTTTGATTTGTCTGGGTCTTCATTAAAAAAAAAAAAAGTTTAAAACAGTAAATATGATCAAACACCTGCCAATATTCGCATTATAATATTTAAGTAATGAAATTTTCTTTTAAAATCTGTTCGAGTTGATTTTTATTATAGATTTTGAAACGTATTAAATAGTTGATTGAATATGCATATAATTAAACACACCATCTATTTACATAATAATTTTTTATTAAATTTGCGTTACCTTCTTCAATAAAATCGTGTAATTTACCCTATGTTTTACAAGTTAGTTTGATAAATGTACAACCATATATACATCTTTCTATATATGATCTTCGTGTATCTATTATTTATTGATTAAACATTTATGTATACTTAAATACGCAAAGAATAAAATAGTTTCATTTCAATATATTCTTTTACACTATCCAAAGTATATTAAAAAATATTTTCGTATAATACACACTTAAATAACTATTTCAATATATCTATTATTGTACACTTCATTTTATATTTTTGTATTTAGTACTTTAAAAATACGAATATAATAAATTCTAAAATATTGTTCATATATATATATATATATATATATATATATATATATATATATATATATATATATATATATATATATATATATATATATAATTTTGATATAATTTGATTTTAAAATTTTAAAAATAAATTAATAGTCTTTTTAATTCAATTGTGTTAAATTTATTTAATGTGTCAAAGTTGTAATAGTAAGTAAGAAAGTAGTGTAGAAAATTGTACAGGAATCTTCGCTCAGCACACTATCACATTGCCAAGCATACCTTTATTCGCTCAACTACAAGGAAGAATTTTCGCTTAGCGCACCATCACAACTCCTTGAGCAATTGAGTTTTCGCTCCGTGCATGTATAATTGTGCGCTGAGCGAATTAATTAAATCTGAATTGGCTTTTAAGTTTGAGATAAACAGAAAGATTGGTAACTTCTGATAGAGCAAAGAAACGAAAACATTACAAAACTTTAGTAGACTACTACAAGGCATTAAGATATCATTGCATGCAAGGAATTGCTCAAATGTGTATATTTTAGATGATTAGGAGTAGTTAAACTTTTCTTTCGTTGGAATTGGATGTGATAAACTCAATATGATGTAACTTAGATATTCATTTGTACTGGGAAGTAAAATTGAATATGAATGTAAGAAAAACAACCAAAAGTAACGATGCTAGGAATAGTTTCAATTTGTGTGGTTGTTAGGTCATCGGCAAGTGCACCAAATCATTCAAGTAATAAACCATGGTAAGACCAGGTATCGTTTTCCCAAGCACTTTCACTTTGATGGTTGCTGTGTCACCGGCCTGGAATGTGCCCTTGTCATCCCACCAACTAAAAGCGAAGAGGGGAAGTTGTGATCTATCTGTCTCAAATGAAGAAAAAAAAGTAAGGATGATGCAAACAAAACCAATTTTTTCAACGATTTAAAAGTGCTGCTTCATGGTAACCTGAAGTAAGATATTGAGAACAATAAAGTGAGAAGAAAGAGAGAGCGCAGAGTGAAATGACAATGAGTGTGCATGCTAGTATCTCCATTTTCTGAGAAAATCTCATAGTGCAGTGCAGTGAAGGAAAGGACAGTTTATAAAGGATAGTTTTTGAGCACTTGATAGCAGTTTACGAGCAGTTAGGCGGTGAAAGACTCTAAATTCATTCCCTAACATACCCAAACTCATCAGCATTCTCAAGCACTTTTACTTTGATGGTTGTTGTGTCACCGGCCTGGAATGTGCCCTTGTCATCCCACCAACTAAAAGCGCAGAGGGGAAGTTGTGATCTATTTGTCTCAAATGAAGAAAAAAAAAAGTAAGGATGGTGCAAACAAAACCTGTTTTTTTCAACGATTTAAAAGTGCTGCTTCATGGTAACCTGAAGTAAGATATTGAGAACAATAAACTGAGAAGAAAGAGAGAGCGCAGAGTGAAATGACAATGAGTGTGCATGCTAGTATCTCCATTTTCTGAGAGAATCTCATAGTGCAGTGCAGTGAAGGAAATGACAATTTATAAAGGACAATTATTGAGCAGTTGATGGCACTTTACGGGCAATTAGGCGGTGAAAGACTCTAAATTCATTCCCTAACATACCCAAACTCATAAGCATTCTCAAGCACTTTTACATTGATGGTTGCTGTGTCACCGGCCTGGAATGTGCCCTTGTCATCCCACCAACTAAAAGCGAACAGGGGAAGTTGTGATCTATCTGTCTCAAATGAAGAAAAAGAAGTAAGGATGGTGCAAACAAAACCTGTTTTTTTCAACGATGTAAAAGTGCTGCTTCATGGTTACCTGAAGTAAGATATTGAGAACAATAAACTGAGAAGAAAGAGAGAGTGCAGAGTGAAAGGACAATGAGTGTGCGTGCTAGTATCTCCATTTTATGAGAGAATCTCATAGTGCAGTGCAGTGAAGGAAAGGACAATTTATAAAGGACAATTTTTGAGCAGTTGATGGCAGTTTACGAGCAGTTAGGCGGTGAAAGACTCAAAATTCATTCCCTAACATACCCAAACTCATCACCAATCCGTGACCACATTCACAGGCGGTGAATGCCATTCAAACTTGTTCGCCGCTGTCACGTCTTGCCGGAGCGCCGTTGTCTGCGCCAGGGTGTGGCTGTCAGGTATGTGTTTGCACTGGTTTTCTCCGGGTTTTGATTGGCTTCTTTGGATAAATGTTAAGGAAAAAGATTTATTAGAGCCTGTGAACGTCAAGCATATAAGCTAGAATGACTGTTAATGTGGCTCATAAGCATAAGTTAAGGACATCCAATGAAGAAAACTTTTATTCATACTATTAAATGTAGACAACAAAACTTTTTCATTGGGAAAACTTGATTCACATGTTATTATTGTTTCATGCAATCACCAATACAATTTATAAACTCACATATATTTTACTGTTTATTCGATCTAGACAAAAACGACTATTGAAGACTAATAAGACTCTAACTACTAATATATTAACTATCCTCCATGATTAATAAATTAACTTTTATTCATTTAAGTTTACCTAGTGAATGCATAAAAACTAGAACCATAACATGATGAATCAAGGACTAATAGCATACGAATGATTTAAATGGAAAGAAATAAATATGTAGGGTAGGAAGAAATTCAGAAAAAAGCCAGAGATAAGAATGTAGACTTTGGATACGAATTTCCTCACCCTTTCCTTCCCTCCACCATGTCTTAATTCTCTCCAAGACTCACCTAATGAATTCCCTTACTTGGGGGTAGTTGCCTTGATCTCTAAGTTCTTACACTACCCTAGTTCCTTGCCTTTCATATAGGCTGTGTCATAGATCAGATTTCATCTGACTGACTCAGGTGAAGTGAAATGGCTAGACTTGTTGTAGTTCAGAATTTTGATTCAGCATATCTTGTTGGAGAGTGGAGGAGATAAAGAGGAAATGTTTTCTTTAAATTTTGGAGCAGTTTTAAGACTTCTGATTTGGTACTGTGTTTTGTATTGGTAACTGACAAGATGCATTATCACTTTCACTTTTCAGGGTCAAATGAAGATATTTGGGACCATTGTTTATCCGAAGAACAGATACTTGACTTAAAGTTCCCTAAAAATGGAAAGAGTGTAATATCTGAAGATTATTTTGATAACATGGTTGGTTGTTTTACCCTTCCTGATTACTTTGCCTTTTAGACATTGATTGATGTTTGGTTACATGGGGAACTTGTGAATGCTTAGTCAAAGAAGTTCCTCTTGCCTATTACATCTTTTGATCTTCATCTGGAAATACTGATCACCCTGGACTCTAAAATTGGATATGGCACTACAAAAATACTCAATTCTAGTTGGGGGTGTTTTTTTTGCGGTTTTTAAAACTACCTCTAATTTCTTGCGGGTATTAAAAGCAATCGTCCCCAAGTTTTAATTTTCCTTTTTAAATTTTTTTTTTCAGCGATTAAGTAAACATAACAGCAAGGTATGCACTGAAACTACCTCTGAAAATTTTTCATTATTAGTTTTTTGTTCTGAAAGCATTTTATGGCCTGATTCAAGATTTGCGGTCATTCATGTGATGCTATTGTAATGGTTTCTTAAAGTATGGTTTCTCTTCTTTGAAAGCCAGCAAAGGAACAAACTAAAGCAGGATCAGAAGATCTGGTTCCGGATCTATGCTGATGACAAGGTAAGCTAATCTCATTGTAAAACTGAAACTCCAATATCAAGATTTTGGAGTTTCATTACTGTATTCAATGTTGGTTTTCTATTAGAATGAAGATTCAATTTTGTGATTGATGCTGACAAGTAATGAAAACCTTTTTATAGCATGAAACACTGAAGTAGAACTCTTTTCGTTTATCATCTTAAGATAAACTTAGCTTTTTTGAAATTTTCAGTACATTTGTGACTTTTTAAAGTGTCAACTGTGTTTGGTCACAGTTTTTGACAACATCATAGATCATGAGTAAAATTCTCGGAATGATTTAGTGTTGGGTTTTGTTGTTTGTTTGTTTGAGAAATGTCAAGGAAAGAAAAATTTGTTTTCCTGTGGCAATATTTTTGGAATCTTTTGGTGATTGCAATTTGGAATATTAAATAGTTTACTGGTTTTGGTCCGATATTGTTGTTTTAATTGGTTGTGATTTCAGAGGATTAAGCAAGTGGTGCAACATGCAACCAAATTAAATGATGTAATTTCTGCAGCAAGAGGTGTTCCTATGAGAAGGAAAAAGAAAAAGATAATGATAAAAGGGGGGGAAATGTAAAAGACAAACTCAGAAGTCTTGAAGGGACAAATTTGGATGCTCTACTGCAGAAGCTTCCTGGTTGTGTGAGCCGGGATCTTATAAATCAATTAACTGTGAGGATACTTTGTTTTTCTCTATTACTTATTCTTATGTTCTTACATTGTATTAATTTTTTTGTCGTTGTTAATTGTTATGCCTTTTTGCAAAAGAGTGATGTTTTCCTTTTACTTTCAACAGAATCCTTGAAGTGATTTAAAAGGGTAGTTAGTTTTAGTTCCATCAAAACCTACCTACCTACCAATGAACCATTCAGTTCCATTTGACAGTTTAAAAAGTAAACCTGGTTCAACTTGGAAATGCAAAGATGAATCATCAACTTTGTAACGCTCCTCACTGATGAGTACATTAAACAATCCAACCCTGATGGGGGTAAAAAAGATCTTCCATTCATTTAGGTCTCCTTCGAAATCTGACAACACAGTAGACACATAGGAACTGTTCCCTTACTTTCCATTCACAGTTAGTGTGGGATTGAAATTTTTTTTGTCAATCTTATCAGCATTCTCAAGAACTTTTACTTTGATAGTTGTTGTGTCACCGGCCTAGAATGTGCCCTTGTCATCCCACCAACTAAAAGCGAACAGGGGAAGTGGTGATCTATCTGTCTCAAATGAAGAAAAAGAAGTAAGGATGGTGCAAACAAAACCTGTTTTTTTCAACGATGTAAAAGTGCTGCTTCATGGTTACCTGAAGTAAGATATTGAGAACAATAAACTGAGAAGAAAGAGAGAGTGCAGAGTGAAAGGACAATGAGTGTGCGTACTAGTATCTCCATTTTCTGAGAGAATCTCATAGTGCAGTGCAGTGAAGGAAAGGACAGTTTATAAATGTCAGTTTTTGAGCAGTTGATGGCAGTTTACGAGCAGTTAGGCGGTGAAAGACTTAAAATTCATTCCCTAACATACCCAAACTCATCACCAATCCGTGACCACATTCAGAGCCGGTGAATGCCATTCAAACTTGTTCGCCGCTGTCACGTCTTGCCGGAGCGCCGTTGTCTGCGCCAGGGTGTGGCTGTCAGGTATGTGTTTGCACTAGTTTTCTCTGGGTTTTGATTGGCTTCTTTGGATAAATGTTAAGGAAAGAGATTTATTAGAGCCTGTGAACGTCAAGCATATAAGTTAGAATGACTGTTAATGTGGCTCATAAGCAGAAGTTAAGGACATCCAATGAAGAAAACTTTTATTCATACTATTAAATGTAGACAACAAAACCTTTTCAATGGAAAAACTTGATTCACATGTGTCAATACCTAATTTCGTCCGGGTAATTAAACAAAATATCTAGAGTTAAGAAAAGGTAATAAAATAAAAATAAACGAGAAAAGATGAAAAAATGATGATGATTTTTGTTTTGTGTTCTGTTCCTATTTTTATTTATTTTTATCCTTTTGTTTTTACTTTGTTTTGTTTTTACCTATTTTATCTCATACTTTTATTTTGTTTTACGTTATTTGATCTCATTCCGTTTTATTTTATTTTATTTTATTTTATTTTATTTTATTTTATTTTATTTTATTTTATTTTATTTTATTTTATTTTATTTTATTTTATTTTATTTTATTTTATTTATTTTATTTTATTTTATTTTATTTTATTTTATTTTATTTTATTTTATTTTATTTATTTTATTTTATTTTATTTTATTTTATTTTATTTTATTTTATTTTATTTTATTTTATTTTATTTTATTTTATTTTATTTTATTTTATTTTATTTTATTTTATTTTATTTTATTTTATTTTATTTTATTTTATTTTATTTTATTTTATTTTATTTTATTTTATTTTATTTTATTTTATTTTATTTTATTTTATTTTATTTTATTTTATTTTATTTTATTTTATTTTATTTTATTTTATTTTATTTTATTTTATTTTATTTTATTTTATTTTATTTTATTTTATTTTATTTTATTTTATTTTATTTTATTTTATTTTATTTTATTTTATTTTATTTTATTTTATTTTATTTTATTTTATTTTATTTTATTTTATTTTATTTTATTTTATTTTATTTTATTTTATTTTATTTTATTTTATTTTATTTTATTTTATTTTATTTTATTTTATTTTATTTTATTTTATTTTATTTTATTTTATTTTATTTTATTTTATTTTATTTTATTTTATTTTATTTTATTTTATTTTATTTTATTTTATTTTATTTATTTATTTATTTTATTTTATTTATTTATTTTATTTTATTTTATTTATTTATTTTATTTTATTTTATTTTATTTTATTTTATTTTATTTTATTTTATTTTATTTTATTTATTTTATTTTATTTTATTTTTCTATTTTATTTTATTTATTTTCAATTTATTTTATTTATCTTATTTCATTTTATTTTATTCTACTTTATTTCTTATTTGGTATTTTTATTTTTATTTATTTATTTATTTTTTTCCTTTTCTTGTTTCATTTTTCTTATTCCATTTTGTTTAACGTTATTTTCTTTTTGTTTCATTTTATTTTCATTTTTTACCTCTTTTTCTTTTTTTTTTTTTTTTTTTTTTTTCTTTTTCGCTTTACTTTTTAGGTTTATTAAATATTTTGTTATTTTCCTTTACTTTGTTTTTATATTTCAAATTCAAGAAAAGGATATTATTTTAAGCTACTCTAAAAAATACAAAAAAAAAAAATAAAAAAAGAAGAAAAAGGAAAGAGAAGAGGAAACAAAAAAAATCCAAAGTCAACTAAACCTCCTGCAACACACAACAACAGACGCCTCCACAAGCAATTTCTGGAAAAAAAAAACCTGCGTACCATGGTTTCTGTCACCAATGGTGCATCAAAGAGGAATGGCGTTTGACAGTAGTTTTGACAGTAGTTTTGTCAGGCGGCTGGATGGCAGAATGGGACTTCCGGAGAAAACGGTCGAAAGAGAGGGACGAGGAGAGAATACCCAGCAATTTACTGAGATCACAGACCCCATTATCAAAAAAAGGATTGGAGGGTGATCAAGATTTTTTTTTTTTCCACACACAGACGCTACTCTTCGGACTGGTGAGACCCCAACCATTTTTCCCTTTCACTCCCAATTTTTCACCTCCAATCCAACCTACACTCTCTATCGCCTTCAACACCCCACCAACACAGCTCGGGCATTGGGGACTCACCACCATCACCAGGAAAGAGCGAAGGAACCTCACGGCCAGAGAGAAATTCATCTGGGTTGTCAACTGCGAACCTCCCGTTCAGCTTTCTTGCGCCTGCAAGACCATTGGAGACCTGACCACAGAGCAACAGAAAAAGAGTGAACACCATCACAACAAAAGGGCACCATTATTGAGACCCGAGGACATTGCTCTTATCCAGCACCTCACCCGGAAATTCATACAGAGCATAGTGCAGCAAGAGTTCGCGGGGGATATACCACTTACCGAAGAGAACCGAGGAAAGGGGAGCCAGAGGAAGAGTCTTGAGTCTGCGGAGGCGCCCTGAAGTCGTGAGGTTTGAAATTGTAGAAGTGTCACGAGACTGTGAGTCTTGAAGTTGTGGAGGTTTGAAGCTGCGAGAGGTAAGTCCTCATACGCCTATCTCTGCCTCCTTACGCATGCTTGTAAGCTTGTTGAATTTGCTTAGGAGTATGCTTTCTTCGTATATGTTTGGAGATGAACGAATGATTGTTTGATCACGATTTATGGTCCCGTTTGTCCTCTTTACGGTTCTATTTGTTAATCAAAAAAGGCTGCAACCAAAAAGTAGTTTCAATGCCTGTAATATTCATCAGATTTAAATGGAGGTAGAAGATAGACATATGCTTCCTTGACATCATCAGTACCCCAGAAAATACTCTAAAAAATGTAAAAAAAAACAAACATCAGAAACAAAGGCAGGCGTATCTTCATATCAGTCCTCATATGAAACAGAGAAAAGCCATAAAATAGAAATAGTTTTTTTCCTTGCAAGCAGTAGGTTCCCTGTGATAGCATATGATGTAGCCACCCTCAATCTCGAGACGTTTTTCCACCTGCATTAAGCAAATGAATAAACCAGAACCAGATTACGAATCCTATGCTATTTTATTCGAAGTTTGTCCTCTCGGAAAACCACCACCATTCATCTTCTCGGAATGATCATCAATCATTTGCCCCAATCCCCAGTTTCTCTTTGAAACTTCGTATCTTTAATCACAAAACCAAATCCGCTTCAGCTTTCTATTTCTTACATACCCTGTCAATGCCAGAACAAACACGAGAAGCAAACGAAACTTTATTGAAAATAAAACAACAGCTTGAGACTGAAAACATGTAAAATCTCATGAATGTGAGATTCTAACCCAAAATGGAATGAGCGGGTAATAGAACAGAGTGTAATTGGGAATAAAAAAGGGTGCTTCGCGTGGTGATTGTTGTGGCTGCGGCGACTGGAGCCGCGGTGGTTGCTCAGTGGTTGTCCGACGAAGATTTGTTGTTCCTGTGACGGCGGCTCGCGACGGCGGCGACTCGTGGTGGTGGACGGTTGAAGGGAAGAAGCACGACACTTCCTTGTTCTCGCGCGAGGAAAGGGAAAGAGGCATTTCGCGTCTAGGTTGGCGGCAACTCCGGTGGTTTGGACGGAGTAGGGGCTCTGTCACGGTGGCTGATCCGTTAGGTTGACGACGGCGTGCGCGTGGTGGCAGAGGATGTGAAATCGCTGCTCTCTCTCGAGGGGTGTAGTGTCGCCGGTGACATTAGGGCTGGTTGGGCGGCGTGGTGGCAGATTCGGTCGGAAATGAAGACGGCACGACTGCCGGCGTTTGAGTGTTTTAGGGTTTCTTTCTACAGAGAGAAAGAGACTTGTGTCTCTTAGTTTCTGAACGTGCAAATGGTGAAATGAGATGGGGAGGCTGAAACCCTAATCATCTACCCTTGGGCCAGCTTGTTGGGTTACAGTTCTTTTCCTTCTTAAAAAATAAAAAAAACCTTTCTTTCGCACCCTCTTTTCTTATATTTCGCACCCCCAATGTCTTTGGGCTTAAGCCCATTTTGTCAACAACGGAAAACCCCAACGCACCCCTAATTGGGCTCAGATCTGGCCAAACCTAAAAAAACCAGTAATAAAAAAAGAAAGGTTTCTGCACCCCTTATTCTGCTGGATCGCACCCCATTTTTCTTGGACTTAAGCCCATTCGATTTTCCTCCTTGCAATCCCCTATTTTCATATTCACACTCCCCTTCCGCTTGGGCTTAGGCCCAGTCTGCTATCAGAAGCAAAATTGGTTTTCACACCCCTGTTTTTCCTTTTTACTCCCTTCTCTTATTTATTTTGATTGGTTTTTTATTGTTTCACCCTTTACTTTATTTTCATCATTATCTTTATTTTTATTTACCCTTTTTTGTTTGTATTGTTTTTATGTTATTTTATTTTCCTTTTTTTGTTTGTATTATTTTTATTTTATTTTATTTTATTTTCCTTTTTTTTTTTTTTTTTTTTTTTTTTAAATATTTATCTACCTTTTAAATAAATAAATAAATATATAAAAAATGTTTTAAAGGTTTAAGCACGTGTGTGATCGCACGCATCGTCCTCGTGCTAAGACCTTCTCTTCCTTTTATAAAAATCAATAAAAATTGTTTTAAAGGTTTAAGCACGTATGTGATCGCACGCATCGTCCTCGTGCTAAGACCTTCTCTTCCTTTTATAAAAATCAATAAAAATTATTTTAAAGGTTTAAGCACGTGTGTGATCGCACGCATCGTCCTCGTGCTAAGACCTTCTCTTCCTTTTATAAAAATCAATAAAAATTGCTTTGAGGGTTTAAGCACGTGTGTGATCGCACGCATCGTCCTCGTGCTGAGAGCCCTTTTCTTTTTTTTTTTTACATAAAAATATCCAAAATACAAAACATCATTTTTCAAAACACAAACAACCTTTCAACCCAGAACTACGTAACCCTGATTTCTCATTCTAAATGAGAATACGTAGGAGCAAGGTCAATCCTTGTCGGGCCCAAAAAACTAAGAAAATATTTTTGTTTCTTTATATCGTTGTTTTTGGGAAAGTTAAACATTTTGCAAACCATATCTTTATTCGCATATTTAATTAAAGGTACTGCCTTAGGGCAGGCGTTGTGGGGGTGCTGATACCTTCCCCACACGTAACCGACTCCCGAACTCGAATTCTGGTTTTCGTGGACCGTGTCTATTCTTTTTTGGTTTTTTCCATAGTTTTCCATAATAAACTATGGTGGCGACTCCAAAATATCTTTTTCAAAACTGTTCCTTTTTTTGGATCGTCGTCGTCCCGTCGCGATTTTCCGGTTGCGACAGATGGCGACTCCACTGGGGAAATTGTGTGTCAGGCCATTTAATTAGATGCGCGAATTTGATGTGGTTTTTCTTTATGTTTTTCTTCCCCTTTTCTTTGTCTATGTTTGATGTTTAGAACAATTGCATGCGAGTTTTGTTGCTTGTTCTTTATATTTGAAATAATTGTTGGACCCTAGGGTAGCAAACATGTTATATCTGCCTGGAAAATTTTCTGGCTGTTTTGCAGGTGAGGGTTTGGGTTGCATTTGCATTCTCCCTTCACACACACACACTTTATGCATATATTGAGTGGGGCCCTATACCCGGGTCTGAGTGCAGCTTAGAATTAGAGGAGTTGTGTAGCGGTGTCACTCTGGGATGTACTTCCCGTCTGGCTATCGTGAGAACTCCAACTAGAGTCTGTTCTCTTCACTTGTGTCTCCTCATCTAGTTGATTACTCGACTGTTGTGGAGATGCTATGAAGGGGGCCATAGCTCTAGTGACCTTTGACCTTTAGGTTCAGGGAACCATCCTGGTGATTTCATGTACTTGACCTTGAATCCAAAGCATTAAACCTTTGTTATGGCACGAAGGGAGAAATATGTATTCCTGTAATCCTCACGCTACTTGTTCTCTTTGTAAATAGACATTGCATTTTCATACCATGCATGTATTTTTGTTACTCAATTTGTTTTACTTTGTTATATTATCATGCATTCATATCCATACATCATTTAGTAACATGTTGGTTTTAGGGGAAATCACAGGTATTCACTCGATATCGTGCGAGATGGACACTGATACAAGATCCAGTGCTACACAGCATACTGATTCTGTTGTTTTAAAAAAGAAATCTAGCCTAAGGGTCCATGGTGGAAATCTGACTGGGCTGACAAACTTAGGTCGAAGGCTCAAGACCATAAAAAAGGAAGCATTCCAGAAGAAATACGGGAATTTATTGAGTCTGATGGAAGTGGAGGTACAACTGCCTGCTATCACAGCCCTAGCCCAATACTACGACCCCCCACTAAGATGTTTCACCTTCCAAGATTTCCAACTAGCACCGACTATAGAAGAATTTGAGCATATCCTGGGTTTACCACTGGAGGGTACTACGCCGTATCAACACTTAGAGCATCACGCCTCTATCCCTACCGTTGCCGCCATAATGAAATTACAGCCCAAAGAGCTGGAAGATAGGTGGGTAACGAGGCATCAGATGCGTGGATTGCAGCAAGGGTATCTGGAACAATACTTGCATCATCTGGCCGACAGGGAAGAGTGGGAGACTTTCATGGATGTGTTAGCCCTTACCGTGTATGGCGTCGTCTTGTTTCCCAAGATAGAAGACTTCGTGGATTCCACCGCTATTGATGTTTTCGTAGCCAGAAAGACGAGGTCGGAAAACCCCGTAACAGCAGTCCTCGCAGATGTGTACGGAACCATGAGTTTTTGTCACGAGAGGAAGGGAAAGAAGATTATTTGTTGTTTACCAGCGCTATATGCATGGATGACTGCACGCGTATTTAAGGGGGCGGTTGATGCTAGAAGTCTCACTGAAGATCCATCACACAAAGGGCTTAAAGATAAAGGAGGCAATGGGTGGGGTCAATTCTTTGCGAGTTTGAACGAAGGAAAGATAAGGTGGCGCCTTCCTTGGCTTGGAATTAAACCTTCTGTCCAACACTGCGGCGGTTTTCCCAATGTACCTCTCATAGGGGCCCGATATTGTATCAATTACAACCCTGTTTTGGTGCAAAGACAATTCGGACATCCTATGAGGGGAGCACCTTCACCAGATTATCTCACAGCTCTCTTCATCTACTATGAGGACGGACATTGTACTGAAATGTTGAGGAGGGTCAGAAATGCCTGGGAAAATATGGTGCGAGCAGAGAAGGACTTGAGGAGTGGGGTGATGGATAGCAGGGTTAGTTATCACACCTGGATTCTGGAGAGGGTAAAAGAAGTCAAGTTGCCTTTCAGGCCAATAAATGATCAGTCGGCCAGTGAACAACCACCTCAAACCCCGGAAAATGAAGAGGTGAAACAGTTAAAGGCTGAGATGGAGAAATTGAGGATGAGGAATGCTAGGTTGGAAACGGAATTACAGAGGGCGCGCAATGATTTTGTGGATATGAGGAATGATAATGAAGAAAAGTCACGGGCTTATGAAAACATTGTCAAAAGCCAGAAGGCTGAGAGGGATTATATATTCCGAGTGAAGCAGGATCTTGCGGCCGCGAGTAAAGAATTATCCATGAAGAATGTGGCTTTAGAAGAAGGCAGACAATGGAAACAACTCTATGAAGAAACCAAGAGAGATAAAAGAGAAGCCCTAAAGAAACTAAGAGAAGCGCAAGTCCAAGTACAAGAAGCAGGGCATCAAGTGAAGGAAATGGCTACATCATTTGAAGCGGAGTTGAATCAGGAGCGCTGGAAGAGGGCAGAGGCTGAAGAGGAGTATCGAACCATGATAAAGCAGATGGAGGATTACATCGAGGAGCAGGAGGAGCGATGGAGGTCGATGGAATTTGAAGAAGGGCATCAGGCCTTGATAAAGCGAATGAAAGAGCACATCGTGGAACAAGAAACGGCTGTAAAGCATTGGAAAGAAAGTTTCTCTCAGTTGGCTGCTTTGGCAAATGGGGCAATTGAAGACATCCCCAGGATGGTGTCGAATGCTGAAGCAACTACTCATTTTTATAACCCGCCAGCGGAGATAGAGTTGTTTATTAATCATTGTAAATGGTTAGTAGGCGAAATGAAGGCCTTCATTGCTCGAGCTAGGGATTGATGTAGGAATCAATTATCCATGTTTTGTTTCTTTTAAGCAATGTAATGAATTAAGCTTTCTTTGTATGAAAGACTTGGTATGTTTTGTATGGTACCGATTTTGCATTAATTTCCATCAGTAATGTTATCGTGACCCTGTGATTTTCCCCTATTACTAGCATGCATCACATTTTTCCTTTTGTTTAGCATATATATCATTTTCACCTAATTTGAATAAATTAAAATAATAAAGCAGTATAAAAGTGAGGGAAAACAACGGCAAAACGTCCACGACATCCTTACAGGACCCGGGCCAATTCGAGAATTATGGAAGATTGGGAGGAAGCACACGAGGTTGTCAAAGCCGATATCAACCAGTTGAAGGATCAGATGGGCCAGATCCTTGCCGCCCTAGAGTCTTTGAAGACTGCGGGAGACTCATCGTCGACGCGGGTCGAGGGAAATGTCCCCCCTTTTCCCCCTTTGTTTAACGCCTTAAGTCCGTCGATTCCTTTCCCGATGTACGGTTTGCCGCCAGGTTATACTCCTCCCGTGGGAGATTACTCGGAAGCGGAGCATGCGTCTTTCTCTTTTCCCACAACCGCAAACGTACCGCCCACCGGTACCCAAGGTCCTGTCTTGGCTTCGGCACCTATGACAAGTTCAGCAATGAATGAGACGACCGCGGTTGAAGGGACGCGGGTGACTGTAACGCCACACGTGGTTGCTAAAGAAGACTCTCCAGCAGGGGCCGCGCTGCACACCACAGTGGTTGGAGGGTTTGGTAGCTTCAGTGAAGCTAAAAATAAGCTGGAAATTCTGGAAGAAAGGCTGAGGGCCATAGAAGGGGTCGAAAACTATGGATTCGGGGATGTCGCAAGATTGAGTTTGGTTCCCGGCGTAAAAATACCACACAAGTTTAAGGTGCCAGAGTTTGAGAAGTACAAAGGTAATACATGCCCTAAAAGCCATTTGACCATGTACTGCAGAAAGATGGCTGCTTATGCCTATGATGAGAAATTACTCATCCATTTTTTCCAAGACAGTTTGGCTGGGGTAGCATTGAACTGGTATACCCACTTAGAGCCGTCTCGCATACGTTGTTGGGTGGACCTGGCCGACGCCTTTGTGAAGCAGTATAAGTACAACATGCATGTCGCACCTGACCGGTTGCAACTACAAAACATGGCGAAGAAAGACAATGAGACTTTCAAGGAGTATGCTCAAAGATGGAGAGAGTTGGCTGCGCAGGTTGAACCGCCTTTGTACGATAAGGAGATGGTGGCTATGTTTGTAAACACACTCCAACCGCCGTTTTATGAACACATGGTCGGGAATGTGTCATCCAACTTCGCCGATATCGTCATAATAGGTGAAAGAATAGAAGTTGGGCTGAAGAATGGAAAAATTGCGTATGGCCCGTCTGCGGCAGTAAGCTCTAAAAAACCAAATTTCAGTCCAGGAAGGAAGAAGGAGGGAGATGTGCATGCAACATCGGCAATACCTATATGGAGAGGTCAAGCTCCTATTCACAATTATAGACCATACTTGGGCCCCCCTCCATATGCAGCTAATGCGGCATTTGCTCATCCAATTAGGCCTCAACAACCACAACAAGGATTTTATCAGCCGCAACCTATCACAAACAACGCCTGGAGGGCTGGGACAAGCGCGAATCCAAGCCCGAATGTGGGTCAAAGCGCCTATCCGAGGAGGACCCAAGAAAGAAATTTTGTTCACTTCACCCCTATCCCTACAACTTACACCGAATTATTACCTCACCTCGTCAAAAGGGGTCTGGTTGCTGTATGTCCGATGATGCCTATGCAACCTCCATACCCCAGAGGTTATGATGCCGATGCCAAATGTAGTTATCACGGGGGAGGCGTGGGTCACTCAACTGAGAAGTGTATGGCCTTCAAACATAAAGTGCAAGCTCTAATTGACGCCGGGTGGTTGAAGTTTCAAGAAGATAAACCTAGCATTGAGGCTAATCCACTATCCGGGCATGGGAATGCCTCAACAAATGCCATTGAAGTTAAGAAGCATGAATTGATAAGGGATGCAAGTGAAATCAGAAGTTCCAGAAAGTTTATTTTCGAGACGGTATTGAAGCTGGGTATTTTAAACGGGGATTACGATTTGGGAAAAGCATGTGGACTTCATCCATGCGCCGGACACTCTATCGATGAGTGTGTCGAGTTCGAGAGGTTTTTACAAGACTTGCTTGATAGGAATTTGATGCAGGTATGTTACGAAGATAAGAAGGAGGAGGTGTTTGCACAAACTGATGGGGAGTATGATGTAACTCTTCCAGAACCGTTGGTGTTCCGTTTCACTCGAACCACCCCTACACCAGTAGTTCACGGAAGATCGTCTGTTGTTATCCATACACCATCCCCTTTTCCTTACCAGAGCGAGAAAGCTGTCCCTTGGAGGTATGGGACGCATGCGATTGACGAGGGACAATGCATTGAAAGTCAATCCTTCGGCCATGATCCAGCTATTGAAAATATATCGGGCATCGGCGGAATGACAAGGAGTGGTCGAATCTTCACGCCACCGAATTTGATGAAAGAAGGGACTAGCAGTAATGAAGCAACGACGGTCGCCAAAACTAAGGAGATTTTAAAAGGAAAAGGGGTGCAGGCAGAGAAGACCCCCGACAGGGAAGACAAGAAGGAAATATCTGAGGAGGAGGCTTGCGAGTTTTTGAAATTCATACACCAAAGTGAATACAAAGTGGTGGAACAGTTGAATCGCATGCCAGCCCGAATTTCCCTATTAGAATTGCTCATGCACTCCACCTCCCATAGAAAGCTGTTGATGAAAATACTGAGCGAGGCCCATGTAGAGCAAGGTATCTCCCTGAACAAATTCGAGGGCATTGTCAGCAACATCACTGCCAATAATTACCTCACCTTTACCGATGAAGAGATACCTACTGAGGGGAGAGGGCATAACAAGGCTCTCCATGTCTCCGTTAAATGTTTGGACCACGTCATAGCGCGGGTGTTAGTAGACAACGGTTCCTCCCTGAATGTCATGCCCAAAACGACATTAGAGAGGCTACCTTGCGACGGAATGCATATGAAGCCAAGTTCTATGATCGTACGAGCGTTTGACGGGAGTAAGAGAGAAGTTATGGGGGAAATAGAGCTACCGGTTCAGGTGGGCCCATGTGTTTTTCAGATAACCTTCCAAGTCATGGATATCCTCCCGGCCTATAGCTGTCTATTGGGTCGCCCGTGGATCCATTCTGCGGGGGTTGTGCCTTCCACCCTGCACCAGAAACTGAAATATGTCATGGGAGATAAGTTGATAATAGTATCTGGGGAGGAGGATCTCCTTGTGAGTGGGCCATCTTCCGCCCGTTATATTGAGGCTGCTGAGGAATCCCTCGAGACGGCTTTCCAATCATTGGAGATCGTGGGAAATGCTTATGTGGAGCCATTCCCAATAAACCCGCATTTTTCATGCGCCTCTATCATGGTGGCCAAAGTCATGATGAAGGGAGGCTATAAGTACGGAAACGGTTTAGGCAAATACGGGCAAGGGCGGACATTCCCATTGAAGGTGGTCGAGAACAAAGGCAGGTATGGCCTGGGGTACAAGCCCAGCAAGGAGGACAAGAAAAGACTGATTGAGGAAAAAAGAGAGCATAGTCTGGCTCGTGTGGAGAGACGGGAACCAAGGGCAGGAAAGATTCACATTTGTGATATCAAGGAGAGTTTTCGCAGCGCTGGATGGGTGAACACTAGCCAGATAGCAGTCGTGGAAGATGAAGCTGAATCTGAATGCTCGAACTTCGTGTGGGCTTGCTCCCCAGATATGCAACTCAACAACTGGAAGACTTTGGATTTACCCGTGATGTTTGATTCAAATGAAATGTAATATTTTAATTAATCCTATTGCTTTACCCGGAGCTTTAGGATTCATGACTTACGGGTTGACGCTTTTATTTTACTTTCAGTGTGATAATTGAATCGTGTTCGTTTTCGTTTTTACCATCATTTTGGATTTCTCCATCGTTTTTCTGGTTTATTTATTCTTTTTCGCAAACTTAAATAATGCAGATATGACAATGAATGTTTTGAAAATAACAATGTCGATATCCCTAATTTTGAGCACCCTGTCGATAATACGGAAGATGATTATGAAGATGGTTTGGAACCCTCTCCAGAGCTAATGAGATTAGTGGAGCAAGAGTCTAAGGAAATAAAACCCCATCAGGAAGATGTTGAAACATTTAACTTGGGCGAGGAAGACGAGATAAAAGAAGTAAAGATCGGTACTACCATGAGAGAGGAAGTAAGAGAAAGGTTGCGAGTCCTATTAAAGGAATTTAAGGACGTGTTCGCTTGGTCGTACAATGATATGCCCGGTTTGGATGCCGATATCGTGCAACATAAACTCCCTCTTAAGCCAGAATGCCCTCCGGTCAAACAGAAATTAAGAAGAATGAAACCGGAAATGTCCTTGAAAATCAAGGAAGAGGTGCAGAAGCAATTCGACGCAGGATTTTTGGCTGTGGCAAAATACCCACAATGGGTGGCAAACATCGTACCAGTACCCAAGAAAGATGGTAAAGTGCGGATGTGCGTTGACTATCGGGATCTGAATCGTGCAAGTCCGAAAGACAATTTCCCACTACCCCACATCGACACTCTAGTAGATAATACAGTCAAGTTTTCACTATTTTCATTCATGGATGGCTTCTCGGGATATAATCAGATCAAGATGGCACCTGAGGATATGGAAAAGACCACGTTTATCACGTTATGGGGAACATTTTGTTATAAGGTGATGTCTTTTGGGCTCAAGAATGCTGGGGCAACGTATCAAAGGGCGATGGTGGCACTTTTTCATGATATGATGCACAAAGAGATCGAAGTGTACGTGGATGACATGATCGCAAAGTCTGAAACGGAAGAAGAGCACATCCTCAATTTGAGGAAATTATTTGAGAGATTGAGGAAGTTTAAACTCAAATTAAATCCTGCGAAATGCACATTCGGCGTGAAATCCGGGAAATTGCTGGGTTTCATTGTTAGTCAAAGGGGGATAGAAGTGGATCCTGACAAGGTAAGAGCGATAGCGGAAATGCCCGCGCCTAAGACGGAGAAGGAGGTACGAGGTTTTCTGGGTAGATTGAACTACATTGCTAGATTCATCTCCCAATTAACTGCCACTTGCGAACCGATATTCAAGTTGTTGCGTAAGAATCAGGATGCGTTTTGGAACGAGGATTGTCAGGTCGCTTTCGAAAAAATCAAACAGTACCTACAAGACCCCCCGGTGTTGCGTCCACCTGAACCAGGAAGACCACTCATTCTGTATTTGACTGTATTGGATGAGTCAATGGGTTGTGTACTGGGCCAACATGATGAAGCCGGAAAAAGAGAGCATGCCATATATTACTTGAGCAAGAAGTTCACAGACTGCGAACGACGATATTCCCCGTTAGAGCGAACTTGTTGTGCATTGGCCTGGGCTGCTCATCGTTTAAGACAATACATGCTGAATCACTCTACGTGGTTGATATCAAAAATGGATCCTATCAAGTATATTTTTGAAAAGCCCGCTCTCACTGGAAGGATAGCTCGGTGGCAGATGTTATTGTCAGAATATGACATTGTATATGTTACTCAGAAATCCGTCAAGGGTAGTGCTCTAGCGGAATACCTGGCTCAACAACCCATTAGTGATTATCAACCAATGCAGCCTAAATTTCCCGATGAAGATATCATGGCCCTATTTGAAGAAAGCGGAAAAGACCGAGACGAAGAAACGTGGACACTATTGTTCGATGGAGCCTCGAATGTGATGGGGCACGGAATAGGGGCAGTGCTCATCTCTCCAGAGAAGCAGTACATACCTATGACGGCGAGATTGTGTTTCATTTGCACGAATAACATTGCGGAATACGAGGCATGCGCTATGGGTATTCGAGCGGCAATCGAAGCCAAGGCAAAGATTCTAGATGTATATGGGGACTCAGCTTTGGTCATCCATCAGTTAAAGGGAGAATGGGAAACTAGGGATACCAAATTAATTCCCTATCAAGCCTACATCAGGGGATTAATGGAGCATTTCGACTCCATCACATTTAATCATATACCGCGAGAAGATAACCAATTGGCAGACGCGTTGGCTACCTTGTCGTCGATGTTCGAAGTTGACCGAGACGCAGAACTACCAATGATTGAAATGAAAAGCCACGCAGAGCCAGCATATTGTCAATTCATCGAGGAGGAGGTAGATGGGAAACCTTGGTATTTCGATATCAAACATTATCTTAAAACCCGAGAGTATCCTGAGAAGGCGTCTGAAAACGATAAAAGGTCATTAAGGAGGTTGGCTGGCAGTTTTATTTTGAACGGGGACGTTTTATACAAGAGAAATCATGACACGGTTCTCCTCAGATGCGTGGATGCAAAGGAGGCCGAGCTGATACTGAAGGAAGTGCACGAAGGTACCTTTGGCACACACATGAACGGGCACTCAATGGCCAGGAAGATATTGAGAGCTGGTTATTTTTGGTTGACCATGGAAAATGATTGTTGCATACACGTGAGAAAGTGCGAGAAATGTCAGATGTATGCAGATAATATCAATGTGCCACCCACGACCTTGAACGTGTTGTCTGCACCGTGGCCATTCTCGATGTGGGGAATAGATGTTATTGGAGCTATAGAGCCAAAAGCGTCAAATGGACATCGTTTCATACTAGTCGCAATTGATTATTTCACCAAGTGGGTTGAGGCTGCTTCTTATGCCAACGTGACTAGAAAAGTGGTGACCAGATTCATAAAAAGGGAGTTGATTTGTAGATATGGGCTACCTAATAGGATTATCACTGATAATGCCACCAACCTGAACAACCAGATGATGGCGGAATTATGCGAGGAGTTCAAAATTCATCATCTTAATTCTTCTCCTTACCGTCCGAAGATGAATGGGGCAGTAGAGGCTGCTAATAAGAATATCAAGAAAATTGTACAGAAGATGGTGGTCACCTATAAAGATTGGCATGAAATGCTTCCTTTTGCCTTACATGGGTATCGCACATCAGTACGAACCTCAACTGGGGCAACACCTTTCTCACTTGTGTATGGGATGGAAGCAGTACTTCCATTTGAGGTGGAAATCCCATCTTTACGAGTTTTAATGGAAACACAATTGGAGGAAGCTGAATGGGTTCAAGCTCGGTTTGACCAGCTCAACCTCATCGAAGAAAAGAGACTGACAGCGGTGTGCCACGGACAGTTGTACCAAAGAAGAATGAAAAAGGCTTTCGACAAGAAGGTGCGCCCAAGGGAGTTCCATGAAGGCGAGCTGGTACTAAAGAAGATTTTGCCTATACAGAAGGATCATAGAGGCAAGTGGACCCCAAATTATGAAGGACCATTTGTAGTTAAAAAAACATTCTCCGGTGGGGCACTAATTCTCACAAGGATGGATGGAGAGGAGTTACCTTTACCGGTTAATTCCGATGCGGTAAAAAAATTTTACGCATGATGATTCCGCGATAGGGGATGCTATTAAGGGATATTAACGTTGTTTTCGAATTTTGTTGTATTCTGTGTTATTTCATTCAATAAATACCATACGATTTTAGCCATTGTTCCACTTTTACGTCTTTCTTTTGACACGATTCATGTCGCACTGAGTTTTAAGCTAAAATAAAGGGAGAGGAAAATGATAATAATTAAAGCATCACGGGTATATTCATTGAACACAAGCTCGGTCCGGGAGGATGTCGTAAAAAAAAAAAACAAAAAAAAAAAACAAAAAAAAAAACAAAAAACAAAAAGAAAAGACACATGTTGAATTCGTTGTCAATAAAGTTGTCGAAGGCATAGTACTTTCGAAAAGCAAAAGCAAATAAAATTTCGAAAAATACCGGTGTCGAGTCTTTTCATGATTCAAGGTTTCGAGGGTAACCAGCGTTTCTTTGCCTGATAAGGCGTCAGCCTTCATATTACTTGAACCCTTAACCATCTTGTTTCCCTTTAAAACAAAGGACTGTCATGAATATAATACTGGGGCAGTTTCCATCATGGTGCGCGTGCCCAATGATCCGTTGATCAAGGAGAAAATAAAAAAAAAACGAATGAAAAAAAAAAAAAAAAAAAAAAAGAGGGAAAAAGAAGGAAAATGAAGTTGATGTGTCAACCAATACAGAGTTTTATTCCAGGGTTAAGGTTGTGAGAAAGTAAGGTAAGCAAGCCTTAGAATGACGTGTGGCCATTTTGTTTCTTTCACCCCCGAATAATAAAAGAAATTTATCCAATTGCACCCTTTTTGAGCCGTAAATTTTAATTGTTCTCATCACCCTCGACAAGAATCAGTAGTATGTCGATGTCGACCTAACGGTACGTCAAGAGCATCCAAAACCAAGGAGAAAATAAAAAAAAAAAATGAAATGAAAAAGAAAAGTTTCAAAAAGGGCCATAGTAGGGGCAACTAAACGAATGGTTTAAAAGAAAAAAAAAACAAAACAACAACAACAAGAACGATGTCAGAAGTTCCAATCTCCCAGAGACAAGTGACTCGACACATTGCAAATGATTCTTGTTAAAATAATCTAACCATCAAACACCCATTTGGGCCTTCATTATCTTTTTCTTTCAAAACCCTTGACCTTCGGCCGCGATACAAGCCAATTAAAGTCCACGCTGACTAAAGAATGTTTATCCCAATCTTTCTCACGAACTTAACTCTGGAACAAAATGATGTGCCGAATGACGCAATCGTTCAAAAAAAAAAAAAAAAAAAAAAAAAAAAAAAGAAGAAACAACAACGAAAACAAAAAAAAGGATAAATACTGTAATGCCTCCCCGTCAATCGAGAATCGATAAACTGGGGCAATCTGTCCTTTCCCAAACCTTTCCATCTTTCCAAATCATCCTAGCATGTTAAATACATCCTCCCCAAATGAGGGACGCCCCAACTTTAATATTGCTCATGGGTAATCAGTTGACCACACTCTGCCTTTCATGGCCATTTTTTCCACGCCTTCTCGAGTTCGAGTCAGTTTAGATTGCTGAAAGCGGTAAAGGGAATTTGAACTAATGGTTACATTTTTTCCTTTTCATCAAAAGACTCATTGGTTCCTTAGCATTGTTTTCGACAAATGCATTTTTGAAAGTACATCAGGTTGGACGACAATATTGACAACAGATTCCAACATGGAATTTTCAAAAAAAGAGGTAAAAAAAAAGGAGAGAGGAAGAGAAAAAAAAATGAAGGAAGAGAAAGTGAGGGCAAAAAGAAAAATGACATAAAGGTCTCATGTGTTTACGCATCTATACATCCTCATGGCATTACATCATACATCATGCAAAAGAAGCCAAGAAAATTGTCCGAAAAAAAATCCTCAAGTTTTGCTCAGCTTTTACCAATTTTTCAAAAGTTTGATCCAAGTTTTTCCAAGACGTCGGCCCTCTGCTTCGCAATGGTCAAATTTAAGTTTTCTTCTGCGATTTTGGCCCTCTGCAAGGCAATGGTCAAATCCAGGTTTTAGTTTTGTTATCGGCCCTCTGCTTCGCAATGGTCAAATTTAAGTTTTCTTCTGCGATTTTGGCCCTCTGCAAGGCAATGGTCAAATCCAGGTTTTAGTTTTGTTATCGGCCCTCTGCTTCGCAATGGTCAAATTTAAATTTTCTTTTGCGATTTTGGCCCTCTGCAAGGCAATGGTCAAATCCGGGTTTTAGTTTTGTTATCGGCCCTCTGCTTCGCAATGGTCAAATTTAAGCTTTCTTCTGCGTTTTTGGCCCTCTGCAAGGCAATGGTCAAATCCAGGTTTTTAGTTTTGTTATCGGCCCTCTGCTTCGCAATGGTCAAATTTAAGTTTTCTTCTATGATTTTGGCACTCTGCAAGGCAATGGTCAAATCCATGTTTTAGTTTTGTTATTGGCCCTCTGCTTCGCAATGGTCAAATTTTATTTTCTTCTTCTGCGATCTTGGCCTTCTGCAAGGAAATGGTCAAATCCAGGTTGTTGTTTTGGGGAGTCGTCTCTCTTTTGGCTTTGGTCAAGCTTTTGTTGCGTTGTAACCTCCCTGTTGATTTTGATCAGCATATGCTTGAATTAGTTGAAATTCCGACGAAATCGGTATTTCTATCTTTACTTATCTTTTGCTCAGACAATATAAGAACTTTGTTTGTCATATTGTCTAGTAAAATCTAAGTAAAGAGGGGCAGCTGTCAATACCTAATTTCGTCCGGGTAATTAAACAAAATATCTAGAGTTAAGAAAAGGTAATAAAATAAAAATAAACGAGAAAAGATGAAAAAATGATGATGATTTTTGTTTTGTGTTCTGTTCCTATTTTTATTTATTTTTATCCTTTTGTTTTTACTTTGTTTTGTTTTTACCTATTTTATCTCATACTTTTATTTTGTTTTACGTTATTTGATCTCATTCCGTTTTATTTTATTTTATTTTATTTTATTTTATTTTATTTTATTTTATTTTATTTTATTTTATTTTATTTTATTTTATTTTATTTTATTTTATTTTATTTTATTTTATTTTATTTTATTTTATTTTATTTTATTTTATTTTATTTTATTTTATTTTATTTTATTTTATTTTATTTTATTTTATTTTATTTTATTTTATTTTATTTTATTTTATTTTATTTTATTTTATTTTATTTTATTTTATTTTATTTTATTTTATTTTATTTTATTTTATTTTATTTTATTTTATTTTATTTTATTTTATTTTATTTTATTTTATTTTATTTTATTTTATTTTATTTTATTTTATTTTATTTTATTTTATTTTATTTATTTTATTTTATTTTATTTTATTTTATTTTATTTTATTTTATTTTATTTTATTTTATTTTATTTTATTTTATTTTATTTTATTTTATTTTATTTTATTTTATTTTATTTTATTTTATTTTATTTTATTTTATTTATTTTATTTTATTTTATTTTATTTTATTTTATTTTATTTTATTTTATTTTATTTTATTTTATTTTATTTTATTTTATTTTATTTTATTTTATTTTATTTTATTTTATTTTATTTTATTTTATTTTATTTTATTTTATTTTATTTTATTTTATTTTATTTTATTTTATTTTATTTTATTTTATTTTATTTTAATTTTATTTTATTTTATTTTATTTTATTTTATTTTATTTTATTTTATTTTATTTTATTTTATTTTATTTTATTTTGTTATTTTCCTTTACTTTGTTTTTATATTTCAAATTCAAGAAAAGGATATTATTTTAAGCTACTCTAAAAAATACAAAAAAAAAAAAATAAAAAAAGAAGAAAAAGGAAAGAGAAGAGGAAACAAAAAAAATCCAAAGTCAACTAAACCTCCTGCAACACACAACAACAGACGCCTCCACAAGCAATTTCTGGAAAAAAAAAACCTGCGTACCATGGTTTCTGTCACCAATGGTGCATCAAAGAGGAATGGCGTTTGACAGTAGTTTTGTCAGGCGGCTGGATGGCAGAATGGGACTTCCGGAGAAAACGGTCGAAAGAGAGGGACGAGGAGAGAATACCCAGCAATTTACTGAGATCACAGACCCCATTATCAAAAAAAGGATTGGAGGGTGATCAAGATTTTTTTTTTTTTCCACACACAGACGCTACTCTTCGGACTGGTGAGACCCCAACCATTTTTCCCTTTCACTCCCAATTTTTCACCTCCAATCCAACCTACACTCTCTATCGCCTTCAACACCCCACCAACACAGCTCGGGCATTGGGGACTCACCACCATCACCAGGAAAGAGCGAAGGAACCTCACGGCCAGAGAGAAATTCATCTGGGTTGTCAACTGCGAACCTCCCGTTCAGCTTTCTTGCGCCTGCAAGACCATTGGAGACCTGACCACAGAGCAACAGAAAAAGAGTGAACACCATCACAACAAAAGGGCACCATTATTGAGACCCGAGGACATTGCTCTTATCCAGCACCTCACCCGGAAATTCATACAGAGCATAGTGCAGCAAGAGTTCGCGGGGGATATACCACTTACCGAAGAGAACCGAGGAAAGGGGAGCCAGAGGAAGAGTCTTGAGTCTGCGGAGGCGCCCTGAAGTCGTGAGGTTTGAAATTGTAGAAGTGTCACGAGACTGTGAGTCTTGAAGTTGTGGAGGTTTGAAGCTGCGAGAGGTAAGTCCTCATACGCCTATCTCTGCCTCCTTACGCATGCTTGTAAGCTTGTTGAATTTGCTTAGGTGTATGCTTTCTTCGTATATGTTTGGAGATGAACGAATGATTGTTTGATCACGATTTATGGTCCCGTTTGTCCTCTTTACGGTTCTATTTGTTAATCAAAAAAGGCTGCAACCAAAAAGTAGTTTCAATGCCTGTAATATTCATCAGATTTAAATGGAGGTAGAAGATAGACATATGCTTCCTTGACATCATCAGTACCCCAGAAAATACTCTAAAAAATGTAAAAAAAAACAAACATCAGAAACAAAGGCAGGCGTATCTTCATATCAGTCCTCATATGAAACAGAGAAAAGCCATAAAATAGAAATAGTTTTTTTCCTTGCAAGCAGTAGGTTCCCTGTGATAGCATATGATGTAGCCACCCTCAATCTCGAGACGTTTTTCCACCTGCATTAAGCAAATGAATAAACCAGAACCAGATTACAAATCCTATGCTATTTTATTCGAAGTTTGTCCTCTCGGAAAACCACCACCATTCATCTTCTCGGAATGATCATCAATCATTTGCCCCAATCCCCAGTTTCTCTTTGAAACTTCGTATCTTTAATCACAAAACCAAATCCGCTTCAGCTTTCTATTTCTTACATACCCTGTCAATGCCAGAACAAACACGAGAAGCAAACGAAACTTTATTGAAAATAAAACAACAGCTTGAGACTGAAAACATGTAAAATCTCATGAATGTGAGATTCTAACCCAAAATGGAATGAGCGGGTAATAGAACAGAGTGTAATTGGGAATAAAAAAGGGTGCTTCGCGTGGTGATTGTTGTGGCTGCGGCGACTGGAGCCGCGGTGGTTGCTCAGTGGTTGTCCGACGAAGATTTGTTGTTCCTGTGACGGCGGCTCGCGACGGCGGCGACTCGTGGTGGTGGACGGTTGAAGGGAAGAAGCACGACACTTCCTTGTTCTCGCGCGAGGAAAGGGAAAGAGGCATTTCGCGTCTAGGTTGGCGGCAACTCCGGTGGTTTGGACGGAGTAGGGGCTCTGTCACGGTGGCTGATCCGTTAGGTTGACGACGGCGTGCGCGTGGTGGCAGAGGATGTGAAATCGCTGCTCTCTCTCGAGGGGTGTAGTGTCGCCGGTGACATTAGGGCTGGTTGGGCGGCGTGGTGGCAGATTCGGTCGGAAATGAAGACGGCACGACTGCCGGCGTTTGAGTGTTTTAGGGTTTCTTTCTACAGAGAGAAAGAGACTTGTGTCTCTTAGTTTCTGAACGTGCAAATGGTGAAATGAGATGGGGAGGCTGAAACCCTAATCATCTACCCTTGGGCCAGCTTGTTGGGTTACAGTTCTTTTCCTTCTTAAAAAATAAAAAAAACCTTTCTTTCGCACCCTCTTTTCTTATATTTCGCACCCCCAATGTCTTTGGGCTTAAGCCCATTTTGTCAACAACGGAAAACCCCAACGCACCCCTAATTGGGCTCAGATCTGGCCAAACCTAAAAAAACCAGTAATAAAAAAAGAAAGGTTTCTGCACCCCTTATTCTGCTGGATCGCACCCCATTTTTCTTGGACTTAAGCCCATTCGATTTTCCTCCTTGCAATCCCCTATTTTCATATTCACACTCCCCTTCCGCTTGGGCTTAGGCCCAGTCTGCTATCAGAAGCAAAATTGGTTTTCACACCCCTGTTTTTCCTTTTTACTCCCTTCTCTTATTTATTTTGATTGGTTTTTTATTGTTTCACCCTTTACTTTATTTTCATCATTATCTTTATTTTTATTTACCCTTTTTTGTTTGTATTGTTTTTATGTTATTTTATTTTCCTTTTTTTGTTTGTATTATTTTTATTTTATTTTATTTTATTTTCCTTTTTTTTTTTTTTTTTTTTTTTTTTTAAATATTTATCTACCTTTTAAATAAATAAATAAATATATAAAAAATGTTTTAAAGGTTTAAGCACGTGTGTGATCGCACGCATCGTCCTCGTGCTAAGACCTTCTCTTCCTTTTATAAAAATCAATAAAAATTGTTTTAAAGGTTTAAGCACGTATGTGATCGCACGCATCGTCCTCGTGCTAAGACCTTCTCTTCCTTTTATAAAAATCAATAAAAATTATTTTAAAGGTTTAAGCACGTGTGTGATCGCACGCATCGTCCTCGTGCTAAGACCTTCTCTTCCTTTTATAAAAATCAATAAAAATTGCTTTGAGGGTTTAAGCACGTGTGTGATCGCACGCATCGTCCTCGTGCTGAGAGCCCTTTTCTTTTTTTTTTTTACATAAAAATATCCAAAATACAAAACATCATTTTTCAAAACACAAACAACCTTTCAACCCAGAACTACGTAACCCTGATTTCTCATTCTAAATGAGAATACGTAGGAGCAAGGTCAATCCTTGTCGGGCCCAAAAAACTAAGAAAATATTTTTGTTTCTTTATATCGTTGTTTTTGGGAAAGTTAAACATTTTGCAAACCATATCTTTATTCGCATATTTAATTAAAGGTACTGCCTTAGGGCAGGCGTTGTGGGGGTGCTGATACCTTCCCCACACGTAACCGACTCCCGAACTCGAATTCTGGTTTTCGTGGACCGTGTCTATTCTTTTTTGGTTTTTTCCATAGTTTTCCATAATAAACTATGGTGGCGACTCCAAAATATCTTTTTCAAAACTGTTCCTTTTTTTGGATCGTCGTCGTCCCGTCGCGATTTTCCGGTTGCGACAACATGTTATTATTGTTTCATGCAATCACCAATACAATTTATAAACTCACATATATTTTACTGTTTATTCGATCTAGACAAAAACGACTATTGAAGACTAATAAGACTCTAACTACTAATATATTAACTATCCTCCATGATTAATAAATTAACTTTTATTCATTTAAGTTTACCTAGTGAATGCATAAAAACTAGAACCATAACATGATGAATCAAGGACTAATAGCATACGAATGATTTAAATGGAAAGAAATAAATATGTAGGGTAGGAAGAAATTCAGAAAAAAGCCAGAGATAAGAATGTAGACTTTGGATACGAATTTCCTCACCCTTTCCTTCCCTCCACCATGTCTTAATTCTCTCCAAGACTCACCTAATGAATTCCCTTACTTGGGGGTAGTTGCCTTGATCTTTAAGTTCTTACACTACCCTAGTTCCTTGCCTTTCATATAGGCTGTGTCATAGATCAGATTTCATCTGACTGACTCAGGTGAAGTGAAATGGCTAGACTTGTTGTAGTTCAGAATTTTGATTCAGCATATCTTGTTGGAGAGTGGAGGAGATAAAGAGGAAATGTTTTCTTTAAATTTTGGAGCAGTTTTAAGACTTCTGATTTGGTACTGTGTTTTGTATTGGTAACTGACAAGATGCATTATCACTTTCACTTTTCAGGGTCAAATGAAGATATTTGGGACCATTGTTTATCCGAAGAACAGATACTTGACTTAAAGTTCCCTAAAAATGGAAAAGAGTGTAATATCTGAGGACTCTAAAATTGGATATGGCACTACAAAAATACTTAATTCTAGTTGGGGAGGCGGTTTTTAAAACTGCCTCTAATTTCTTGCGCGTATTAAAAGCAACCGTCCCCAAGTTTTAATTTTTTTTTCCAGCGATTAAGTAAACATAACCGCAATTAAGTTTTCTATTTAAATTTTTTAAATTAATTTTTGGCAGTAAGCACTCAGATATATTTCACAAACCCTAATTTTCCCTCATTTGTTGCGCCACTGTTTTCTTTTTTCATCTTCCGGCTTCAGTCTTTCGTCTCCACAACTTCATATTCGGTTTCTCTTCTTTCCTTCTCAGCTTTCCTTCTCCTTATTCAAACTTCTCACCATCTTGTAGATTCTTTCAATCCTTCTTCACAACTGATATTGTCGGCTATCACTCGTTACCTTCCTTCCTCACTTCTTTAGGTCAGGTTACTCTTTCTTTCCTTTTTTTTTTTCTTTGTAATTTGTATTGCTTGTATGTTTTTTCGCATACGCGAATCTAATTTGTATGAACTTAATCAATAGGCACAAAAAGCACAACCCTACGTCGTACACGAAGCCACCCGCGACGGTGGAATCCAATGTCGGAAGAGCCGCCAACAACATCGCCCGTAAGCTATTGATGAAATTTAATTTGTTTCCATTGATTAAATTTAATTTCTTTTTTTAAAGCATTTCCTAACCCTTTCGATTTCTATAATGATAAGGGTTTCTTTACTGGAATCTCAAATAACAGTACTCCAGAATGAGCAAGCAATGGTTTTTATTCAGGTGGTCTAGTTGTTGGATTTGAAATTGAAAGCATCGATGATCTTATATAGTTTCCAAATGCATTTGGAGCAATCCGATTAAGGTATGCACTGAAACTACCTCTGAAAATTTTTCATTATTAGTTTTTTGTTGTGAAAGCATTTATGGCTTGATTCAAGATTTGCGGTCATTCATGTGATGCTATTGTAATGGTTTCTTAAAGTATGTGTTCTCTTTTTTGGAAGCCAGCAAAGGAACAAATTACAGCAGGATCAGAAGATCTGGTTCCGGATCTATGCTGACGACAAGGTAAGCTAATCTCATTGTAAAACTGAAACTCCAATGTCAAGATTTTGGAGTTTCATTACTGTATTCAATGTTGGTTTTCTATTAGAATGAAGATTCAATTTTGTGATTGATGCTGACAAGTAATGAAAACCTTTTTATAGCATGAAACACTGAAGTAGAACTATTTTCGTTTATCATCTTAAGATAAACTTAACTTGTTTTAAATATTCAGTACATTTGTGACTTTTTAAAGTGTCAACTGTGTTTGGTCACAGTTTTTGACAACATCATAGATCATGAGTAAAATTCTCGGAATGATTTAGTGTTGGGTTTTTTTGTTTGTTTGTTTGAGAAATGTCAAGGAAAGAAAAATTTGTTTACCTGTGGCAATATTTTTGGAATCTTTTGGTGATTGCAATTTGGAATGTTAAATAGTTTACTAGTTTTGGTTCGATATTGTTGTTTTAATTGGTTATGATTTCAGAGGATTAAGCAAGTGGTGCAGCATGCAACCAAATTAAATGATGTAATTTCTGCAACAAGAGGTGTTCCTATGAGAAGGAAAAAGAAAAAGATAATGATAAAAAGGGGGGAAATGTAAAAGACAAACTCAGAAGTCTTGAAGGGACAAATTTGGATGCTCTACTGCAGAGGCTTCCTGGTTGTGTGAGCCGGGACCTTATAGATCAATTAACTGTGAGGATACTTTGTTTTTCTCTATTACTTATTCTTATGTTTTTACATTGTATTAATTTTTTTGTCGTTGTTAATTGTTATGCCTTTTTGCAAAAGAGTGATGTTTTCCTTTTACTTTCAACAGAATCCTTGAAGTGATTTAAAAGGGTAGTTAGTTTTAGTTCCATCAAAACCTATCTACCTACCAATGAACCATTCAGTTCTATTAGACAGTTTAAAAAGTAAACCTGGTTCAACTTGGAAATGCAAAGATGAATCATCAACTTTGTAACGCTCCTCACTGATCAGTACATTAAACAATCCAACCCTGATGGGGGTAAAGAAGATTTTCCATTCATTTGGGTCTCCTTCGAAATGTGACAACACAGTAGACACATAGGAACTGTTTCCTTCCTTTCCATTCACAGTTAGTGTGGGATTGAATTTTTTTTTTCAATCTTATCAGCATTCTCAAGCACTTTTACTTTGATAGTTGTTGTATCACCGGCCTGGAATGTGCCCTTGTCATCCCACCAACTAAAAGCGAACAGGGGAAGTTGTGATCTATCTGTCTCAAATGAAGAAAAAGAAGTAAGGATGATGCAAATAAAACCTGTTTTTTTCAACGATGTAACAGTGCTGCTTCATGGTTACCTGAAGTAAGATATTGAGAACAATAAACTGAGAAGAAAGAGATAGTGCATAGTGAAAGGACAATGAGTGTGCGTGCTAGTATCTCCATTTTCTGAGAGAATCTCATAGTGCAGTGCAGTGAAGGAAAGGACAATTTATAAAGGACAGTTTTTGAGCAGTTGATGGCAGTTTACGAGCAGTTAGGCGGTGAAAGACTCAAAATTCATTCCCTAACATACCCAAACTCATCACCAATCCGTGACCACATTCACAGGCGGTGAATGCTATTCAAACTTGTTCGTCGCTGTCACGTCTTGCCGGAGCGTCGTGTCTGCGCCAGGGTGTGGCTGTCAGGTATGTGTTTGCACTGGTTTTCTCTGGGTTTTGATTGGCTTCTTTGGATAAATGTTAAGGAAAGAGATTTATTAGAGCCTGTGAACGTCAAGGATATAAGCTAGAATGACTGTTAATGTGGCTCATAAGCAGAAGTTAAGGACATCCAATGAAGAAAACTTTTATTCATACTATTAAATGTAGACAACAAAACCTTTTCATTGGAAAAACTTGATTCACATATTATTATTGTTTCATGCAATCACCAATACAATTTATAAACTCACATATATTTTACTGTTTATTCGATCTAGACAAAAACGACTATTAAGGACTAATAAGACTCTAACTACTAATATATTAACTATCCTCCATGATTAATACATTAACTTTTATTCAATTTAAGTTTACCTAGTGAATGCATAAACTACAACCATAACATGATGAATCAAGAACTAATAGCATACGAATGATTTAAATGGAAAGAAATAATATGTAGAGTAGGAAGAAATTTAGAAAAAAGCCAGAGATAACAATGTAGACTTTGGATACGAATTTCCTCACCCTTTCCTTCCCTCCACCATGTCTTAATTCTCTCCAAGACTCACCTAATGAATTTCCTTGGGGGTAATTGCCTTGATCTTTAAGTTCTTACAATACCTTAGTTCATTGCCTTTCATATAGGCTGTGTAATAGATCAGATTTCATCTGACTAATTTAATATTTAACTTAATTTTTCTTAACTCTAAAGAAAGTGTCACTAATATATATTACTAACTTTCGAAAAGCTTATATCCGACAAGGAAATGTGACGGAAATCCGTTAATTAATCCAGAATTAAAACACTAGCTTATTTTAGACTTTTTCTTTGTTCGTTTATTATTATTTTGGTACAACGACCAAAGACACCGGAAAAGTTCATTTTCAATTATAAATAACATTTGCATAGCTTTTAAAACTAACGTTTAAATTTTTTGAACATTTTCGCCAAAACAAATTAAAAAATTAGATTTATTTATTTTTTGAAATAGTTTAAGCAAATGGATCCCATATTTTTATTGAAAATTCATTTTATATTCATAGTTATCCCCGAAAAGAAAAAGTTTGAGAATTTGTGCATGGCTATTTATTTGTCCGAATTGAGTATACATTTGAGTTGGAAAATGTAGCAATTAGTAGTTGTCTTTTGCCTGCAGTTTCCCTAACTTAGGTAATAAATGATGTTATTAATATTAGATACCAAAAGGTGTGAACTTTGAAGCCAAACTGCATTTACGAGTGTTTACCAACTCCTCTTGAGCCACTCACATACTTTCACTTTTCTTCTTCTTCTCTCTCTTTTTCTTTATATCACAAACAAAAAAGTTCATACTTTTCAGATACCCATTTTCTCATAATGACCAACAAATCTCCAGTTTTTCCAATGCCAGACCCTCAACATTTCAGTGACTATGGCTTTGACCCTCAAATAAACTATTTTCAAGTTTCTCTTTCTTTTTCTTTCCCACCCATTTGGAAAAATGTCTTTTTTTTTTTCTTTTCTTTTCTTTCCATTCACAAACTGTCTTTCTACAAAACAGGTGTTGGAAGAAGCCATGAAGCACAAGCGTGAGACGGAGAGATCCATAGATTCCATCCACTTCAAGCTCCAAAAGCCCATTTCCAAGGACGAATCCCGTAGCAAAGCCCACAGGCCCAGGAAGAAGCGCTGGTGGAGAAGTGTCCTCCTCTTTTTCAAGTGGCGCTGGGCCCATCCCCGCGACAACGGCATTAACCAAGACGACGTCCACCAAGCACGTGCCCGGGCTTTCCGGGCTTCTATCTCGGGTCCCGTGTACTGGACCGAAAGCCGAAGCGGCTCCGCCACGCCCCACCGCACTTCCAGCCGCCCTTCCTCTGGGCCGCTCGCCGGCACCCTCACGCCTCCGGCCAAGGATGACGTGGGCACTCCTTACTTAAGTCTAAGAGAACTCAACATGGAACAACAGCATCATCAACTTCAGCGGAGGATGTCTACCTCAGCCATGCCCATATACTTGGTCACCTAGAAAACTTTCAGTGTTAGAGTGTTTTTTTTTTTGTTATTATAATTTTTAACCTAAGCAAAGGTGTTTGTTTGTTTGATTTGGGATGGATCATCGTTTTGATGTTTGTTTGTTGCTTCAACTGGTTTTGACCATTCCAAGGTAGTTGTTGTGAATTTCTTAATTAACAGTTTTTTTTCTTGGATTGAGGATGAGATTCAGAGGGAAGTGTGAGTAGTTAGAAAGTACACGTCAACGTAGCGCCAAGGTTTCTGTCCGTTATGTTGGACCCAACCCTAGGAGGTCCTGCTGTTGGGAATCGAGGTTGGCAACGTTTCGGAGAGGCTGCTAAAGATGGAGGGAAAAAGTAGATTTTTTATTTTTAAAAGGTCCTATTATTTCATTGTCATGGGACATGGAAAAACACACTGCCATCAACCTGGACGATGAAAGGGTTATGAGGAAAAATCCAAATTACTAAATAAAATCTAACTATACTTAATATTTAAAAACCATATTATTATTCTTCATCACTTCTCTACTTAAATTAACTACATAATTTTTCAACATGAAAATAACGATCACATACTGTTTTTCAAACTGTTTTTACAGCATTATACATACTTTCTGAAACTGTGTTGTTTTGGTATAATAAAAATACAGATAAAATACATAGCAGATCATGAATAACATTGGTTTGCTGATAGATTCTTCAACTTGGCACCTGAAAGTTCCAATATTGGCTATTAATATTACTGAATCACTGAAGAGAGTAAACTTAACTGAACAGAAAGCACCATTTCTGCAAAGAAATCATTAACCATTTTCCATGTCTACCTTCCAAATCATGAAAGAAATTCTGTCAACGTGTTCTATGTATATTCCAAGACTCTTAAATCTTTCTGTATTTTGCATGTAAGTGTAGTTTTCAAAATAATTATCATCCTGATCTCACAATAATTATAATAGTTCTGCAAAACACTTAGTAATTCATATGGCTATATATGCACACTTACAGTTTCTCTAGGGAAACTCTTGGAATTAGATAACTCTGAAGAACTTTCTTCTCTGTTTCTTCTTTCATGTGCAAGAAGAATTGCACATTTACAGGTGAAGTAAAGAAGCAAGGCTCCAAGAGAGAATATGATAACAAATTCAATGACAATGATTGATCCTAAGGCTGTTACAGAAGATAGAACAAGATTGTAAGTCAGAAATAAAATGCATCTATGTTTCTGTTTTTGATAAACAGATTATGGAAATCATTATGATAAGATGAAGGACTCTAATTTTGTTTTGGTGCATGTAAAGTGGAAACTAAATGCTTTTATATATATTAGTAACTTTGTGAAACTTGAAGCCAATGATTTATTACCATTTATGAAATATAGTACTTACTGTGAGCCAGAAATGAACTCATTGGTTGTTTTCTCATTAAATTTACAGTAGCTTCTGTGTATAATGGCATTGACATGCCATCTGCACAATCTGGAAAACATCCGTAGTTTCCCATGTCATTTAATGTCATTGTTAAAACAGCTCCATGCTCACCTCCCTGTATAAAATCAAGACAATTATGCAGTAGAAATTTTCATAAATTCTACAACACGTGTCATATAGAATCACTCACTCACATGATAGAACAGTTGCTGCATAACACTGTTGCAGTCATTGACTGTGGCCTGAAATCTGATTCCATGAGCTTTGACCATAAAGTGCTGTGAGATAGTAACATATGTCTGAAGAGGCTGCCACTGATAATTAATACCGTGCTTCAATTCAGTTGTATTGATCAAATGAACTGGTAGGTTTGTCACCAACCATCCATCATTTACTTCCATGGAGAACGTCACAAAAAAGTGAGCCTGACCACCTGATATGATCCATCAGCAGAATGTTAAGCCTGCAAACCTTTTTTTTTGACATTATCATGTCAAGAGCAACATGGAGAACCATGAATTGTTTAAAATATACAGAAAACAATTGCTCAACCTAGACAATACAACCATCAATACCACTACCAGGTTTATTGAAAGAATACCATACCAGGGAAGGTAAGAAGATCAGGATCTCCAATGAAAAAGTCAAACTTATCTTTCTCTTGGTCAAAGATAAGGGTCTCATCTTCATTACTCCTCAATATGATGAAGTAGGGGGCTCTAATAAATGGAGGGTCATTGATAGGATCAACAAAAATTGGAACATCCAGTGAATTTACTCCGTTCTTATTCCTGGTTGAGACTTGAATGGTATCTCCTCCATAAAAATTTTCATTTCTGAAGAACAAAATTCACCAGGATTATTAACAATAGTAATAACAAACAATAATTGAAAACCATATCTACACTTCTACGTGAAATAATACATGTTTTATGAGACTTATGACTTCAGTTTTACTAAAGCTCAGTCATGTAGAATTACTAAAGCTCAGTCATGTAGAAAAGACATACAAAAGCATTAGTGAGAAAATATTTTGGTGGTTGTTGACATTTTTTGATTCATGAGTATGTGACATAAATCTGTAAACATTGAACATGTTGGCAAGCGTCACTATGAAAGTGCAGTTCAATAAAATAGATATACTTATTAAGAAGTAGATTTTGAACCTAATTCAATCTTACAAAATAGACAGGTTTGTATCCATTTATATATTATAAATATGTGTTATCTCTGATTAATGTGAAATGTACAAAAAATCCCAAACAATATAACTGTTTTAGTGAATTTAAGCAATAAAAAATATGAAAAAAATACCCCAGATACTGAATTGACTGAAGTGCAAAATTAATTACTTCCACAGAGCCTTCTATTATTAAACTGGTTGCAGTTTCATTTCCTGTGTCAACTGTAAGTTCACTCCACATTACTTGCCCAAATTGCATAGTCATAGGAGACAGAAGTACAATTCCAGATTGAGCACTAAGCTTGACAGAAATATTTTCCATAGGATTTGAATAAGTTATCTCAAACCCGGTGAAACCACTGCAAGAGGGGAACGACAAGATTGCACACATAAGGGCAGTTCAATTAAACCATTTTCTATGAACTATTTATACATATGTAGCTTATACATACCCAAATCTAGGGCTTATTGAATCTTCTGTTGCTTGCAGTTGATTTGGAGCAGAAACAAACTGAGGTGGAACATTCAGAACAAATATGCACACGGAAGCAGAAGCAAGATTTCCATTTATATCAGAAATTGTATACCAAAAGGAATCATTTCCATAATACCCTTTATAAGGAGTGTAACGAAAGATCCTTCCATTCTGTATAAGTGAACCATGATCTGACTGAAATAATACAGTAAAAACAACCATTTCTCATATTAAAAACAATATGAAGACAAAGAATTGAAATATTCTTGATTATTAGCAACTTCAGACACATCTGTCTAAAAAGGACTTTGCACAGTAATGCTGAAACTTAGTTCATCACAAATGACAGCAAGTTAATGATAATTTTTTATTATGCAGAGAATAAATATTGAGTCGAATATTTACTATTTGACTGTATTCTAGATCACAGACAGATAATGAAATGTTTTGAAGATAATAAACCATTTCTTTGTCAACATCCATCATCTTCCAAAATGTAAATCATAATAGGACTTTTAGTGGTGAAAATTAGAATCAACATATATATATATATATATATATATATATATATATATATATATAATAGAAAAAAGACGGTTATGAAGAGGTTTTAGTATGCATTCACTAGATATCTTACTTTTGAGAATTCAACTATACTTGCATTATCACCAGCAAAATAATCATTTGTTAAGACATCAAAGGCAACGGATTGGTCCTCCCAAATAGATATTGTATCATTGTTGGCTTTTGGAAAATATTCACCTGCAAGTCAAGTAAAAGAATCTTTAAAAAATCATGTTCTTGGAGTAAATTAGACAACCCCAGATTTCTGAACTTGAAAATTCAAACTTTAAAAGCAGACATATTTTCACTTGGTCTGAAAACTGGTCAGATAATGGAAGGTGTGGAAAAGGTCCCATTAACAGCAGCAATATATCAGCATATAGAGATATAATAATTATGACACATATATATATCTGAGTAAAATAAGCAGCATACTAACCAAAATAATAGCAAGGATAAAAATATAAGGTGAATGGTCTTTGAACTTACTGCTGTACACATTGATACTCAAGGGACATGATAAGAAACTTTTGCCATCAAAGAAAGCACAAATCTCGTAAGTGCCAACATCTTTGGCCATGTAACTGCAGCTGTATGATCCATCCTTATTGTCTGTAATGTCCAAAGTTGAAAAGCCAGAACTATTAACAGAAGCAATCTCCAATTTCAACCTAGATTGTTGGGAGAGGACAGGGTTTAAATATGAATCCACAAGCTGGACAATTATTTCATTTTTGGACAGCTTTGGCACCTTTGGAGAAAACCTCATGAGACTTGACAAGGAAACATTTACTTCACCTGCAGCAAGCTAGGGGATATCATGAGAAATGACTGGGAGTAAACAATAAATATATGTGAAAATTATGAGCAAAATTTAGATAAACCCTTCAATAAAATTTTATCCTATTGAAATATTTTGCAGGATAAGCTGTTCCTTGAATGCACATTAATCATTTTATATGTAACAGACTCCTCTATGCAAATTTGTGAAGAATGAAGGCAACGCCAATAGAACTCTAGCTTAGTTGAAGACAACACTGATATTATATCATAAAGACCAAATGAAAAACTCAAGCAATTGAGGGAAAATACATGAATAATTATATCTATATTACTTCGGAAGCAAAAAACCTTTGATCACTAAGCCTCCTTTTACTAAAAACTCTTCTTTCTGTGGGGTTGAGTTTCTTCTCTCATTCCTTCAATTCATTTAATTTGATTGTCGTGCAAACAAGGAGGGTTTATCATGAAATGAAGTAGTGCATAAAGAAGAACTTTTTTTTTTTCTTTGTATAAGCTGAGGACAACCGTATGAAAATCATTCCTTTTCATATAATGCACATTATTTACCTGCTTTTACCTCTTTTCGGAAAGAATGTCCCTCATTCAATAATATGTTTCCACAATATATATTAATATCATAAAATCCACTTTTTTCTGGTATGTAATCCACACGAAAATCACTTGCCATGATAAAGCTCCCACTCCCATTAGACTGAAAACATTGTGAAACTTCATTATAGTCTTCACTAATTATGCATCAAAAATTAACTTTTGTCTTCCTTACATTGTTTCTCAACACTATTGAAGATGATGGCAGAGTTTCCATGTGACCGATACCGTCATATCTCAATACTGAAGCTATTCTGCTCCCTGATGTCAAATACAATTATAACAACAAAAAAGGAAATAATCAATTTCATACATGAATGTAGCAAGAAGTTTGTCTTTGAAAATACCATTACTGTCAAGCACAGGATATATGACTGGCATAACTCTGTACGAGTCATTTTCTATTGAAATTTGTACTTGAAGTATGTTTGCTTGGACAGGGGAAGGATATTGATAGATGTCATTCAAATACACAGAAAATTCTTCCTTTACACCAGCTACTGAATCATTTAAACCTGATCCATTAACAACGCTTTTAACCCCATCGCAGTAACCTATTTGAAAAGGAACATGACAAATAAATTAGATTTTCATGCTGAAATGATTATGCAAGTAACTAAAGTCTAAGAAACTACTTAAAGTAGTGAAAAGCTAGCTTAGGCTTTTTTGCTAAGTAGACAGATAGATAGACAGAGAGATGAGGGAGAAGGAAAAATAAAAGTTTATATCAGATATAGTAAATGATCAAAACAAGAGTGAAAACAAAATGATGTTACAAACGACAAATCCAAATTTTTTTAAGAGACTCGGAATGAAACTTTACCGATAAAAACAGTATAAACATATGGCATGTTGGAAATGCTTTTATTATGCTTGGAATCATATATTGTCAATAGGAAGTTCCCTGGCTCAAAATTGCTAAACGAAAACAACTGAATTCCAGCATCCACTTCTTGAAAATGGAGATCTGATATCGGTATGGACAAGTTTGTGTCAGTTTCAACAACTTCAGAATCAAAAGGATACAGTCCAGAAACCAGATTTCCGTATTTATCTAACTGATGTATAAAGATTTCCATCTTGGAAGACAATTGCCATGCATGAGATTCAACGTTCCATTTGGCGATACAGTTAGAGACATCTATAGCTCCTGGCAATTTAGTAAGAGAGAGATCAAGCTATTATAGATTTGCTTGTAAAAGTAATAAAATGATATATGGAAGAAACAGAGAAACAAACCCCACGTATGAAATTTATTATGAAAATGTTTGTTTATCAAGCTCAAGCATGTAATCAAGGTGGTCCAAATATGATATAAAGCACTTAATTATAATTGAAACAAAAAGCACACAACCTGGATTCACCTTCAATGGTAATGGAGAACCCTTCAAGGTTTGGTTTCCTCCTTCTAAGCTCAATGAGAACTTTCCAGCTTTCGTCACAATAAACTCAATGACTATATAATCAAACTCAGTCCACCCCATGTTAAAGATATCTGGAGCACTTGCAACAGAGCCATTTTCATGCAAAACAGACAACTTGAAATCAGGCAAATAGGACACTTGAGTCGTCTTAGAGATACCGTTCCCAAATGCATCTTTAAGTAGCACCATAAGCGTAGCTTTTGAACCAGCTTCATACTCATGTCTCACGCCCTTCCATGATGCAACGCACACAGAAGGGTACATGTTCCCTTCAGTAGGACGATAATATCAAGCATTACTTTACTGTCTGGCACATACAAAACCAACGTAGCCTACACTGATAGATAATACAACACAAGGTATGAACTAGAATGAATAAAATTATCTTCTTTCCCATTTTGCAAAAGAGTGATGTTTTCCTTTTACTTTCAACAGAATCCTTGAAGTGATTTAAAAGGGTAGTTAGTTTTAGTTCCACCAAAACCTACCTACCTACCAATGAATCATTCAGTTCTATTACACAGTTTAAAAAGTAAACCTGGTTCAACTTGGAAATGCAAAGATGAATCATCAACTTTGTAACGCTCCTCACTGATGAGTACATTAAACAATCCAACCTTGATGGGAGTGAAGAAGATCTTCCATTCATTTGGGTCTCTTTCGAAATCTGACAACACAGTAGACACATAGGAACTGTTCCCTTCCTTTCCATTCACAGTTAGTGTGGGATTGAAAACTTTTTTGTCAATCTTATTCTCAAGCACTTTTACTTTGATGGTTGCTGTGTCACCGGCCTGGAATGTGCCCTTGTCATCCCACCAACTAAAAGCAAAGAGGGGAAGTTGTGATCTATCTGTCTCAAATGAAGAAAAAAAAGTAAGGATGATGTAAACAAAACCTGTTTTTTTCAACGATTTAAAAGTGTTGCTTCATGGTAACCTGAAGTAAGATATTCAGAACAATAAACTGAGAAGAAAGAGAGAGTGCAGAGTGAAATGAGAATGAGTGTGCATGCTAACATCTCCATTTTCTGAGAGAATCTCATAATGCAGTGAAGGAATGAACAGTATTTGAGCAGTTGATTGCAGTTTACGAGCAGTTAGACGGTGAAAGATTGTAAATTCATTCCCTAAGTGTTCACTTAAGCATAAATAACTGTTGTTCAGAGGTGTTTAAGAGCGATGAAATGCGAAGAATCGCATTTTCGCTTGAGTTGAATTGCGAGGAACGAATGCAGCGGATTTGTGGGATTGAAGAATTTTTAATCAACCCCTAGAGTGCGGAGATTTTGAACGATTTAACCTGAAATGTCTAATTTACCCTTTCTACATAGGGTCATTCAAGCTGACATAATAATTCGATTTTCGGCTATTCAGTTCCCAACCTTCATATTCGGTTAAGGGGTGGCGTTTGACGTTCCAGCGTGATGGTATCCGAGGAGCATTTCGTTCCAAGCTTGGAGGTGGAGGTGCAGGCGCCATGTTCGACCGCACTGCAGGCACCATGTTCGACCACACTGCAGGAGCCATGTTCGCTGGTGGAAGAAGGTTGCTCTCCTGGTTTCTCGCGCGAGACGAAGAAACCCCACGCTGGATTGGATGCGCGAGAAACCAGGAGAAAAGTCCCCTGCAAGCAGTCCAAAACTGAAAGAGAAAAGAGAAGGGTATCTCCCTTTCTGCCCCGCGACCTCCCTGGAACGGAGAAGGAGATAAATCGCTCACCGGCAACGCGACAAAAAGACCCCAACGCTGGGTTTGTCCATGAAAAAAAAGAGATTAGGAGAGATTTTTTTAGGAGAAACAATGGGGTTTGGAAAAAATTATAAATTTGGGGTTTGGGTTGGGAAATGGGAATGGTGACAGAAAAAATAGACTATTAGGTGTTCTTTCTCTTGATGGGGAAGGTTACCCACTGGGAACACATCATCTGCAACAACAAGGTTCGCATACTGGACATGATTACTATAATGCCCTTTGTTTATTTCGAATACTTCTGCATTTTGCAAGGATATATTCGACATTTGGGTGAATTATCATTTACTTCCAGTACACATATATTAAAACCGTTGAATTTGATTTTTGTCAATATCTATTATTATCATAATAGTTCATGCTAAGTTCAATTTGATTTCAATATTGTTTTTATTTGAAATATTTACTCACTTTTTGCTTTTTTATTTATATTATAAGGTTATTAGTTTAAAATTGCATAACTAATATTCTCTAATAATTCTTAGTTGTTTTACATTAAGTCTAGAAATATTCAAATTTTTTCTTTTTCAAAAATCACAAAATTTAAAAGATTAATTTACTCTAAATAAAGTGTTTTACCCTATCATAATACGTTTTCTTATATTTTATTAGCATAACAAAACCTAAATTACACATTGTATTTAATAATTTTTCTTAAAATTTGTTCTGAATCTTTATTTTTTAAACAATCTTTTAACGTTATAGTTCGTTTATTTTTGTTATTCTTATCAGCATTCTAAGCACTTTTACTTTGATGGTTGCTGTGTCACCGGCCTGGAATGTGCCCTTGTCATCCCACCAACTAAAAGCGAAGAGGGGAAGTTGTGATCTATCTGTCTCAAATGAATGTTTGGACATGATTACTATAATGCCCTTTGTTTATTTCGAATACTTCTGCATTTTGCAAGGGTATATTCGACATTTGGGTGAATTATCATTTGTTTCCAGTGCACATATGTTAAAACCGTTGAATTTGATTTTTGTCAATATCTATTATTATCAGAATAGTTAATGCTAAGTTCAGTTTGATTTCAATATTGTTTTTATTTGAAATTTTTACTCACTTTTTGCTTTTTTATTTGTATTCTAAGGTTATTAGTGTAAAATTGCATAACTAATATTCTCTAATAATTCTTAGTTGTTTTACATTAAGTCTAGAAATATTCAAATTTTTTCTTTTTCAAAAATCACAAAATTTAAAAGATTAATTTACTATAAAAAAAGTGTTTTACCCTATCATAATACGTTTTCTTATATTTTATTAGCATAACAAAACTTAAATTACACATTGTATTTCATAATTTTTCTTAAAATTTGTTCTGAATCTTTATTTTTTAAACAATCTTTTAACGTTATAGTTCGTTTATTTTTGTTATTAAATAACAGCAATAACAGATTATAAATTATCATATTTTAACAAGTAACTATTTTTATTCATACAAGAAAAATGACACCTTATGTTGATTCTCTTGAAAATTTTAAAAAATAATTCGATTTATTGTTAGGTATTATAATAAAATATATATTATTCTCTATAATGTATTTTGGATTTTCTTCTCCTTTTCTTCAATATGAGAACTGATGTAAAATAAAAGTTGCATTAAATAATTAAAAAATATTAAATAATTATATTTAAGAATATTTATTATACATTATTGTAGATAAATTAAACTTTGAATATATCATTCCACTTAATTCAATCAGTGAATATGAATTAGACTTTCTCAATAAAATGAAAATTAAATTTGCCAAAATAAATCATTCATTGTTATTGATCACCATTAAAGGCAATACGGAAATTAAAATTATCAACAACATTATTTAGCAAATAAAGAAAATATAAATGTTTAAGAATAAAAAATATAAAACCCTAAATTATTTTAGAATAGAAAATAGAAAAGGAAGGAGACAAGAAATAAAGGGTGCAATATGAATAAATGCTTAGTTGTTGGATCCAACCCAACAATCACTGCATCATAAAATAGTTTCAAGTGGGTCACTGTTTTGATAGATAAATTTTTTACATTTATTTAATATTAATTTTTTATTTTTCTTTTTTTAAAAGATATAAAATTTATTTTTTGTAATTATTTTATTTTTATAATATTATTAAATAAATGTAAATATATGTTATTCTTATCATTAATATTAAGATTAGTATTAGCACTTTCTATGAAATAAACAAAATATGTAAAAAAAAAAACAAAAATTATATCCCAATTTGGTGCTTATTTACTATATTTATAATATGGCTTTGTCTCTCATAACATCATGTGACTATATAGGATAAGATTAGAGAAAAAAAAAGGGTAGGGATGTCTCATTTTGTGGTTGGAAATCACAGCAAGCTGAAAATGAGTGGTGTTTTTGATGTGTATGGAACTAAATAATTCATTCACAAAAAATTACATTACTTGTTTTTTATATTAAAATGTTACATTATATTTACACAATTAATTTCAATTATTGTTATAGTGAACCATTCCGTTCTACCTATCTACCAATGAATCATTAAGTTCGATTAGACAGTTTAAAAAGTAAACCTGGTTCAACTTGGAAATCCAAAGATGAATCATCAACTTTGTAACGTTCCTAACTGATGAGTACATTAAACAATCCAATCCTGATGGGGGTGAAGAAGATCTTCCATTCATTTGGGTCTCCTTCAAAATCTAGCAACACAATAGACACATAGGAACTGTTCCCTTCCTTTCCATTCACAGTTAGTGTGGGATTGAAAACTTTTTTGTTAATCTTATCAGCATTCTTAAGCACTTTTACTTTGATGGTTGCTGTGTCACCGGCCTGGAATGTGCCCTTGTCATCCCACCAACTAAAAGCGAAGAGGGGAAGTTGTGATCTATCTATCTCAAATGAAGAAAAAAAAAGTAAGAATGCTGCAAACAAAACCTGTTTTTTTTCGCATACTGTTTGGACATGATTACTATAATGCCCTTTGTTGCATTTTGCAAGGGTATATTCGACATTTGGGTGAATTATCATTTGCTTCCAGTGCACATATGTTAAAACCGTTGAATTTGATTTTTGTCAATATCTATTATTATCAGAATAGTTAATGCTAAGTTCAGTTTGATTTCAATATTGTTTTTATTTGAAATTTTTACTCACTTTTTGCTTTTTTTATTTGTATTCTAATGTTATTAGTGTAAAATTGCATAACTAATATTCTCTAATAATTCTTAGTTGTTTTACATTAAGTCTAGAAATATTCAAATTTTTTCTTTTTCAAAAATCACAAAATTTAAAAGATTAATTTACTATAAATAAAGTGTTTTACCCTATCATAATACGTTTTCTTATATTTTATTAACATAACAAAACCTAAATTACACATTGTATTTAATAATTTTTCTTAAAATTTGTTCTGAATCTTTATTTTTTAAACAATCTTTTAACGTTATAGTTCGTTTATTTTTGTTATTAAATAACAGCAATAACAGATTATAAGTTATCATATTTTAACAAGTAACTATTTTTATTCATACAAGAAAAATGACACCTTATGTTGATTCTCTTGAAAATTTTAAAAAATAATTCGATTTATTGTTAAGTATTATAATAAAATATATATTATTCTCTATAATGTATTTTGAATTTTCTTCTCCTTTTCTTCAATATGAGAACTGATGTAAAATAAAAGTTGTATGAAATAATTAAAAAATATTAAATAATTATATTTAAGAATATTTATTATACATTATTGTAGATAAATTAAACTTTGAATATATCATTCCACTTAATTCAATCAGTGAATATGAATTAGACTTTCTCAATAAAATGAAAATTAAATTTGCCAAAATAAATCATTCATTGTTATTGATCACCATTAAAGGCAATACGGAAATTAAAATTATCAACAACATTATTTAGCAAATAAAGAAAATATAAATGTTTAAGAATAAAAAATATAAAACCCTAAATTATTTTAGAATAGAAAATAGAAAAGGAAGGAGACAAGAAATAAAGGGTGCAATATGAATAAATGCTTAGTTGTTGGATCCAACCCAACAATCACTGCATCATAAAATAGTTTCAAGTGGGTCACTGTTTTGATAGATAAATTTTTTACATTTATTTAATATTAATTTTTTATTTTTCTTTTTTTAAAAGATATAAAATTTATTTTTTGTAATTATTTGATTTTTATAATATTATTAAATAAATGTAAATATATATAATCTTACTGTTATTCTTATCATTAATATTAAGATTAGTATTAGCACTTTCTATGAAATAAACAAAATATGTAAAAAAAAAACAAAAATTATATCCCAATTTGGTGCTTATTTACTATATTTATAATATGGCTTTGTCTCTCATAACATCATGTGACTATATAGGATAAGATTAGAGAAAAAAAAAGGGTAGGGATGTCTCATTTTGTGGTTGGAAATCACAGCAAGCTGAAAATGAGTGGTGTTTTTGATGTGTATGGAACTAAATAATTTATCCACAAAAAATTATATTAGTTGTTTTTTATATTAAAATGTTACATTATATTTACACAATTAATTTCAATTATTGTTATAGTGAATCATTCTGTTCTACCTATCTACCAATAAATCATTAAGTTCGATTAGACAGTTTAAAAAGTAAACCTGGTTCAACTTGGAAATCCAAAGATGAATCATCAACTTTGTAACGCTCCTAACTGATGAGTACATTAAACAATCCAATCCTGATGGGGGTGAAGAAGATCTTCCATTCATTTGGGTCTCCTTCAAAATCTAACAACACAATAGACACATAGGAACTGTTCCCTTTCTTTCCATTCACAGTTAGTGTGGGATTGAAAACTTTTTTGTCAATCTTATCAGCATTCTTAAGCACTTTTACTTTGATGGTTGCTGTGTCACCGGCCTGGAATGTGCCGTTGTCATCCCACCAACTAAAAGCGAAGAGGGGAAGTTGTGATCTATCTGTCTCAAATGAAGAAAAAAAAGTAAGGATGCTGCAAACAAAACCTGTTTTTTTTCGCATACTGTTTGGACATGATTACTATAATGCCCTTTGTTTATTTCGAATACTTCTGCATTTTGCAAGGGTATATTCGATATTTGGGTGAATTATCATTTGCTTCCAGTGCACATATGTTAAAACCGTTGAATTTGATTTTTGTCAATATCTATTATTATCAGAATAGTTAATGCTAAGTTCAGTTTGATTTCAATATTGTTTTTATTTGAAATTTTTACTCACTTTTTGCTTTTTTATTTGTATTCTAAGGTTATTAGTGTAAAATTGCATAACTAATATTCTCTACTAATTCTTAGTTGTTTTACATTAAGTCTAGAAATATTCAAATTTTTTCTTTTTCAAAAATCACAAAATTTAAAAGATTAATTTACTATAAATAAAGTGTTTTACCCTATCATAATACGTTTTATTATATTTTATTAGCATAACAAAACCTAAATTACACATTGTATTTAATAATTTTTCTTAAAATTTGTTCTGAATCTTTATTTTTTAAACAATCTTTTAACGTTATAGTTCGTTTATTTTTGTTATTAAATAACAGCAATAACAGATTATAAATTATCATATTTTAACAAGTAACTATTTTTATTCATACAAGAAAATGACACCTTATGTTGATTCTCTTGAAAATTTTAAAAAATAATTCGATTTATTGTTAAGTATTATAATAAAATATATATTATTCTCTATAATGTATTTTGGATTTTCTTCTCCTTTTCTTCAATATGAGAACTGATGTAAAATAAAAGTTGCATGAAATAATTAAAAAATATTAAATAATTATATTTAAGAATATTTATTATACATTATTGTAGATAAATTAAACTTTGAATATATCATTCCACTTAATTCAATCAGTGAATATGAATTAGACTTTCTCAATAAAATGAAAATTAAATTTGCCAAAATAAATCATTCATTGTTATTGATCACCATTAAAGGCAATACGGAAATTAAAATTATCAACAACATTATTTAGCAAATAAAGAAAATATAAATGTTTAAGAATAAAAAATATAAAACCCTAAATTATTTTAGAATAGAAAATAGAAAAGGAAGGAGACAAGAAATAAAGGGTGCAATATGAATAAATGCTTAGTTGTTGGATCCAACCCAACAATCACTGCATCATAAAATAGTTTCAAGTGGGTCACTGCTTTGATAGATAAATTTTTTACATTTATTTAATATTAATTTTTTATTTTTCTTTTTTTAAAAGATATAAAATTTATTTTTTGTAATTATTTTATTTTTATAATATTATTAAATAAATGTAAATATATGTTATTCTTATCATTAATATTAAGATTAGTATTAGCACTTTCTATGAAATAAACAAAATATGTAAAAAAAAAACAAAAATTATATCCCAATTTGGTGCTTATTTACTATATTTATAATATGGCTTTGTCTCTCATAACATCATGTGACTATATAGGATAAGATTAGAGAAAAAAAAAAGGGTAGGGATGTCTCATTTTGTGGTTGGAAATCACAGCAAGCTGAAAATGAGTGGTGTTTTTGATGTGTATGGAACTAAATAATTCATCCACAAAAAATTACATTAGTTGTTTTTTATATTAAAATGTTACATTATATTTAAACAATTAATTTCAATTATTGTTATAGTGAATCATTCCGTTCTACCTATCTACCAATGAATCATTAAGTTCGATTAGACAGTTTAAAAAGTAAACCTGGTTCAACTTGGAAATCCAAAGATGAATCATCAACTTTGTAACGCTCCTCACTGATGAGTACATTAAACAATCCAATCCTGATGGGGGTGAAGAAGATCTTCCATTCATTTGGGTCTCCTTCAAAATCTAACAACACAATAGACACATAAGAACTGTTCCCTTCCTTTCCATTCACAGTTAGTGTGGGATTGAAAACTTTTTTGTCAATCTTATCAGCATTCTTAAGCACTTTTACTTTGATGGTTGCTGTGTCACCGGCCTGGAATGTGCCCTTGTCATCCCACCAACTAAAAGCGAAGAGGGGAAGTTGTGATCTATCTGTCTCAAATGAAGAAAAAAAAGTAAGGATGCTGCAAACAAAACCTGTTTTTTTCAACGATTTAAAAGTGCGGCTTCATGGTAACCTGAAGTAAGATATTGAGAACAATAAACTGAGAAGAAAGAGAGAGCGCAGAGTGAAATGACAATGAGTGTGCATGCTAGTATCTCCATTTTCTGAGAGAATCTCATAGTGCAGTGCAGTGAAGGAAAGGACAGTTTATAAAGGATAATTTTTGAGCAGTTGATGGCAGTTTACGAGCAGTTAGGCGGTGAAAGACTCTAAATTCATTCCCTAACATACCAAAACTCATCACCCAATCCGTGACCACATTCACAGGCGGTGAATGCCATTCAAAGTTGTTCGTCGTTGTCATGTCTTGCCGGAGCGCCGTTGTCTATGCCAGGGGTGGCTGTCAGGTATGTGTTTGCACTAGTTTTCTCTGGGTTTTGATTGGCTTCTTTGGATAAATGTTAAGGAAAGAGATTTATTAGAGCCTGTGAACGTCAAGCATATAAGCTAGAATGATTGTTTAGTGACGAGTGGATTTAGTGTGTGCTAATGTGACTCATAAGCAGAAGTTAAGGACATCAATGAAGAAAACTTTTATTCATACTATTAAATAAATAAATATATATATATATATATATATATATATATATATATATATATATATATATATATATGAAGTCACATTTATCTCTTATTAAGAGTGTGTTTGGATTTGAATATATTTGAAAAGAAAATGAAGTGAATAAATCTTTGAATTAAAGAAAAGATATTGTGATTCGAGATAAGAATTGGTGCAAGTTTGTGTACAATAAGATAAGCATGATAGATTTTAAATAAAATATAATTATTATGTTATCTTTGGAGAAAAATATAATATAAAATTATTTTTTTAATTATTATTTATTACTAATATTAATTTGTTATTCTTAAGATATATTTTATTTATATTATTTCTATACTTTATTTTGGTATTAGTATTCAAGTTATTTTATTTGATAGGGGAGGGAAGCACACAAAATTAGTTTAAGTTTGATTTGTCTGGGTCTTCATTAAAAAAAAAAAAAAGTTTAAAACAGTAAATATGATCAAACACCTGCCAATATTCGCATTATAATATTTAAGTAATGAAATTTTCTTTTAAAATCTGTTCGAGTTGATTTTTATTATAGATTTTGAAACGTATTAAATAGTTGATTGAATATGCATATAATTAAACACACCATCTATTTACATAATAATTTTTTATTAAATTTGCGTTACCTTCTTCAATAAAATCGTGTAATTTACCCTATGTTTTACAAGTTAGTTTGATAAATGTACAACCATATATACATCTTTCTATATATGATCTTCGTGTATCTATTATTTATTGATTAAACATTTATGTATACTTAAATACGCAAAGAATAAAATAGTTTCATTTCGATATATTCTTTTACACTATCCAAAGTATATTAAAAAATATTTTCGTATAATACACACTTAAATAACTATTTCAATATATCTATTATTGTACACTTCATTTTATATTTTTGTATTTAGTACTTTAAAAATACGAATATAATAAATTCTAAAATATTGTTCATATATATATATATATATATTATATATATATATTATATATATATAATTTTGATATAATTTGATTTTAAAATTTAAAAAATAAATTAATAGTCTTTTTAATTCAATTGTGTTAAATTTATTTAATGTGTCAAAGTTGTAATAGTAAGTAAGAAAGTAGTGTAGAAAATTGTACAGGAATCTTCGCTCAGCACACCATCACATTGCCAAGCATACCTTTATTCGCTCAACTACAAGGAAGAATTTTCGCTTAGCACACCATCACAACTCCTTGAGCAATTGAGTTTTCGCTCCGTGCATGTATAATTGTGCGCTGAGCGAATTAATTAAATATGAATTGACTTTTAAGTTTGAGATAAACAGAAAGATTGGTAACTTCTGATAGAGCAAAGAAACGAAAACATTACAAAACTTTAGTAGACTACTTCAAGGCATTAAGATATCATTGCATGCAAGGAATTGCTCAAATGTGTATATTTTAGATGATTAGGAGTAGTTAAACTTTTCTTTCGTTGGAATTGGATGTGATAAACTCAATATGATGTAACTTAGATATTCATTTGTACTCGGAAGTAAAATTGAATATGAATGTAAGAAAAACAACCAAAAGTAACGATGCTAGGAATAGTTTCAATTTGTGTGGTTGTTAGGTCATCGACAAGTGCACCGAATCGTTCAAGTAATAAACCATGGTAAGACCAGGTATCGTTTTCCCAAGCACTTTCACTTTGATGGTTGCTGTGTCACCGGCCTGGAATGTGTCCTTGTCATCCCACCAACTAAAAGCGAAGAGGGGAAGTTGTGATCTATCTGTCTTAAATGAAGAAAAAAAGTAAGGATGATGCAAACAAAACCAATTTTTTCAACGATTTCAAAGTGCTGCTTCATGGTAACCTGAAGTAAGATATTGAGAACAATAAAGTGAGAAGAAAGAGAGAGCGCAGAGTGAAATGACAATGAGTGTGCATGCCAGTATCTCCATTTTCTGAGAAAATCTCATAGTGTAGTGCAGTGAAGGAAAGGACAGTTTATAAAGGACAGTTTTTGAGCACTTGATAGCAGTTTACGAGCAGTTAGGCGGTGAAAGACTCTAAATTCATTCCCTAACATACCCAAACTCATAAGCATTCTCAAGCACTTTTACTTTGATGGTTGCTGTGTCACCGGCCTGGAATGTGCCCTTGTCATCCCACCAACTAAAAGCGAACAGGGGAAGTTGTGATCTATCTGTCTCAAATGAAGAAAAAGAAGTAAGGATGGTGCAAACAAAACCTGTTTTTTTCAACGATGTAAAAGTGTTGCTTCATGGTTACCTGAAGTAAGATATTGAGAACAATAAACTGAGAAGAAAGAGAGAGTGCAGAGTGAAAGGACAATGAGTGTGCGTGCTAGTATCTCCATTTTCTGAGAGAATCTCATAGTGCAGTGCAGTGAAGGAAAGGACAGTTTATAAAGGACAGTTTTTGAGCAGTTGATGGTAGTTTATGAGCAATTAGGCGGTGAAAGACTCAAAATTCATTCCCTAACATACCCAAACTCATCACCAATCCGTGACCACATTCACATGCGATGAATGCCATTCAAACTTGTTCGCCGCTGTCACGTCTTGCCGGAGCGCCGTTGTCTGCGCCGTTGTCTGCGCCAGGGTGTGGCTGTCAGGTATGTGTTTGCACTGGTTTTCTCTGGGTTTTGATTGGCTTCTTTGGATAAATGTTAAGGAAAGAGATTTATTAGAGCCTGTGAACGTCAAGCATATAAGCTAGAATGACTGTTAATGTGGCTCATAAGCAGAAGTTAAGGACAACCAATGAAGAAAACTTTTATTCATACTATTAAATGTATACAACAAAACTTTTTCATTGGGAAAACTGGATTCACATGTTATTATTGTTTCATGCAATCACCAATACAATTTATAAACTCACATATATTTTACTGTTTATTCGATCTAGACAAAAACGACTATTGAAGACTAATAAGACTCTAACTACTAATATATTAACTATCCTCCATGATTAATAAATTAACTTTTATTCAATTTAAGTTTACCTAGTGAATGCATAAAAACTAGAACCATAACATGATGAATCAAGGACTAATAGCATACGAATGATTTAAATGGAAAGAAATAAATATGTAGAGTAGGAAGAAATTCAGAAAAAAGCCAGAGATAAGAATGTAGACTTTGGATACAAATTTCCTCACCCTTTCCTTCCCTCCACCATGTCTTAATTCTCTCCAAGACTCACCTAATGAATTCCCTTACTTGGGGGTAGTTGCCTTGATCTTTAAGTTCTTACACTACCCTAGTTCCTTGCCTTTCATATAGGCTGTGTAATAGATCAGGTTTCATCAGATTGACTCAGGTGAAGTGAAATGGCTAGACTTGTAGTTCAGAATTTTGATTCAGCATATCTTGTTGGAGAGTGGAGGAGATAAAGAGGAAATGTTTTCTTTAAATTTTGGAGCAATTTTAAGACTTTTGATTTGGTATTGTGTTTTGTATTGGTAACTGACAAGATGCATTATCACTTTCACTTTTCAGGGTCAAATGAAGATATTTGGGACCATTGTTTATCCGAAGAACAGATACTTGACTTAAAGTTCCCTAAAAATGGAAAGAGTGTAATATCTGAAGATTATTTTGATAACATGGTTGGCTGTTTTACCCTTCCTGATTACTTTGCCTTTTAGATATTGATTGATGTTTGGTTACATGGGGAACTTGTGAATGCTTAGTCAAAGAAGTTCCTCTTGCCTATTACATCCTTTGATCTTCATCTGGAAATACTGATCACCGTGGACTCTAAAATTGGATATGGCACTACAAAAATACTTAATTCTAGTTGGGGGTGTTTTTTTTTGCGGTTTTTAAAACTACCTCTAATTTCTTGCGGGTATTAAAAGCAACCGTCCCCAAGTTTTAATTTTCCTTTTTAATTTTTTTTTTCAGCGAATAAGTAAACATAACAGCAAGGTATGCGCTGAAACTACCTCTGAAAATTTTTCATTATTAGTTTTTTGTTGTGAAAGCATTTTATGGCCTGATTCAAGATTTGCGGTCATTCATGTGATGCTATTGTAATGGTTTCTTAAAGTATGTGTTCTCTTCTTTGGATGCCAGCAAAGGAACAAACTAAAGCAGGATCAGAGATCTGGTTCCGGATCTATGCTGATGACAAGGTAAGCTAATCTCATTGTAAAACTGAAACTCCAATATCAAGATTTTGGAGTTTCATTACTGTATTCAATGTTGGTTTTCTATTAGAATGAAGATTCAATTTTGTGATTGATGCTGACAAGTAATGAAAACCTTTTTATAGCATGAAACACTGAAGTAGAACTCTTTTCGTTTATCATCTTAAGATAAACTTAGCTTTTTTGAAATATTCAGTACATTTGTGACTTTTTAAAGTGTCAACTGTGTTTGGTCACAGTTTTTGACAACATCATAGATCATGAGTAAAATTCTCGGAATGATTTAGTGTTGGGTTTTGTTGTTTGTTTGTTTGAGAAATGTCAAGGAAAGAAAAATTTGTTTACCTGTGGCAATATTTTTGGAATCTTTTGGTGATTGAAATTTGGAATATTAAATAGTTTACTAGTTTTGGTCCGATATTGTTGTTTTAATTGGTTGTGATTTCAGAGGATTAAGCAAGTGGTGCAACATGCAACCAAATTAAATGATGTAATTTCTGCAGTAAGAGGTGTTCCTATGAGAAGGAAAAAGAAAAAGATAATGATAAAAGGGGGGGAAATGTAAAAGACAAACTAAGAAGTCTTGAAGGGACAAATTTGGATGCTCTACTGCAGAGGCTTCCTGGTTGTGTGAGTCGGGACCTTATAGATCAATTAACTGTGAGGATACTTTGTTTTTCTCTATTACTTATTCTTGTGTTCTTACATTGTATTAATTTTTTTGTCATTGTTAATTGTTATGCCTTTTTGCAAAAGAGTGATGTTTTCCTTTTACTTTCAACAGAATCCTTGAAGTGATTTAAAAGGGTAGTTAGTTTTAGTTCCATCAAAACCTACCTACCTACCAATGAACCATTCAGTTCTATTAGACAGTTTAAAAAGTAAACCTGGTTCAACTTGGAAATGCAAAGATGAATGATCAACTTTGTAACGCTCCTCACTGATGAGTACATTAAACAATCCAACCCTGATGGGGGTAAAGAAGATCTTCCATTCATTTAGGTCTCCTTCGAAATCTGACAACACAGTAGACACATAGGAACTGTTCCCTTCCTTTCCATTCACAGTTAGTGTGGGATTGAAATTTTTTTTGTCAATCTTATCAGCATTCTCAAGTACTTTTACTTTGATAGTTGTTGTGTCACCGGCCTGGAATGTGCCCTTGTCATCCCACCAACTAAAACCGAACAGGGGAAGTTGTGATCTATCTGTCTCAAATGAAGAAAAAGAAGTAAGGATGGTGCAAACAAAACCTGTTTTTTTCAACGATGTAAAAGTGTTGTTTCATGGTTACCTGAAGTAAGATATTGAGAACAATAAACTGAGAAGAAAGAGAGAGTGCAGAGTGAAAGGACAATGAGTGTGCGTGCTAGTATCTCCATTTTCTGAGAGAATCTCATAGTGCAGTGCAGTGAAGGAAAGGACAGTTTATAAATGACAGTTTTTGAGCAGTTGATGGCAGTTTACGAGCAGTTAGGCGGTGAAAGACTCAAAATTCATTCCCTAACATACCCAAACTCATCACCAATCCGTGACCACATTCACAGGCGGTGAATGCCATTCAAACTTGTTCGCCGCTGTCACGTCTTGCCGGAGCGCCGTTGTCTGCGCCGTTGTCTGCGCCAGGGTGTGGCTGTCAGGTATGTGTTTGCACTGGTTTTCTCTGGGTTTTGATTGGCTTCTTTGGATAAATGTTAAGGAAAGAGATTTATTAGAGCCTGTGAGCGTCAAGCATATAAGCTAGAATGAC